>CAXDIW010000439.1:0-28000 GCA_963989415.1 Cerceris ruficornis
TTCTTAGACTATATAGAAGCAATATATACAAATATTTCAACCGTCTACGTGTTCCAATCATTGTTCTACTTGTAGAAAGTTACAATTAATTTCCGTTAAAGGATTAACAATGGGGCTCGTAGTTCACTTAAACTTGAAGAACAAAAAATTGGCGAATTGTACTGTTTGGATGCTTTGCATATATGTTTCTTAGACTATATAGAAGCAATATATACAAAGATTTCAACCGTCTACCTGTTCCATTCATTGTTCTACTTGTCGAAAGTTACAAATAATTTCCGATAAAGGATTAACAATGGGTCTCATTGTTCACTTAAACTTGAAGAACAAAAAATTGGCGAATGGTACTGTTTGGATGCTTTGCGTACATGTTTCTTAGACTATATAGAAGCAACATATACAAAGATTTCAACCGTCCACCTGTTCTATTCATTGTTCTACTTGTAGAAAGTTACAAATAATTTCTTTTTCATGATTATCAATGGGTCTCGTTGTTCACTTAAACTTGAAGAACAAAAAATTGGCGAATGTTACTGTTTAGATGCTTTGCATATATGTTTCTTAGTATATATAGAAGCAATATATACAAAGATTTCAAAAGACTACCTGTACTATTCATTGTTCTACTTGTAGAAATTTATAAATAATTTCCCTTTCATGATTATCAATGGGGCTCGTTGTTCACTTAAACTTGAAGAACAAAAAATTGGCGAATTGTACTGTTTGGATGCTTTGCATATATGTTTCTTAGACTATTTAGAAGCAATATATACAATGATTTCAACCGTCTACCTGTTCCATTCATTGTTATCCTCGTCGAAAGTTACAAATAATTTCCTTTAAAGGATTAACAATGGGGCTCGTTGTTCACCTAAACTTGAAGAACAAAAAATTGGCGAATGGTACTGTTTGGATGCTTTGCATATATGTTTCTTAGACTATATAGAAGCAATATATACAAAGATTTCAACCGTCTACCTGTTCTATTCATTGTTCTACTTGTCGAAAGTTACAAATAATTTCCGATAAAGGATTTAGAATGGGGCTCATTGTTCACTTAAACTTGAAGAACAAAAAATTGGCGAATGGTACTGTTTGGATGCTTTGCATATTTGTTACTTAGACTATATGGAAGCAATATATACAAAGATTTCAACCGTCTACGTGTTCCAATCATTGTTCTACTTGTCGAAAGTTACAATTAATTTCCGTTAAAGGATTAACAATGGGGCTCGTAGTTCACTTAAACTTGAAGAACAAAAAATTGGCGAATGGTACTGTTTGGATGCTTTGCGTACATGTTTCTTAGACTATATGGAAGCAATATATACAAAGATTTCAACCGTCTACGTGTTCCAATCATTGTTCTACTTGTAGAAAGTTACAATTAATTTCCGTTAAAGGATTAACAATGGGGCTCGTAGTTCACTTAAACTTGAAGAACAAAAAATTGGCTAATTGTACTGTTTGGATGCTTTGCATATATGTTTCTTAGACTATATAGAAGCAATATATACAAAGATTTCAACCGTCTACCTGTTCCATTCATTGTTCTACTTGTCGAAAGTTACAAATAATTTCCGATAAAGGATTAACAATGGGGCTCGTAGTTCACTTAAACTTGAAGAGCAAAAAATTGGCGAATTGTACTGTTTGGACGCTTTGCATATATGTTTCTTGGACTATATGGAAGCAATATATACAAAGATTTCAACCGTCTACCTGTTCCATTCATTGTTCTACTTGTCGAAAGTTACAAATAATTTCCGTTAAAGGATTAACATTGGGGCTCATTGTTCACTTAAACTTGAAGAACAAAAAATTGGCGAATGGTACTGTTTGGATGCTTTGCATATATGTTTCGTAGACTATATAGAAGCAATATATACAATGATTTCAACCGTCTACCTGATCCATTCATTGTTCTACTTGTCGAAATTTACAAATAATTTCCTTTAGAGGATTAACAATGGGGCTCGTTGTTCACTTAAACTTGAAGAACAAAAAATTGGCGAATGGTACTGTTTGGATGCTTTGAATATATGTTTCTTATATTATATAAAAGCAATATATACAAATATTTCAACCGTCTACCTGTTCCATTCATTGTTCTACTTGTCGAAATTTACTAGTAATTTCCGATAAAGGATTAACCATTGGGGCTCATTGTTCACTTAAACTTGAAGAACAAAAAATTGGCGAATTGTACTGTTTGGTTGCTTTGCACATATGTTTCTTAGACTATTTAGAAGCAATATATAGAAAGATTTCACCCGTCTACCTGTACTATTCATTGTTCTACTTGTAGAAAGACACAAATAATTTCCATTTCATGATTATCAATGGGGCTCGCTGTTCACTTAAACTTGAAGATCAAAAAATTGGCGAATGGTACTGTTTGGATGCTTTGCATATATGTTTCTTAGATTATATAGAAGCAATATATACAAAGATTTCAACCGTCTACCTGTTCCATTCATTGTTCTACTTGTCAAAAATTACAAATAATTTCCGATAAAGGATTAACCATTGGGGCTCATTGTTCACTTAAACTTGAAGAACAAAAAATTGGCGAATGGTACTGTTTGGATGCTTTGCGTACATGTTTCTTAGACTATATGGAAGCAATATATTCAAAGATTTCAACCGTCTACGTGTTCCAATCATTGTTCTACTTGTCGAAAGTTACAAATAATTTCCGTTGAGGGATTAACAATGGGGATCGTAGTTTACTAAAACTTGAAGAACAAGAAGTTGGCGAATTGTACTGTTTGGATGCTTTGCATATATGTTTCTTAGACTATATAGAAGCAATATATACATAGATTTCAAGCGTCTACCTGTTCCATTCATTGATCTACTTTTCGAAAGTTACAAATAATTTCCGATAAAGGATTAACAATGGGGCTCATTGTTCACTTAAACTTGAAGGACAAAAAATTGGCGAATGGTACTGTTTGGATGCTTTGCATATATGTTTCTTAGACTATATGGAAGCAATATATACAAAGATTTCAACCGTCTACGTGTTCCAATCATTGTTTTACTTGTAGAAAGTTACAAATAATTTCCGTTGAGGGATTAACAATGGGGATCGTAGTACACTTAAACTTGAAGAGAAAAAAATTGGCGAATGTACTGTTTGGACGCTATGCATATATGTTTCTTAGACTATATAGAAGCAATATATACAATGATTTCAACCGTCTACCTATTCCATTCATTGTTCTACTTGCCGAAATTTACAAATAATTTCCGAAAAAGGATTAACCATTGGGGCTTATTTTTCACTTACACTTGAAGAACAAAAAATTGGCGAATGGTACTGTTTGGATGCTTTGCGTACATGTTTCTTAGACTATATGGAAGCAATATATACAAAGATTTCAACCGTCTACGTGTTCCAATCATTGTTCTACTTGTCGAAATTTACAAATAATTTCCTTTAAAGGATTAACAATGGGGCTCGTAGTTCACTTAAACATGAAGAGCAAAAAATTGGCGAATTGTACTGTTGGACGCTTTGCATATATGTTTCTTGGACTATATGGAAGCAATATATACAAAGATTTCAACCGTCTACCTGTTCCATTCATTGTTCTACTTGTCGAAAGTTACAAATAATTTCCGTTAAAGGATTAACATTGGGGCTCATTGTTCACTTAAACTTTAAGAACAAAAAATTGGCGAATGGTACTGTTTGGATGCTTGGCATATATGTTTCTTATACTATATAGAAGCAATATATACAAAGATTTCAACCGTCTACCTGTTCCATTCAATGTTCTAATTGTCGAAAGTTACAAATAATTTCCGATAAAGGATTAACAATGGGTCTCATTGTTCACTTAAACTTGAAGAACAAAAAATTGGCGAATGGTACTGTTTGGATGCTTTGCGTACATGTTTCTTAGACTATATGGAAGCAATATATACAAATATTTCAACCGTCTACGTGTTCCAATCATTGTTCTACTTGTAGAAAGTTACAATTAATTTCCGTTAAAGGATTAACAATGGGGCTCGTAGTTCACTTAAACTTGAAGAACAAAAAATTGGCGAATTGTACTGTTTGGATGCTTTGCATATATGTTTCTTAGACTATATAGAAGCAATATATACAAAGATTTCAACCGTCTACCTGTTCCATTCATTGTTCTACTTGTCGAAAGTTACAAATAATTTCCGATAAAGGATTAACAATGGGTCTCATTGTTCACTTAAACTTGAAGAACAAAAAATTGGCGAATGGTACTGTTTGGATGCTTTGCGTACATGTTTCTTAGACTATATAGAAGCAACATATACAAAGATTTCAACCGTCTACCTGTTCTATTCATTGTTCTACTTGTAGAAAGTTACAAATAATTTCTTTTTCATGATTATCAATGGGTCTCGTTGTTCACTTAAACTTGAAGAACAAAAAATTGGCGAATGTTACTGTTTAGATGCTTTGCATATATGTTTCTTAGACTATATAGAAGCAACATATACAAAGATTTCAACCGTCTACCTGTTCCATTCATTGTTCTACTTGTCGAAAGTTACAATTAATTTCCGTTAAAGGATTAACAATGGGGCTCGTAGTTCACTTAAACTTGAAGAACAAAAAATTGGCGAATGGTACTGTTTGGATGCTTTGCATATATGTTTCTTAGACTATATAGAAGCAATATATACAAAGATTTCAACCGTCTACCTGTTCTATTCATTGTTCTACTTGTCGAAAGTTACAATTAATTTCCGTTAAAGGATTAACAATGGGGATCGTAGTTCACTTAAACTTGAAGAACAAAAAATTGGCGAATGGTACTGTTTGGATACTTTGCATATATGTTTCTTAGACTATATAGAAGCAATATATACAATGATTTCAACAGTCTATCTATTCCATTCATTGTTCTACTTGCCGAAATTTACAAATAATTTCCTTTAAAGGATTAACAATGGGGCTCGTAGTTCACTTAAACTTGAAGAACAAAAAATTGGCGAATTGTACTGTTTGGATGATTTGCACATATGTTTCTTAGACTATATAGAAGCAACATATACAAAGATTTCAACCGTCTACCTGTTCCATTCATTGTTCTACTTGTCGAAAGTTACAATTAATTTCCGTTAAAGGATTAACAATGGGGCTCGTAGTTCACTTAAACTTGAAGAACAAAAAATTGGCGAATGGTACTGTTTGGATGCTTTGCGTACATGTTTCTTAGACTATATGGAAGCAATATATACAAAGATTTCAACCGTCTACGTGTTCCAATCATTGTTCTACTTGTAGAAAGTTACAATTAATTTCCGTTAAAGGATTAACAATGGGGCTCGTAGTTCACTTAAACTTGAAGAACAAAAAATTGGCTAATTGTACTGTTTGGATGCTTTGCATATATGTTTCTTAGACTATATAGAAGCAATATATACAAAGATTTCAACCGTCTACCTGTTCCATTCATTGTTCTACTTGTCGAAAGTTACAAATAATTTCCGATAAAGGATTAACAATGGGGCTCGTAGTTCACTTAAACTTGAAGAGCAAAAAATTGGCGAATTGTACTGTTTGGACGCTTTGCATATATGTTTCTTGGACTATATGGAAGCAATATATACAAAGATTTCAACCGTCTACCTGTTCCATTCATTGTTCTACTTGTCGAAAGTTACAAATAATTTCCGTTAAAGGATTAACATTGGGGCTCATTGTTCACTTAAACTTGAAGAACAAAAAATTGGCGAATGGTACTGTTTGGATGCTTTGCATATATGTTTCGTAGACTATATAGAAGCAATATATACAATGATTTCAACCGTCTACCTGATCCATTCATTGTTCTACTTGTCGAAATTTACAAATAATTTCCTTTAGAGGATTAACAATGGGGCTCGTTGTTCACTTAAACTTGAAGAACAAAAAATTGGCGAATGGTACTGTTTGGATGCTTTGAATATATGTTTCTTATATTATATAAAAGCAATATATACAAATATTTCAACCGTCTACCTGTTCCATTCATTGTTCTACTTGTCGAAATTTACTAGTAATTTCCGATAAAGGATTAACCATTGGGGCTCATTGTTCACTTAAACTTGAAGAACAAAAAATTGGCGAATTGTACTGTTTGGTTGCTTTGCACATATGTTTCTTAGACTATTTAGAAGCAATATATAGAAAGATTTCACCCGTCTACCTGTACTATTCATTGTTCTACTTGTAGAAAGACACAAATAATTTCCATTTCATGATTATCAATGGGGCTCGCTGTTCACTTAAACTTGAAGATCAAAAAATTGGCGAATGGTACTGTTTGGATGCTTTGCATATATGTTTCTTAGATTATATAGAAGCAACATATACAAAGATTTCAACCGTCTACCTGTTCCATTCATTGTTCTACTTGTCGAAAGTTACAAATAATTTCCGATAAAGGATTAACCATTGGGGCTCATTGTTCACTTAAAGTTGAAGACGAAAAACTTGGCGAATGGTACTGTTTGGATGCTTTGAATATATGTTTCTTATATTATATAGAAGCAATATATACAAATATTTCAACCGTCTACCTGTTCCATTCATTGTTATACTTGTGGAAAATTACAAATAATTTCCGATAAAGGATTTACCATTGGGGCTCATTGTTCACTTAAAGTTGAAGACCAAAAAATTGGCGAATGGTACTGTTTGGATGCTATGCGTACATGTTTCTTAGACTATATGGAAGAAATATATACAAAGATTTCAACCGTCTACGTGTTCCAATCATTGTTCTACTTGTCGAAATTTACAAATAATTTCCGTTAAAGTATTAACAATGGGGCTCGTAGTTCACTTAAACTTGAAGGACAAAGAATTGACTAATTGTACTGTTTGGATGCTTTGCATATATGTTTCTTAGGCTATATAGAAGCAATACATAAAAAGATTTCAACCGTCTACCAGTTCCATTCATTGTTCTACTTGTCGAAAGTTACAAATAATTTCCGATAAAGGATTAACAATGGGGCTCATTGTTCACTTAAACTTGAAGAACAAAAAATTGGCGAATGGTACTGTTTGGATGCTTTGCGTACATGTTTCTTAGATTATATAGATGCAATATATGCAAAGATTTCAAACGTCTACCTGTTCCATTCATTGTTCTACTTGTCAAAAATTATAAATAATTTCCGATAAAGGATTAACCATTGGGGCTCATTGTTCACTTAAACTTGAAGATCAAATAATTGGCGAATTGTACTGTTTGGACGCTTTGCATATATGTTTCTTAGACTATTTAGAAGCAATATATACAAAGATTTCAACCGTCTACGTGTTCCAATCATTGTTCTACTTGTCGAAATTTACAAATAATTTCCTTTAAAGGATTAACAATGGGGCTCGTTGTTCACTTAAACTTGAAGAACAAAAAATTGGCGAATGGTACTGTTTGGATGCTTTGCGTACATGTTTCTTAGACTATATAGAAGCAATATATACATTGATTTCAACCGGCTACCTGTTCCATTCATTGTTCTACTTGTCGCAAGTTACAAATAATTTCCGTTAAAGTATTAACAATGGGGCTCGTAGTTCACTTAAACATGAAGAACAAAAAATTGGCGAATTGTACTGTTTGGATGCTTTGCATATATGTTTCTTAGACTATATAGAAGCAATATATACAAAGATTTCAACAGTCTACCTGATCCATTCATTGTTCTACATGTCGAAATTTACAGATAATTTCCTTTAAAGGATTAACAATGGGGCTCGTAGTTCACTTAAACTTGAAGAACAAAAAATTGGCGAATTGTACTGTTTGGATGCTTTGCATATATGTTTCTTAGACTATATAGAAGCAATATATACAAAGATTTCAACCGTCTACCTGTTCCATTCATTGTTCTATTTGCCGAATGTTACAAATAATTTCCGATAAAGGATTAACCATTGGGGCTCATTATTCACTTAAACTTGAAGAACAAAAAATTGGCGAATTGTACTGTTTGGATGCTTTGCATATATGTTTCTTATACTATATAGAAGCAATATATACAAAGATTTCAACCGTCTACCTGTTCCATTCATTGTTCTACTTGTCAAAAATTACAAATAATTTCCGATAAAGGATTAACCATTGGGGATCATTGTTCACTTAAACTTGAAGAACAAAAAATTGGCGAATGGTACTGTTTGGATGCTTAGCGTACATGTTTCTTAGACTATATGGAAGCAATATATACAAAGATTTCAACCGTCTACGTGTTCCAATCATTGTTCTACTTGCCGAAAGTTACAAATAATTTCCGTTAAAGTATTACCAATGGGCCTCGTAGTTCACTTAAACTTGAAGATCAAATAATTGGCGAATTGTACTGTTTGGATGATTTGCACATATGTTTCTTAGACTATATAGAAGCAACATATACAAAGATTTCAACCGTCTACCTGTTCCATTCATTGTTCTACTTGTCGAAAGTTACAATTAATTTCCGTTAAAGGATTAACAATGGGGCTCGTAGTTCACTTAAACTTGAAGAACAAAAAATTGGCGAATGGTACTGTTTGGATACTTTGCGTACATGTTTCTTAGACTATATGGAAGCAATATATACAAAGATTTCAACCGTCTACGTGTTCCAATCATTGTTCTACTTGTAGAAAGTTACAATTAATTTCCGTTAAAGGATTAACAATGGGGCTCGTAGTTCACTTAAAGTTGAAGACGAAAAACTTGGCGAATGGTACTGTTTGGATGCTTTGAATATATGTTTCTTATATTATATAGAAGCAATATATACAAATATTTCAACCGTCTACCTGTTCCATTCATTGTTATACTTGTGGAAAATTACAAATAATTTCCGATAAAGGATTTACCATTGGGGCTCATTGTTCACTTAAAGTTGAAGACCAAAAAATTGGCGAATGGTACTGTTTGGATGCTATGCGTACATGTTTCTTAGACTATATGGAAGAAATATATACAAAGATTTCAACCGTCTACGTGTTCCAATCATTGTTCTACTTGTCGAAATTTACAAATAATTTCCGTTAAAGTATTAACAATGGGGCTCGTAGTTCACTTAAACTTGAAAGACAAAGAATTGACTAATTGTACTGTTTGGATGCTTTGCATATATGTTTCTTAGGCTATATAGAAGCAATACATAAAAAGATTTCAACCGTCTACCAGTTCCATTCATTGTTCTACTTGTCGAAAGTTACAAATAATTTCCGATAAAGGATTAACAATGGGGCTCATTGTTCACTTAAACTTGAAGAACAAAAAATTGGCGAATGGTACTGTTTGGATTCTTTGCGTACATGTTTCTTAGATTATATAGAAGCAATATATGCAAAGATTTCAAACGTCTACCTGTTCCATTCATTGTTCTACTTGTCAAAAATTATAAATAATTTCCGATAAAGGATTAACCATTGGGGCTCATTGTTCACTTAAACTTGAAGATCAAATAATTGGCGAATTGTACTGTTTGGACGCTTTGCATATATGTTTCTTAGGCTATATAGAAGCAATACATAAAAAGATTTCAACCGTCTACCAGTTCCATTCATTGTTCTACTTGTCGAAAGTTACAAATAATTTCCGATAAAGGATTAACAATGGGGCTCATTGTTCACTTAAACTTGAAGAACAAAAAATTGGCGAATGGTACTGTTTGGATGCTTTGCGTACATGTTTCTTAGATTATATAGAAGCAATATATGCAAAGATTTCAAACGTCTACCTGTTCCATTCATTGTTCTACTTGTCAAAAATTATAAATAATTTCCGATAAAGGATTAACCATTGGGGCTCATTGTTCACTTAAACTTGAAGATCAAATAATTGGCGAATTGTACTGTTTGGACGCTTTGCATATATGTTTCTTAGACTACTTAGAAGCAATATATACAAAGATTTCAACCGTCTACGTGTTCCAATCATTGTTCTACTTGTCGAAATTTACAAATAATTTCCTTTAAAGGATTAACAATGGGGCTCGTTGTTCACTTAAACTTGAAGAACAAAAAATTGGCGAATGGTACTGTTTGGATGCTTTGCGTACATGTTTCTTAGACTATATAGAAGCAATATATACATTGATTTCAACCGGCTACCTGTTCCATTCATTGTTCTACTTGTCGCAAGTTACAAATAATTTCCGTTAAAGTATTAACAATGGGGCTCGTAGTTCACTTAAACATGAAGAACAAAAAATTGGCGAATTGTACTGTTTGGATGCTTTGCATATATGTTTCTTAGACTATATAGAAGCAATATATACAAAGATTTCAACAGTCTACCTGATCCATTCATTGTTCTACATGTCGAAATTTACAGATAATTTCCTTTAAAGGATTAACAATGGGGCTCGTAGTTCACTTAAACTTGAAGAACAAAAAATTGGCGAATTGTACTGTTTGGATGCTTTGCATATATGTTTCTTAGACTATATAGAAGCAATATATACAAAGATTTCAACCGTCTACCTGTTCCATTCATTGTTCTATTTGCCGAATGTTACAAATAATTTCCGATAAAGGATTAACCATTGGGGCTCATTGTTCACTTAAACTTGAAGAACAAAAAATTGGCGAATTGTACTGTTTGGATGCTTTGCATATATGTTTCTTATACTATATAGAAGCAATATATACAAAGATTTCAACCGTCTACCTGTTCCATTCATTGTTCTACTTGTCAAAAATTACAAATAATTTCCGATAAAGGATTAACCATTGGGGATCATTGTTCACTTAAACTTGAAGAACAAAAAATTGGCGAATGGTACTGTTTGGATGCTTAGCGTACATGTTTCTTAGACTATATGGAAGCAATATATACAAAGATTTCAACCGTCTACGTGTTCCAATCATTGTTCTACTTGCCGAAAGTTACAAATAATTTCCGTTAAAGTATTACCAATGGGCCTCGTAGTTCACTTAAACTTGAAGATCAAATAATTGGCGAATTGTACTGTTTGGAAGATTTGCAGATATGTTTCTTAGACTATATAGAAGCAATATATACAATGATTTCAACCGTCTACGTGTTCCAATCGTTGTTCTACTTGCCGAAAGTTACAAATAATTTCTGTTAAAGTATTACCAATGGGCCTCGTAGTTCACTTAAACTTGAAGATCAAATAATTGGCGAATTGTACTGTTTGGAAGATTTGCAGATATGTTTCTTAGACTATATAGAAGCAATATATACAATGATTTCAACCGTCTACGTGTTCCAATCGTTGTTCTACTTGTCGAAATTTACAAATAATTTCCTTTAAAGGATTAACAATGGGGCTCGTTGTTCACTTAAACTTGAAGAACAAAAGATTGGCGAATGGTACTGTTTGGATGCTTTGAATATATGTTTCTTATATTATATAAAAGCAATATATACAAATATTTCAACCGTCTGCCTGTTCCATTCATTGTTCTACTTGTCGAAAATTACAAATAATTTCCGATAAAGGATTAACCATTGGGGCTCATTGTTCACTTAAAGTTGAAGACCAAAAAATTGGCGAATGGTACTGTTTGGATGCTTTGAATATATGTTTCTTAGATTATATAGAAGCAATATATACAAAGATTTCAACCGTCTACCTGTTCCATTCATTGTTCTACTTGTCAAAAATTACAAATAATTTCCTATAAAGGAATAACTATTGGGGATCATTGTTCACTTAAACTTGAAGAACAAAAAATTGGCGAGTGGTACTGTTTGGATGCTTAGCGTACATGTTTCTTAGACTATATGGAAGCAATATATACAAAGATTTCAACCGTCTACGTGTTCCAATCATTGTTCTACTTGCCGAAAGTTACAAATAATTTCCGTTAAAGTATTACCAATGGGCCTCGTAGTTCACTTAAACTTGAAGATCAAATAATTGGCGAATTGTACTGTTTGGAAGATTTGCAGATATGTTTCTTAGACTATATAGAAGCAATATATACAATGATTTCAACCGTCTACGTGTTCCAATCGTTGTTCTACTTGTCGAAATTTACAAATAATTTCCTTTAGAGGATTAACAATGGGGCTCGTTGTTCACTTAAACTTGAAGAACAAAAAATTGGCGAATTGTACTGTTTGGATGCTTTGCATATATGTTTCTTAGACTATATAGAAGCAATATATACAATGATTTCAACCGTCTACCTATTCCATTCATTGTTCTACTTGTCGAAATTTACAAATAATTTCCTTTAAAGTATTAACAATGTGGCTCGTAGTTCACTTAAACTTGAAGAACAAAAAATTGGCGAATGGTACTGTTTGGATGGTTTGCATATATGTTTCTTAGACTATATAGAAGCAATATATACATTGATTTCAACCGTCTACCTGTTCCATTCATTGTTCTACTTGTCGCAAGTTACAAATAATTTCCTTTAAAGGATTAACAATGGGGCTCGTAGTTCACTTAAACTTGAAGAACAAAAAATTGTCGAATTGTACTCTTTGGATGCTTTGCGTACATGTTTCTTAGACTATATGGAAGCAATATATACAAAGATTGCAACCGTCTACGTGTTCCATTCATTGTTCTACTTGCCGAAATTTATAAATAATTTCCTTTAAAGGATTAACAATGGGGCTCGTAGTTCACTTAAACTTGAAGAACAAAAAATTGGCGAATGGTACTGTTTGGATGCTTTGCATATATGTTTCTTAGACTATATAGAAGCAATATATACAATGATTTCAACCGTCTACCTGTTCCATTCATTGTTCTACTTGTCGAAATTTACAAATAATTTCCTTTAAAGGATTAACAATGGGGCTCGTAGTTCACTTAAACATGAAGAGCAAAAAATTGGCGAATTGTACTGTTGGACGCTTTGCATATATGTTTCTTGGACTATATGGAAGCAATATATACAAAGATTTCAACCGTCTACCTGTTCCATTCATTGTTCTACTTGTCGAAAGTTACAAATAATTTCCGTTAAAGGATTAACATTGGGGCTCATTGTTCACTTAAACTTTAAGAACAAAAAATTGGCGAATGGTACTGTTTGGATGCTTTGCATATATGTTTCTTATACTATATAGAAGCAATATAT
This sequence comes from Cerceris ruficornis, assembly GCA_963989415.1. Taxonomy (NCBI): domain Eukaryota; kingdom Metazoa; phylum Arthropoda; class Insecta; order Hymenoptera; family Crabronidae; genus Cerceris; species Cerceris ruficornis. The sequence goes on from CAXDIW010000439.1 coordinate 13,061, forward strand.
ACAAAGATTTCAACCGTCTACCTGTTCCATTCAATGTTCTAATTGTCGAAAGTTACAAATAATTTCCGATAAAGGATTAACAATGGGTCTCATTGTTCACTTAAACTTGAAGAACAAAAAATTGGCGAATGGTACTGTTTGGATGCTTTGCGTACATGTTTCTTAGACTATATGGAAGCAATATATACAAATATTTCAACCGTCTACGTGTTCCAATCATTGTTCTACTTGTAGAAAGTTACAATTAATTTCCGTTAAAGGATTAACAATGGGGCTCGTAGTTCACTTAAACTTGAAGAACAAAAAATTGGCGAATTGTACTGTTTGGATGCTTTGCATATATGTTTCTTAGACTATATAGAAGCAATATATACAAAGATTTCAACCGTCTACCTGTTCCATTCATCGTTCTACTTGTCGAAAGTTACAAATAATTTCCGATAAAGGATTAACAATGGGTCTCATTGTTCACTTAAACTTGAAGAACAAAAAATTGGCGAATGGTACTGTTTGGATGCTTTGCGTACATGTTTCTTAGACTATATAGAAGCAACATATACAAAGATTTCAACCGTCTACCTGTTCTATTCATTGTTCTACTTGTAGAAAGTTACAAATAATTTCTTTTTCATGATTATCAATGGGTCTCGTTGTTCACTTAAACTTGAAGAACAAAAAATTGGCGAATGTTACTGTTTAGATGCTTTGCATATATGTTTCTTAGTATATATAGAAGCAATATATACAAAGATTTCAAAAGACTACCTGTACTATTCATTGTTCTACTTGTAGAAATTTATAAATAATTTCCCTTTCATGATTATCAATGGGGCTCGTTGTTCACTTAAACTTGAAGAACAAAAAATTGGCGAATTGTACTGTTTGGATGCTTTGCATATATGTTTCTTAGACTATTTAGAAGCAATATATACAATGATTTCAACCGTATACCTGTTCCATTCATTGTTATCCTCGTCGAAAGTTACAAATAATTTCCTTTAAAGGATTAACAATGGGGCTCGTTGTTCACCTAAACTTGAAGAACAAAAAATTGGCGAATGGTACTGTTTGGATGCTTTGCATATATGTTTCTTAGACTATATAGAAGCAATATATACAAAGATTTCAACCGTCTACCTGTTCTATTCATTGTTCTACTTGTCGAAAGTTACAAATAATTTCCGATAAAGGATTTAGAATGGGGCTCATTGTTCACTTAAACTTGAAGAACAAAAAATTGGCGAATGGTACTGTTTGGATGCTTTGCATATTTGTTACTTAGACTATATGGAAGCAATATATACAAAGATTTCAACCGTCTACGTGTTCCAATCATTGTTCTACTTGTCGAAATTTACAAATAATTTCCTGTAAAGGATTAACAATGGGGCTCGTTGTTCACTTAAACTTGAAGAACAAAAGGTTGGCGAATTGTACTGTTTGGATGCTTTGCATATATGTTTCTTAGACTATATAGAAGCAATATATATAAAGATTTCAACCGTCTACCTGTTCCATTCATTGTTCTACTTGTCGAAAGTTACAATTAATTTCCGTTAAAGGATTAACAATGGGGCTCGTAGTTCACTTAAACTTGAAGAACAAAAAATTGGCGAATTGTACTGTTTGGATGATTTGCACATATGTTTCTTAGACTATATAGAAGCAACATATACAAAGATTTCAACCGTCTACCTGTTCCATTCATTGTTCTACTTGTCGAAAGTTACAATTAATTTCCGTTAAAGGATTAACAATGGGGCTCGTAGTTCACTTAAACTTGAAGAACAAAAAATTGGCGAATGGTACTGTTTGGATGCTTTGTATATATGTTTCTTAGACTATATAGAAGCAATATATACAAAGATTTCAACCGCCTACCTGTTCCATTCATTGTTCTACTTGTCGAAATTTACAAATAATTTCCTTTAAAGGTTTAACAATGGGGCTCGTTGTTCACTTAAACTTGAAGAACAATAAATTGGCGAATTGTACTGTTTGAATGCTTTGCATATATGTTTCTTAGACTATATAGAAGCAATATATACAAAGATTTCAACCGTCTACCTGTTCCATTCATTGTTCTACTTGTCGAAAGTTACAAATAATTTCCGATAAAGGATTAACAATGGGGCTCGTAGTTCACTTAAACTTGAAGAGCAAAAAATTGGCGAATTGTACTGTTTGGACGCTTTGCATATATGTTTCTTGGACTATATGGAAGCAATATATACAAAGATTTCAACCGTCTACCTGTTCCATTCATTGTTCTACTTGTCGAAAGTTACAGATAATTTCCGTTAAAGGATTAACATTGGGGCTCATTGTTCACTTAAACTTGAAGAACAAAAAATTGGCGAATGGTACTGTTTGGATGCTTTGCATATATGTTTCGTAGACTATATAGAAGCAATATATACAATGATTTCAACAGTCTATCTATTCCATTCATTGTTCTACTTGCCGAAATTTACAAATAATTTCCTTTAAAGGATTAACAATGGGGCTCGTAGTTCACTTAAACTTGAAGAACAAAAAATTGGCGAATTGTACTGTTTGGATGATTTGCACATATGTTTCTTAGACTATATAGAAGCAACATATACAAAGATTTCAACCGTCTACCTGTTCCATTCATTGTTCTACTTGTCGAAAGTTACAATTAATTTCCGTTAAAGGATTAACAATGGGGCTCGTAGTTCACTTAAACTTGAAGAACAAAAAATTGGCGAATGGTACTGTTTGGATGCTTTGTATATATGTTTCTTAGACTATATAGAAGCAATATATACAATGATTTCAACCGTCTACCTGTTCCATTCATTGTTATCCTCGTCGAAAGTTACAAATAATTTCCTTTAAAGGATTAACAATGGGGCTCGTTGTTCACTTAAACTTGAAGAACAAAAGGTTGGCGAATTGTACTGTTTGGATGCTTTGCATATATGTTTCTTAGACTATATAGAAGCAATATATTTAAAGATTTCAACCGTCTACCTGTTCCATTCATTGTTCTACTTGTCGAAAGTTACAATTAATTTCCGTTAAAGGATTAACAATGGGGCTCGTAGTTCACTTAAACTTGAAGAACAAAAAATTGGCGAATTGTACTGTTTGGATGATTTGCACATATGTTTCTTAGACTATATAGAAGCAACATATACAAAGATTTCAACCGTCTACCTGTTCCATTCATTGTTCTACTTGTCGAAAGTTACAATTAATTTCCGTTAAAGGATTAACAATGGGGCTCGTAGTTCACTTAAACTTGAAGAACAAAAAATTGGCGAATGGTACTGTTTGGATGCTTTGTATATATGTTTCTTAGACTATATAGAAGCAATATATACAAAGATTTCAACCGCCTACCTGTTCCATTCATTGTTCTACTTGTCGAAATTTACAAATAATTTCCTTTAAAGGTTTAACAATGGGGCTCGTTGTTCACTTAAACTTGAAGAACAATAAATTGGCGAATTGTACTGTTTGAATGCTTTGCATATATGTTTCTTAGACTATATAGAAGCAATATATACAAAGGTTTCAACCGTCTACCTGTTCCATTCATTGTTCTACTTGTCGAAAGTTACAAATAATTTCCGATAAAGGATTAACAATGGGGCTCGTAGTTCACTTAAACTTGAAGAGCAAAAAATTGGCGAATTGTACTGTTTGGACGCTTTGCATATATGTTTCTTGGACTATATGGAAGCAATATATACAAAGATTTCAACCGTCTACCTGTTCCATTCATTGTTCTACTTGTCGAAAGTTACAGATAATTTCCGTTAAAGGATTAACATTGGGGCTCATTGTTCACTTAAACTTGAAGAACAAAAAATTGGCGAATGGTACTGTTTGGATGCTTTGCATATATGTTTCGTAGACTATATAGAAGCAATATATACAATGATTTCAACAGTCTATCTATTCCATTCATTGTTCTACTTGCCGAAATTTACAAATAATTTCCTTTAAAGGATTAACAATGGGGCTCGTAGTTCACTTAAACTTGAAGAACAAAAAATTGGCGAATTGTACTGTTTGGATGATTTGCACATATGTTTCTTAGACTATATAGAAGCAACATATACAAAGATTTCAACCGTCTACCTGTTCCATTCATTGTTCTACTTGTCGAAAGTTACAATTAATTTCCGTTAAAGGATTAACAATGGGGCTCGTAGTTCACTTAAACTTGAAGAACAAAAAATTGGCGAATGGTACTGTTTGGATGCTTTGTATATATGTTTCTTAGACTATATAGAAGCAATATATACAAAGATTTCAACCGCCTACCTGTTCCATTCATTGTTCTACTTGTCGAAATTTACAAATAATTTCCTTTAAAGGTTTAACAATGGGGCTCGTTGTTCACTTAAACTTGAAGAACAATAAATTGGCGAATTGTACTGTTTGGATGCTTTGCATATATGTTTCTTAGACTATATAGAAGCAATATATACAAAGATTTCAACCGTCTACCTGTTCCATTCATTGTTCTACTTGTCGAAAGTTACAAATAATTTCCGATAAAGGATTAACAATGGGGCTCGTAGTTCACTTAAACTTGAAGAGCAAAAAATTGGCGAATTGTACTGTTTGGACGCTTTGCATATATGTTTCTTGGACTATATGGAAGCAATATATACAAAGATTTCAACCGTCTACCCGTTCCATTCATTGTTCTACTTGTCGAAAGTTACAGATAATTTCCGTTAAAGGATTAACATTGGGGCTCATTGTTCACTTAAACTTGAAGAACAAAAAATTGGCGAATGGTACTGTTTGGATGCTTTGCATATATGTTTCGTAGACTATATAGAAGCAATATATACAATGATTTCAACCGTCTACCTGATCCATTCATTGTTCTACTTGTCGAAATTTACAAATAATTTCCTTTAAAGGATTAACAATGGGGCTCGTAGTTCACTTAAACTTGAAGAACAAAAAATTGGCGAATTGTACTGTTTGGAGGCTTTGCGTACATGTTTCTTAGACTATATGGAAGCAATATATACAAAGATTTCAACCGTCTACGTGTTCCAATCATTGTTCTACTTGTCGAAATTTACGAATAATTTCCTTTAAAGGATTAACAATGGGGCTCGTTGTTCACTTAAACTTGAAGAACAAAAAATTGATGAATGGTACTGTTTGGATGCTTTGCATATATGTTTCTCAGACTATATAGAAGCAATATATACATTGATTTCAATCGTCTACCTGTTCCATTCATTGTTCTACTTGTCGAAAATTACAAATAATTTCCGATAAAGGATTAACCATTTGGGCTCATTGTTCACTTAAACTTGAAGATGAAATAATTGGCGAATTGTACTGAATGGATGCTTTGCATATATGTTTCTTAGACTATATGGAAGCAATATATACAATGATTTCACCCGTCTACCTGTTCCATTCATTGTTCTACTTGTCGAAATTTACAAATAATTTCCGATAACGGATTAACCATTGGGGCTCATTGTTCACTTAAACTTGAAGAACAAAAAATTGGCGAATTGTACTGTTTGGATGCTTTGCATATAGGTTTCTTAGACAATATAGAAGCATCATATACAAAGATTTCAACCGTCTACCTGTTCTATTCATTGTTCTACTTGTAGAAAGTTACAAATAATTTCCGTTTCATGATTATCAATGGGGCTCGTTGTTCACTTAAACTTGAAGAACAAAAAATTGGCGAATTGTACTGTTTGGATGCTTTGCGTACATGTTTCTTAGACTGTATGGAAGCAATATATACAATGATTTCAACCGTCTACCTGATCCATTCATTGTTCTACTTGTCGAAATTTACAAATAATTTCCTTTAAAGGATTAACAATGGGGCTCGTAGTTCACTTAAACTTGAAGAGCAAAAAATTGGCGAATTGTACTGTTGGACGCTTTGCATATATGTTTCTTGGACTATATGGAAGCAATATATACAAAGATTTCAACCGTCTACCTGTTCCATTCATTGTTCTACTTGTCGAAAGTTACAAATAATTTCCGTTAAAGGATTAACATTGGGGCTCATTGTTCACTTAAACTTTAAGAACAAAAAATTGGCGAATGGTACTGTTTGGATGCTTTGCATATATGTTTCTTATACTATATAGAAGCAATATATACAAAGATTTCAACCGTCTACCTGTTCCATTCAATGTTCTAATTGTCGAAAGTTACAAATAATTTCCGATAAAGGATTAACAATGGGTCTCATTGTTCACTTAAACTTGAAGAACAAAAAATTGGCGAATGGTACTGTTTGGATGCTTTGCGTACATGTTTCTTAGACTATATGGAAGCAATATATACAAATATTTCAACCGTCTACGTGTTCCAATCATTGTTCTACTTGTAGAAAGTTACAATTAATTTCCGTTAAAGGATTAACAATGGGGCTCGTAGTTAACTTAAACTTGAAGAACAAAAAATTGGCGAATTGTACTGTTTGGATGCTTTGCATATATGTTTCTTAGACTATATAGAAGCAATATATACAAAGATTTCAACCGTCTACCTGTTCCATTCATTGTTCTACTTGTCGAAAGTTACAAATAATTTCCGATAAAGGATTAACAATGGGTCTCATTGTTCACTTAAACTTGAAGAACAAAAAATTGGCGAATGGTACTGTTTGGATGCTTTGCGTACATGTTTCTTAGACTATATAGAAGCAACATATACAAAGATTTCAACCGTCTACCTGTTCTATTCATTGTTCTACTTGTAGAAAGTTACAAATAATTTCTTTTTCATGATTATCAATGGGTCTCGTTGTTCACTTAAACTTGAAGAACAAAAAATTGGCGAATGTTACTGTTTAGATGCTTTGCATATATGTTTCTTAGTATATATAGAAGCAATATATACAAAGATTTCAAAAGACTACCTGTACTATTCATTGTTCTACTTGTAGAAATTTATAAATAATTTCCCTTTCATGATTATCAATGGGGCTCGTTGTTCACCTAAACTTGAAGAACAAAAAATTGGCGAATTGTACTGTTTGGATGCTTTGCATATATGTTTCTTAGACTATTTAGAAGCAATATATACAATGATTTCAACCGTCTACCTGTTCCATTCATTGTTATCCTCGTCGAAAGTTACAAATAATTTCCTTTAAAGGATTAACAATGGGGCTCGTTGTTCACCTAAACTTGAAGAACAAAAAATTGGCGAATGGTACTGTTTGGATGCTTTGCATATATGTTTCTTAGACTATATAGAAGCAATATATACAAAGATTTCAACCGTCTACCTGTTCTATTCATTGTTCTACTTGTCGAAAGTTACAAATAATTTCCGATAAAGGATTTAGAATGGGGCTCATTGTTCACTTAAACTTGAAGAACAAAAAATTGGCGAATTGTACTGTTGGACGCTTTGCATATATGTTTCTTGGACTATATGGAAGCAATATATACAAAGATTTCAACCGTCTACCTGTTCCATTCATTGTTCTACTTGTCGAAAGTTACAAATAATTTCCGTTAAAGGATTAACATTGGGGCTCATTGTTCACTTAAACTTTAAGAACAAAAAATTGGCGAATGGTACTGTTTGGATGCTTTGCATATATGTTTCTTATACTATATAGAAGCAATATATACAAAGATTTCAACCGTCTACCTGTTCCATTCAATGTTCTAATTGTCGAAAGTTACAAATAATTTCCGATAAAGGATTAACAATGGGTCTCATTGTTCACTTAAACTTGAAGAACAAAAAATTGGCGAATGGTACTGTTTGGATGCTTTGCGTACATGTTTCTTAGACTATATGGAAGCAATATATACAAATATTTCAACCGTCTACGTGTTCCAATCATTGTTCTACTTGTAGAAAGTTACAATTAATTTCCGTTAAAGGATTAACAATGGGGCTCGTAGTTCACTTAAACTTGAAGAACAAAAAATTGGCGAATTGTACTGTTTGGATGCTTTGCATATATGTTTCTTAGACTATATAGAAGCAATATATACAAAGATTTCAACCGTCTACCTGTTCCATTCATTGTTCTACTTGTCGAAAGTTACAAATAATTTCCGATAAAGGATTAACAATGTGTCTCATTGTTCACTTAAACTTGAAGAACAAAAAATTGGCGAATGGTACTGTTTGGATGCTTTGCGTACATGTTTCTTAGACTATATAGAAGCAACATATACAAAGATTTCAACCGTCCACCTGTTCTATTCATTGTTCTACTTGTAGAAAGTTACAAATAATTTCTTTTTCATGATTATCAATGGGTCTCGTTGTTCACTTAAACTTGAAGAACAAAAAATTGGCGAATGTTACTGTTTAGATGCTTTGCATATATGTTTCTTAGTATATATAGAAGCAATATATACAAAGATTTCACCCGTCTACCTGTTCTATTCATTGTTCTACTTGTCGAAAGTTACAAATAATTTCCGATAAAGGATTTAGAATGGGGCTCATTGTTCACTTAAACTTGAAGAACAAAAAATTGGCGAATGGTACTGTTTGGATGCTTTGCATATTTGTTACTTAGACTATATGGAAGCAATATATACAAAGATTTCAACCGTCTACGTGTTCCAATCATTGTTCTACTTGTCGAAATTTACAAATAATTTCCGTTAAGGGATTAACAATGGGGATCGTAGTTTACTTAAACTTGAAGAACAAAAAAATGGCGAATTGTACTGTTTGGATGCTTTGCATATATGTTTCTTAGACTATATAGAAGCCATATATACAATGATTTCAACCGTCTACCTGTTCCAATCATTGTTCTACTTGTCGAAAATTACAAATAATTTCCGATAAAGGATTAACCATTGGGGCTCATTGTTCACTAAACTTGAAGAACAAAAAATTGGCGAATGGTACTGTTTGGATGCTTTGCACATATGTTTCTTAGACTATATAGAAGCAATATATACATTGATTTCAACCGTCTACCTGTTCCAATCATTGTTCTACATGTCGAAAGTTACAAATAATTTCCGTTTCATGATTATCAATGGGGCTCGTTGTTCACTTAAACTTGAAGAACAAAAAATTGGCGAATGGTACTGTTTGGATGCTTTGCACATATGTTTCTTAGACTATATAGAAGCAATATATACATTGATTTCAACCGTCTACCTGTTCCAATCATTGTTCTACTTTTCGAAACTTACAAATAATTTCCTTTAAAGGATTAACAATGGGGCTCGTAGTTCACTTAAACTTGAAGAGAAAAAAATTGGCGAATTGTACTGTTTGGACGCTATGCATATATGTTTCATAGACTATATAGAAGCAATATATACAATGATTTCAGCAGTCTATCTGTTCCATTCATTGTTCTACTTGCCGAAATTTACAAATAATTTCCTTTAAAGGATTAACAATGGGGCTCGTAGTTCACTTAAACTTGAAGAACAAAAAATTGGCGAATTGTACTGTTTGGATGATTTGCACATATGTTTCTTAGACTATATAGAAGCAACATATACAAAGATTTCAACCGTCTACCTGTTCCATTCATTGTTCTACTTGTCGAAAGTTACAAATAATTTCCTTTAAAGGATTAACAATGGGGATCGTAGTTCACTTAAACTTGAAGAACAAAAAATTTGCGAATTGTACTGTTTGGATGCTTTTCATATATGTTTCTTAGACTATATGGAAGCAATATATGCAAAGATTTCAACCGTCTACGTGTTCCAATCATTGTTCTACTTGTAGAAAGTTACAATTAATTTCCGGTAAAGGATTAACAATGGGGCTCGTAGTTCACTTAAACTTGAAGAACAAAAAATTGGCGAATGGTACTGTTTGGATGCTTTGCATATATGTTTCTTAGACTATATGGAAGCAATATATAATAATATTTCAACCGTCTACGTGTCCCAATCATTGTTCTGCTTGTCGAAATTTACAAATAATTTCCTTTAAAGGATAAACAATGGGGCTCGTTGTTCACTTAAACTTGAAGAACAATAAATTGGCGAATTGTACTGTGTGGATGCTTTGCATATATGTTTCTTAGGTTATATAGAAGCAATATATACAAAGATTTCAACCGTTTACATGTTCCATTCATTGTTCTACTTGTCGAAAATTACAAATAATTTCCGATAAAGGATTAACCATTGGGGCTCATTGTTCACTTAAACTTGAAGAACAAAAAATTGGCGAATGGTACTGTTTGGATACTTTGCGTACATGTTTCTTAGACTATATGGAAGCAATATATGCAAAGATTTCAACCGTCTACGTGTTCCAATCATTGTTCTACTTGTCGAAATTTACAAATAATTTCCTTTAAAGGATTAACAATGGGGCTCGTTGTTCACTTAAACTTGAAGAACAATAAATTGGCGAATTGTACTGTTTGGATGCTTTGCATATATGTTTCTTAGTCTATATAGAAGCAATATATACATTGATTTCAACCGTCTACGTGTTCCATTCATTGTTCTACTTGTCGAAAGTTAGAAATAATTTCCGATAAAGGATTAACAATGGGGCTCATTTTTCACTTAACCTTGAAGAACAAAAAATTGGCGAATGGTACTGTTTGGATGCTTTGCATATATGTTTCTTAGACTATATAGAAGCAATATATACAAAGATTTCAACCGTCTACCTGTTCCATTCATTGTTCTATTTGACGAAAATTACAAATAATTTCCGATAAAGGATTAACAATGGGGCTCGTAGTTCACTTAAACTTGAAGAACAAAAAAATTGGCCAATTGTACTGTTTGGATGCTTTGCATATATGTTTCTTAGACTATATAGAAGCAATATATAGAAGGATTTCACCCGTCTACCTGTTCCAATCATTGTTCTACTTGTCGAAATTTAGAAATAATTTCCCTTTCATGATTATCAATGGGGCTCGTTGTTCATTTAAACTTGAAGAACAATAAATTCGCGAATGGTACTGTTTGGATGCTTTGCATATATGTTTCTTAGACTATATAGAAGCAATATATACAATGTTTTCAACCGTCTACCTGTTCCATTCATTGTTCTACTTGTCGATATTTACAAATAATTTCCGTTAAAGGATTAACAATGGGGCTCGTTGTTGACTTAAACTTGAAGAACAATAAATTAGCGAATTGTACTGTTTGGATGCTTTGCATATATGTTTCTTAGACTATATAGAAGCAATATATACAATGATTTCAACCGTCTACCTGTTCCATTCATTGTTCTACTTGTCGAAAGTTACAAATAATTTCCGTTGATGGATTAACAATGGGGCTCGTAGTTCTCTTAAACTTGAAGAACAAAAAATTGGAGAATGGTACTGTTTGGATGCTTTGCATATTTGTTTCTTAGACTATATGGAAGCAATATATACAAAGATTTCAACTGTCTACGTGTTCCAACCATTGTTCTACTTGTCGAAATTTACAAATAATTTCCTGTAAAGGATTAACAATGGGGCTCGTTGTTCACTTAAACATGAAGAACAAAAAATTGGCGAATTGTACTGTTTGGATGCTTTGCATATATGTTTCTTAGACTATATAGAAGCAATATATATAAAGACTTCACCCGTCTACCTGTACTATTCATTGTTCTACTTGTAGAAAGTTACAAATAATTTCCATTTCATGATTATCAATGGAGCTCGCTGTTCACTTAAACTTGAAGATCAAAAAATTGGCGAATTGTACTGTTTGGATGCTTTGCATATATGTTTCTTAGACTATATAGAAGCAATATATACAATGATTTCAACAGTCTATCTATTCCATTCATTGTTCTACTTGCCGAAATTTACAAATAATTTTCTTTAAAGGATTAACAATGGGGCTCGTAGTTCACTTAATCTTGAAGAACAAAAAATTGGCGAATTGTACTGTTTGGATGATTTGCACATATGTTTCTTAGACTATATAGAAGCAACATATATAAAGATTTCAACCGTCAACCTGTTCCATTCATTGTTCTACTTGTCGAAAGTTACAAATAATTTCCTTTAAAGGATTAACAATGGGGATCGTAGTTCACTTAAACTTGAAGAACAAAAAATTGGCGAATTGTACTGTTTGGATGCTTTTCATATATGTTTCTTAGACTATATGGAAGCAATATATGCAAAGATTTCAACCGTCTACGTGTTCCAATCATTGTTCTACTTGTAGACAGTTACAATTAATTTCCGGTAAAGGATTAACAATGGGGCTCGTAGTTCACTTAAACTTGAAGAACGAAAAATTGGCGAATGGTACTGTTTGGATGCTTTGCATATATGTTTCTTAGACTATATGGAAGCAATATATAATAATATTTCAACCGTCTACGTGTCCCAATCATTGTTCTGCTTGTCGAAATTTACAAATAATTTCCTTTAAAGGATTAACAATGGGGCTCGTTGTTCACTTAAACTTGAAGAACAATAAATTGGCGAATTGTACTGTGTGGATGCTTTGCATATATGTTTCTTAGGTTATATAGAAGCAATATATACAAAGATTTCAACCGTTTACATGTTCCATTCATTGTTCTACTTATCGAAAATTACAAATAATTTCCGATAAAGGATTAACCATTGGGGCTCATTGTTCACTTAAACTTGAAGAACAAAAAATTGGCGAATGGTACTGTTTGGATACTTTGCGTACATGTTTCTTAGACTATATGGAAGCAATATATGCAAAGATTTCAACCGTCTACGTGTTCCAATCATTGTTCTACTTGTCGAAATTTACAAATAATTTCCTTTAAAGGATTAACAATGGGGCTCGTTGTTCACTTAAACTTGAAGAACAATAAATTGGCGAATTGTACTGTTTGGATGCTTTGCATATATGTTTCTTAGTCTATATAGAAGCAATATATACAAAGATTTCAACCGTCTACGTGTTCCATTCATTGTTCTACTTGTCGAAAATTACAAATAATTTCCGATAAAGGATTAACCATTGGGGCTCATTGTTCACTTAAACTTGAAGAACAAAAAATTGGCGAATGGTACTGTTTGGATGCTTTGCGTACATGTTTCTTAGACTATATGGAAGCAATATATACAAAGATTTCAACCGTCTACCTGTTCCATTCATTGTTCTACTTGTCGAAAGTTACAAATAATTTCCGTTAAAGTATTAACAATGGGGCTCGTAGTTCTCTTAAACTTGAAGAACAAAAAATTGGCGAATCGTACTGTTTGGATGCTTTGAATATATGTTTCTTATATTATATAGAAGCAATATATACAAATATTTCAACCGTCTACATGTTCCATTCATTGTTCTACTTGTCGAAAATTACAAATAATTTCCGATAAAGGATTAACCATTGGGGCTCATTGTTCACTTAAACTTGAAGACCAAAAAATTGGCAAATGGTACTGTTTGGATGCTTTGCATATAGGTTTCTTAGACTATATGGAAGCAATACATACAATGATTTCAACCGTCTACCTATTCCATTCATTGTTCTACTTGCCGAAATTTACAAATAATTTCCTTTAAAGGATTAACAATGGGGCTCGTCGTTCACTTAAACTTGAAGAACAAGAAATTCGCGAATTGTACTGTTTGGATGCTTTGCATATATGTTTCTTAGACTATATAGAAGCAACATATACAATGATTTCAACCGTCTACCTGTTCCATTCATTGTTCTACTTGTCGAAAATTACAAATAATTTCCTTTAAAAGATTAACAATGGGGCTCGTAGTTCACTTAAACTTGAAGAACAAAAAATTGGCGAATTGTACTGTTTGGATGCTTCGCATATATGTTTCTTAGACTATATAGAAGCAATATATACAAAGATTTCAACCGTCTACCTGTTCCATTCATTGTTCTACTTGTCGAAATTTACAAATAATTTCCGATAAAGGATTAACCATTGGGGCTCATTGTTCACTTAAACTTGAAGACCAAAAAATTGGCAAATGGTACTGTTTGGATGCTTTGCATATAGGTTTCTTAGACTATATGGAAGCAATACATACAATGATTTCAACCGTCTACCTATTCCATTCATTGTTCTACTTGCCGAAATTTACAAATAATTTCCTTTAAAGGATTAACAATGGGGCTCGTCGTTCACTTAAACTTGAAGAACAAGAAATTCGCGAATTGTACTGTTTGGATGCTTTGCATATATGTTTCTTAGACTATATAGAAGCAACATATACAATGATTTCAACCGTCTACCTGTTCCATTCATTGTTCTACTTGTCGAAAATTACAAATAATTTCCTTTAAAAGATTAACAATGGGGCTCGTAGTTCACTTAAACTTGAAGAACAAAAAATTGGCGAATTGTACTGTTTGGATGCTTCGCATATATGTTTCTTAGACTATATAGAAGCAATATATACAAAGATTTCAACCGTCTACCTGTTCCATTCATTGTTCTACTTGTCGAAATTTACAAATAATTTCCTTTAAAAGATTAACAATGGGGCTCGTAGTTCACTTAAACTTGAAGAACAAAAAATTGGCGAATTGTACTGTTTGGATGCTTTGCATATATGTTTCTTAGACTATTTAGAAGCAATATATAGAAAGATTTCACCCGTCTACCTGTACTATTCACTGTTCTACTTGTAGAAAGTTACAAATAATTTCCATTTCATGATTATCAATGGGGCTCGCTGTTCACTTAAATTTGAAGATCAAAAAATTGGCGATTGTTAATGTTTAGAGGCTTTGCATATAGGTTTCGTAGACTATATAGAAGCAACATATACAATTATTTCAACCGTCTACCTGATCCATTCATTGTTCTACTTGTCGAAATTTACAAATAATTTCCTTTAAAGGATTAACAATGGGGCTCGTTGTACACTTAAACTTGAAGAACAATAAATTGGCGAATTGTACTATTTGGATACTTTGCATATATGTTTCTTAGACTATATAGAAGCAATATATACAAAGATTTCAACCGTCAACTTGTTCCACTCATTGTTCTACTTGTCGAAAATT
>CAXDIW010000440.1:0-290000 GCA_963989415.1 Cerceris ruficornis
ATGCAAAGCATCCAAACAGTACCATTCGCTAATTTTTTGTTCTTAAGTTTAATTGAACTATGAGCCCCATTGTTAATCCTTTAACGGAAATTATTTGTAACTTTCGACAAGTAGAACAATGAATGGAACAGGTAGACGGTTGAAATCTTTGTATATATTGCTTCTATATAGTCTAAGAAACATATATGCAAAGCATCCAAACAGTACCATTCGCCAATTTTTTGCTCTTCAAGTTTATGTGAACTACGAGCCCCATTGTTAATCCTTTAAAGGAAATTAATTGTAATTTTCTACAAGTAGAACAATGAATGGAACAGGTAGACGGTTGAAATCTTTGTATATGATGCTTCTATGTAGTCTAAGAAACATATATGCAAAGCATCCAAACAGTACAATTCGCCAATTTATTGATCTTCAAGTTTAAGTGAACTACGAGCCCCATTGTTAATCCTTTAACGGATATATTTGTAACTTTCGACAAGTAGAACAATGAATGGAACAGGTAGACGGTGGAAATCAATGTATATATTGCTTCTATATAGTCTAAGAAACATATATGCAAAGCATCCAAACAGTTCAATTCGCCAATATTTTGTTCTTCAAGTTTAAGTGAACTACGAGCCCCATTGTTAATCCTTTAAAGGAAATTATTTGTAAATTTCGGCAAGTAGAACAATGAATGGAACACGTAGACGTTGAAAACTTTGTATATATTGCTTCCATATAGTCTAAGAAACATATATGCAAAGCATCCAAACAGTACCATTCGCTAATTTTTTGTTCTTAAGTTTAAGTGAACTATGAGCCCCATTGTTAATCCTTTAACGGAAATTATTTGTAACTTTCTACAAGTAGAACAATGTATAGAACAGTTAGACCGTTGAAATCATTGTATATATTGCATCTATATAGTCTAAGAAACATATATGCAAAGCATCCAAACAGTACAATTCGCCAATTTATTGTTCTTCAAGTTTAAGTGACCAACGAGCCCCATTGTTAATCCTTTAAAGGAAATTATTTGTAACTTTCGACAAGTAGAACAAGGAATGGAACAGGTAGACGGTTGAAATCTTTGTATATATTGCTTCTATATAGTCTAAGAAACATATATGCAAAGCATCCAAACAGTACCATTCGCCAATTTTTTGTTCTTCAAGTTTAAGTGAACTATGAGCCCCATTGTTAATCCTTTAAAGGAAATTATTTGTAAATTTCAACAAGTAGAACAATGAATGGAACAGGTAGACGGTTGAAATCATTGTATATATTGCTTCAGTATAGCCTAAGAAACATATATGCAAAGCATCCAAACAGTACAAGTCGCCAATTCATTGTTCTTCAAGTTTAAGTGAACAACGAGCCGCATTGTTAATCCTTTAAAGGAAATTATTTGTAAATTTCGACAAGTAGAACAATGAATGGAACAGGTAGGCGGATGAAATCTTTGTAGATATTGCATCTATATAGTCCAAGAAACGTATATGCTAAGCATCCAAACAGTACCATTCGCCAATTTTTTGTTCTTCAAGTTTAAGTGAACTATGAGCCCCATTGTTAATCCTTTAAAGGAAATTATTTGTAAATTTCAACAAGTAGAACAATGAATGGAACAGGTAGACGGTTGAAATCTTTGTATATATTGCTTCTATATAGTCTAAGAAACATATATGCAAAGCATCCAAACAGTACCATTCGCCAATTTTTTGTTCTTCAAGTTTAAGTGAACTACGAGCCCCATTGTTAATCCTTTAACAGAAATTAATTGTAATTTTCTACAAGTAGAACAATGAATGGAACAGGTAGACGGTTGAAATCTTTGTATATGATGCTTCTATGTAGGCTAAGAAACATATATGCAAAGCATCCAAACAGTACAATTCGCCAATTTATTGATCTTCAAGTTTAAGTGAACTACGAGCCCCATTGTTAATCCTTTAACGGAAATTAATTGTAATTTTCTACAAGTAGAACAATGAATGGACCAGGTAGACGGTGGAAATCAATGTATATATTGCTTCTATATAGTCTAAGAAACATATATGCAAAGCATCCAAACAGTACCATTCGCCAATTTTTTGTTCTTCAAGTTTAAGTGAACTACGAGCCCCATTGTTAATCCTTTAACGGAAATTAATTGTAATTTTCTACAAGTAGAACAATGAATGGAACAGGTAGACGGTTGAAATCTTTGTATATGATGCTTCTATGTAGGCTAAGAAACATATATGCAAAGCATCCAAACAGTACAATTCGCCAATTTATTGATCTTCAAGTTTAAGTGAACAACGAGCCCCATTGTTAATCCTTTAAATGGAAATTATTTGTAACTTTCTACAAGTAGAACAATGAATGGAGCAGGAAGACGGTTGAAATCATTGTATGTATTGCTTCTATATAGTCTAAGAAACATATATGCAAAGCATCCAAACAATACAATTCGCCAATTTTTTGTACTTCAAGTTTAAGTGAACTACGATTCCCATTGTTAATCCTTCAACAGAAATTATTTGTAACTTTCGACAAGTAGAACAATGAATGGAACAGGTAGACGGTTGAAATCTTTGTATATATTGCTTCTATATAGTCTAAGAAACATATATGCAAAGCATCCAAACAGTACAATTCGCCAATTTATTGTTCTTCAAGTTTAAGTGAACAACGAGCCCCATTGTTAATCCTTTAAATGGAAATTATTTGTAACTTTCTACAAGTAGAACAATGAATGGAGCAGGAAGACGGTTGAAATCATTGTATGTATTGCTTCTATATAGTCTAAGAAACATATATGCAAAGCATCCAAACAATACAATTCGCCAATTTTTTGTACTTCAAGTTTAAGTGAACTACGATTCCCATTGTTAATCCTTTAAATGAAATTATTTGTAAATTTCGACAAGTAGAACAATGAATGGAACAGGTAGACGGTTGAAATCAATGTATATATTGCTTCTATATAGTCTAAGAAACATATATGCAAAGCATCCAAACAGTACCATTCGCCAATTTTTTGTTCTTCAAGTTTAAGTGAACTACGAGCCCCATTGTTAATCCTTTAACGGAAATTAATTGTAACTTTCGACAAGTAGAACAATGAATGGAACAGGTAGACGGTTGAAATCTTTGTATATATTGCTTCTATATAGTCTAAGAAACATATATGCAAAGCATCCAAACAGTACAATTCGCCAATTTTTTGTTCTTCAAGTATAAGTGAACAATGAGACCTAATGGTTAATCCATTATCGGAAATTATTTGTAACTTTCGACAAATAGAACAATGAATGGAACAGGTAGACGGTTGAAATCTTTGTATACATTGCTTCTATATAGTCTAAGAAACATATATGCAAAGCATCCAAACAGTACAATTCGCCAATTTATTGTTCTTCAAGTTTAAGTGAACAACGAGCCCCATTGTTAATCCTTTAAATGAAATTATTTGTAAATTTCGACAAGTAGAACAATGAATGGGACAGGTAGACTGTTGAAATCATTGTATATATTGCTTCCATATAGTCCATGAAATATATATGCAAAGCATCCAAACAGTACCATTCGCCAATTTTTTGTTCTTCAAGTTTAAGTGAACTACGAGCCCCATTGTTAATCCTTTAACGGAAATTAATTGTAACTTTCGACAAGTAGAACAATGAATGGAACAGGTAGACGGTTGAAATCTTTGTATATATTGCTTCTATATAGTCTAAGAAACATATATGCAAAGCATCCAAACAGTACCATTCGCCAATTTTTTGTTCTTCAAGTTTAAGTGAACAACGAGCCCCATTGATAATCATGAAGTGGAAATTATTTGTAACTTTCTACAAGTAGAACAATGAATAGTACAGGTAGATGAGTGAAATCCTTCTATATATTGCTTCTGTATAGTCTAAGAAACATATATGCAAAGCATCCAAACAGTGCAATTCGCCAATTTTTTGTTCTTCAAGTATAAGTGAACAATGAGACCCAATGGATAATCCATTATTGGAAATTATTTGTAACTTTCGACAAGTAGAACAATGAATGGAACAGGTAGACGGTTGAAATCTTTGTATATATTGCTTCTATATAGTCTAAGAAACATATATGCAAAGCATCCAAACAGTACAATTCGCCAATTTATTGTTCTTCAAGTTTAAGTGAACAACGAGCCCCATTGTTAATCCTTTAAATGAAATTATTTGTAAATTTCGACAAGTAGAACAATAAATGGAACAGGTAGACTGTTGAAATCATTGTATATATTGCTTCCATAAAGTCCAAGAAATATATATGCAAAGCATCCAAACAGTACCATTCGCTAATTTTTTGTTCTTAAGTTTAATTGAACTATGAGCCCCATTGTTAATCCTTTAACGGAAATTATTTGTAACTTTCGACAAGTAGAACAATGAATGGAACAGGTAGACGGTTGAAATCTTTGTATATATTGCTTCTATATAGTCTAAGAAACATATATGCAAAGCATCCAAACAGTACCATTCGCCAATTTTTTGCTCTTCAAGTTTATGTGAACTACGAGCCCCATTGTTAATCCTTTAAAGGAAATTAATTGTAATTTTCTACAAGTAGAACAATGAATGGAACAGGTAGACGGTTGAAATCTTTGTATATGATGCTTCTATGTAGTCTAAGAAACATATATGCAAAGCATCCAAACAGTACAATTCGCCAATTTATTGATCTTCAAGTTTAAGTGAACTACGAGCCCCATTGTTAATCCTTTAACGGATATATTTGTAACTTTCGACAAGTAGAACAATGAATGGAACAGGTAGACGGTGGAAATCAATGTATATATTGCTTCTATATAGTCTAAGAAACATATATGCAAAGCATCCAAACAGTACCATTCGCCAATTTTTTGTTCTTCAAGTTTAAGTGAACTACGAGCCCCATTGTTAATCCTTTAACAGAAATTAATTGTAATTTTCTACAAGTAGAACAATGAATGGAACAGGTAGACGGTTGAAATCTTTGTATATGATGCTTCTATGTAGGCTAAGAAACATATATGCAAAGCATCCAAACAGTACAATTCGCCAATTTATTGATCTTCAAGTTTAAGTGAACTACGAGCCCCATTGTTAATCCTTTAACGGAAATTAATTGTAATTTTCTACAAGTAGAACAATGAATGGACCAGGTAGACGGTGGAAATCAATGTATATATTGCTTCTATATAGTCAAAGAAACATATATGCAAAGCATCGAAACAGTACAATTCGCCAATTTTTTGTTCTTCAAGTTTAAGAGAACTACGAGCCCCATTGTTAATACTTTAACGGAAATTATTTGTAACTTTCGACAAGTAGAACAATGAATGGAACAGGTAGACGGTTGAAATCATGGTATATATTGCTTCTATATAGTCTAAGAAACATTTATGCAAAGCATCCAAACAGTACAATTCGCCAATTTTTTGTTCTTCAAGTATAAGTGAACAATGAGACTCAATGGTTAATCCATTATCGGAAATTATTTGTAACTTTCGACAAGTAGAACAATGAATGGAACAGGTAGACGGTTGAAATCTTTGTATATATTGCTTCTATATAGTCTAAGAAACATATATGCAAAGCATCCAAACAGTACCATTCGCCAATTTTTTGTTCTTCAAGTTTAAGTGAACTACGAGCCCCATTGTTAATCCTTTAACAGAAATTAATTGTAATTTTCTACAAGTAGAACAATGAATGGAACAGGTAGACGGTTGAAATCTTTGTATATGATGCTTCTATGTAGGCTAAGAAACATATATGCAAAGCATCCAAACAGTACAATTCGCCAATTTATTGATCTTCAAGTTTAAGTGAACTACGAGCCCCATTGTTAATCCTTTAACGGAAATTAATTGTAATTTTCTACAAGTAGAACAATGAATGGACCAGTTAGACGGTGGAAATCAATGTATATATTGCTTCTATATAGTCAAAGAAACATATATGCAAAGCATCGAAACAGTACAATTCGCCAATTTATTGATCTTCAAGTTTAAGTGAACTACGAGCCCCATTGTTAATCCTTTAACGGAAATTAATTGTAATTTTCTACAAGTAGAACAATGAATGGACCAGGTAGACGGTGGAAATCAATGTATATATTGCTTCTATATAGTCAAAGAAACATATATGCAAAGCATCGAAACAGTACAATTCGCCAATTTTTTGTTCTTCAAGTTTAAGAGAACTACGAGCCCCATTGTTAATACTTTAACGGAAATTATTTGTAACTTTCGACAAGTAGAACAATGAATGGAACAGGTAGACGGTTGAAATCATGGTATATATTGCTTCTATATAGTCTAAGAAACATTTATGCAAAGCATCCAAACAGTACAATTCGCCAATTTTTTGTTCTTCAAGTATAAGTGAACAATGAGACTCAATGGTTAATCCATTATCGGAAATTATTTGTAACTTTCGACAAGTAGAACAATGAATGGAACAGGTAGACGGTTGAAATCTTTGTATATATTGCTTCTATATAGTCTAAGAAACATATATGCAAAGCATCCAAACAGTACAATTCGCCAATTTATTGTTCTTCAAGTTTAAGTGAACAACGAGCCCCATTGTTAATCCTTTAAATGGAAATTATTTGTAACTTTCTACAAGTAGAACAATGAATGGAGCAGGAAGACGGTTGAAATCATTGTATGTATTGCTTCTATATAGTCTAAGAAACATATATGCAAAGCATCCAAACAGTACCATTCGCCAATTTTTTGTTCTTCAAGTTTAAGTGAACTACGAGCTCCATTGTTAATCCTTTAACGGAAATTAATTGTAACTTTCGACAAGTAGAACAATGAATGGAACAGGTAGACGGTTGAATTCTTTGTATATATTGCTTCTATATAGTCTAAGAAACATATATGCAAAGCATCCAAACAGTACCATTCGCCAATTTTTTGTTCTTCAAGTTTAAGTGAACAACGAGCCCCATTGATAATCATGAAGTGGTAATTATTTGTAACTTTCTACAAGTAGAACAATGAATAGTACAGGTAGACGAGTGAAATCCTTCTATATATTGCTTCTGTATAGTCTAAGAAACATATATGCAAAGCATCCAAACAGTACAATTCGCCAATTTTTTGTACTTCAAGTTTAAGTGAACTACGATTCCCATTGTTAATCCTTTAACAGAAATTATTTGTAACTTTCGACAAGTAGAACAATGAATGGAACAGGTAGACGGTTGACATCTTTGTATATATTGCTTCTATATACTCTAAGAAACATATATGCAAAGCATCCAAACAGTACAATTCGCCAATTTTTTGTTCTTCAAGTTTAAGTGAACTACGAGCCCCATTGTTAATCCTTTAACGGAAATTAATTGTAATTTTCTACAAGTAGAACAATGAATGGAACAGGTAGACGGTTGAAATCTTTGTATATGATGCTTCTATGTAGGCTAAGAAACATATATGCAAAGCATCCAAACAGTACAATTCGCCAATTTATTGATCTTCAAGTTTAAGTGAACTACGAGCCCCATTGTTAATCCTTTAACGGAAATTAATTGTAATTTTCTACAAGTAGAACAATGAATGGGACAGGTAGACTGTTGAAATCATTGTATATATTGCTTCCATATAGTCCAAGAAATATATATGCAAAGCATCCAAACAGTACCATTCGCCAATTTTTTGTTCTTCAAGTTTAAGTGAACTACGAGCCCCATTGTTAATCCTTTAACGGAAATTAATTGTAATTTTCTACAAGTAGAACAATGAATGGAACAGGTAGACGGTTGAAATCTTTGTATATGATGCTTCTATGTAGGCTAAGAAACATATATGCAAAGCATCCAAACAGTACAATTCGCCAATTTATTGATCTTCAAGTTTAAGTGAACTACGAGCCCCATTGTTAATCCTTTAACGGAAATTAATTGTAATTTTCTACAAGTAGAACAATGAATGGACCAGGTAGACGGTGGAAATCAATGTATATATTGCTTCTATATAGTCAAAGAAACATATATGCAAAGCATCGAAACAGTACAATTCGCCAATTTTTTGTTCTTCAAGTTTAAGTGAACTACGAGCCCCATTGTTAATCCTTTATCGGAAATTATTTGTAACTTTAAACAAGTAGAACAATGAATGGAACAGGTAGACGGTTGAAATCTTTGTATATATTGCTTCTATATAGTCTAAGAAACATATATGCAAAGCATCCAAACAGTACCATTCGCCAATTTTTTGTTCTTCAAGTTTAAGTGAACAATGAGCCCCAATGGTTAATCCTTTATCGGAAATTATTTGTAATTTTCGACAAGTAGAACAATGAATGGAACAGGTAGACGGTTGACATCTTTGTATATATTGCTTCTATATAATCTAAGAAACATATATGCAAAGCATCTAAACAGTAACAATCGCCAATTTTTTGATCTTCAAGTTTAAGTGAACTACGAGCCCCATTGTTAATCCTTTAACGGAAATTAATTGTAACTTTCTACAAGTAGAACAATGATTGGAACACGTAGACGGTTGAAATCTTTGTATATATTGCTTCCATATAGTCTAAGAAACATATATGCAAAGAATCCAAACAGTACCATTCTCCAATTATTTGATCTTCAAGTTTAAGTGAACAATGAGCCCCATTTTTAATCCTTTATCGGAAATTATTTGTAACTTTCGACAAGTAGAACAATGAATGGAACAGGTGGACGGTTGAAATCTTTGTATACATTGCTTCTATATAGTCTAAGAAACATATATGCAAAGCATCCAAACAGTACAATTCGCCAATTTATTGTTCTTCAAGTTTAAGTGAACAACGAGCCCCATTGTTAATCCTTTATAGGAAATTATTTGTAAATTTCGACAAGTAGAACAATGATTGGAACAGGTAGACGGTTGAAATCTTTGTATATATTGCTTCTATATAATCTAAGAAACATATATGCAAAGCATCCAAACAGTACCATTCGCCAATTTTTTGTTCTTCAAGTTTAAGTGAACAACGAGCCCCATTGTTAATCCTTTAAAGGAAATTATTTGTAAATTTCGACAAGTAGAACAATGAATGGAACAGGTAGACGGTTGAAATCATTGTATATATTGCTTCTATATAGTCCAAGAAACATATATGCAAAGCATCCAAACAGTACAATTCGACAATTTTTTGCTCTTCAAGTTTAAGTGAACTACGAGCCCCATTGTTAATCCTTTAAAGGAAATTATTTGTAAATTTCGGCAAGTAGAACAATGAATGGAATAGGTAGACGGTTGAAATCATTGTATATATTGCTTCTATATAGTCTAAGAAACATATATGCAAAGCATCCAAACAGTACAATTCGCCAATTTTTTGTTCTTCAAGTTTAAGTAAACTACGATCCCCATTGTTAATCCATTAACGGAAATTATTTGTAACTTTCGACAAGTAGAACAATGAATGGAACAGGTAGACGCTTGATATCTTTGTATATATTGCTTCTATATAGTCTAAGAAACATACATGCAAAGCATCCAAACAGTACAATTCGACAATTTTTTGTTCTTAAAGTTTAGTGAACAATGAGCCCCAATGGTTAATCCTTTATCGGAAATTATTTGTAATTTTCGACAAGTAGAACAATGAATGGAACAGGTAGACGGTTGACATCTTTGTATATATTGCTTCTATATAATCTAAGAAATATATATGCAAAGCATCTAAACAGTAACAATCGCCAATTTTTTGAGCTTCAAGTTTAAGTGAACTACGAGCCCCATTGTTAATCCTTTATCGGAAATTATTTGTAACTTTAAACAAGTAGAACAATGAATGGAACAGGTAGACGGTTGAAATCTTTGTATATATTGCTTCTATATAGTCTAAGAAACATATATGCAAAGCATCCAAACAGTACCATTCGCCAATTTTTTGTTCTTCAAGTTTAAGTGAACAATGAGCCCCAATGGTTAATCCTTTATCGGAAATTATTTGTAACTTTCGACAAGTAGAACAATGAATGGAACAGGTAGATGGTTGAAATCTTTGTATATATTGCTTCTATATAGTCTAAGAAACATATATGCAAAGCATCCAAACAGTACCATTCGCCAATTTTTTGTTCTTCAAGTTTAAGTGAACTACGAGCCCCATTGTTAATCCTTTAACAGAAATTAATTGTAATTTTCTACAAGTAGAACAATGAATGGAACAGGTAGACGGTTGAAATCTTTGTATACGATGCTTCTATGTAGGCTAAGAAACATATATGCAAAGCATCCAAACAGTACAATTCGCCAATTTATTGATCTTCAAGTTTAAGTGAACTACGAGCCCCATTGTTAATCCTTTAACGGAAATTAATTGTAATTTTCTACAAGTAGAACAATGAATGGACCAGGTAGACGGTGGAAATCAATGTATATATTGCTTCTATATAGTCAAAGAAACATATATGCAAAGCATCGAAACAGTACAATTCGCCAATTTTTTGTTCTTCAAGTTTAAGAGAACTACGAGCCCCATTGTTAATACTTTAACGGAAATTATTTGTAACTTTCGACAAGTAGAACAATGAATGGAACAGGTAGACGGTTGAAATCATGGTATATATTGCTTCTATATAGTCTAAGAAACATTTATGCAAAGCATCCAAACAGTACAATTCGCCAATTTTTTGTTCTTCAAGTATAAGTGAACAATGAGACTCAATGGTTATTCCATTATCGGAAATTATTTGTAACTTTCGACAAGTAGAACAATGAATGGAACAGGTAGACGGTTGAAATCTTTGTATATATTGCTTCTATATAGTCTAAGAAACATATATGCAAAGCATCCAAACAGTACAATTCGCCAATTTATTGTTCTTCAAGTTTAAGTGAACAACGAGCCCCATTGTTAATCCTTTAAATGGAAATTATTTGTAACTTTCTACAAGTAGAACAATGAATGGAGCAGGAAGACGGTTGAAATCATTGTATGTATTGCTTCTATATAGTCTAAGAAACATATATGCAAAGCATCCAAACAGTACAAGTCGCTAATTCATTGTTCTTCAAGTTTAAGTGAACTACGAGCCCCATTGTTAATCCTTTAAATGGAAATTATTTGTAACTTTCGACAAGTAGAACAATGAATGGAACAGGTAGACGGTTGAATTCTTTGTATATATTGCTTCTATATAGCCTAAGAAACATATATGCAAAGCATCCAAACAGTACAAGTCGCTAATTCATTGTTCTTCAAGTTTAAGTGAACTACGATTCCCATTGTTAATCCTTTAACAGAAATTATTTGTAACTTTCGACAAGTAGAACAATGAATGGAACAGGTAGACGGTTGAAATCATTGTATATATTGCTTCTATATAGTCTAAGAAACATATATGCAAAGCATCCAAACAGTACAATTCGCCAATTTTTTGTTCTTCAAGTTTAAGTGAACTACGAGCCCCATTGTTAATCCTTTAACGGAAATTAATTGTAATTTTCTACAAGTAGAACAATGAATGGAACAGGTAGACGGTTGAAATCTTTGTATATGATGCTTCTATGTAGGCTAAGAAACATATATGCAAAGCATCCAAACAGTACAATTCGCCAATTTATTGATCTTCAAGTTTAAGTGAACTACGAGCCCCATTGTTAATCCTTTAACGGAAATTAATTGTAATTTTCTACAAGTAGAACAATGAATGGGACAGGTAGACTGTTGAAATCATTGTATATATTGCTTCCATATAGTCCAAGAAATATATATGCAAAGCATCCAAACAGTACCATTCGCTAATTTTTTGTTCTTAAATTTAAGTGAACTATGAGCCCCATTGTTAATCCTTTAACGGAAATTATTTGTAACTTTCGACAAGTAGAACAATGAATGGAACAGGTAGACGGTTGAAATCTTTGTATATATTGCTTCTATATAGTCTAAGAAACATATATGCAAAGCATCCAAACAGTACCATTCGCCAATTTTTTGTTCTTCAAGTTTAAGTGAACTACGAGCCCCATTGTTAATCCTTTAACGGAAATTAATTGTAATTTTCTACAAGTAGAACAATGAATGGAACAGGTAGACGGTTGAAATCATTGTATATATTGCTTCTATATAGTCTAAGAAACATATATGCAAAGCATCCAAACAGTACAATTCGCCAATTTTTTGTTCTTCAAGTATAAGTGAACAATGAGACTCAATGGTTAATCCATTATCGGAAATTATTTGTAACTTTCGACAAGTAGAACAATGAATGGAATAGGTAGACGGTTGAAATCATTGTATATATTGCTTCTATATAGTCTAAGAAACATATATGCAAAGCATCCAAACAGTACAATTCGCCAATTTTTTGTTCTTCAAGTTTAAGTGAACAACGAGCCCCATTGTTAATCCCTTAAAGGAAATTATTTGTAACTTTCGACAAGTAGAACAAGGAATGGAACAGGTAGACGGTTGAAATCATTGTATATATTGCTTCTATATAGTCTAAGAAACATATATGCAAAGCATCCAAACAGTACAATTCGCCAATTTTTTGTTCTTCAAGTTTAAGTAAACTACGATCCCCATTGTTAATCCCTTAACGGAAATTATTTGTGACTTTCGACAAGTAGAACAATGAATGGAACAGGTAGACGGTTGAAATCATTGTATATATTGCTTCAGTATAGCCTAAGAAACATATATGCAAAGCATCCAAACAGTACAAGTCGCTAATTCATTGTTCTTCAAGTTTAAGTGAACAACGAGCCCCATTGTTAATCCTTTAAAGGAAATTATTTGTAACTTTCGACAAGTAGAACAAGGAATGGAACAGGTAGACGGGTGAAATCTTTCTATATATTGCTTCTAAATAGTCTAAGAAACATATATGAAAAGCATCCAAACAGTACAATTCGCCAATTTTTTGTTCTTCAAGTTTAAGTGAACTACGAGCCCCATTGTTAATCCTTTAAAGGAAATTATTTGTAAATTTCGACAAGTAGAACAATGAATGGAACAGGAGGACTGTTGAAATCTTTGTATATATTGCTTCAGTATAGCCTAAGAAACATATATGCAAAGCATCCAAACAGTACAAGTCGCCAATTCCTTGTTCTTCAAGTTTAAGTGAACAACGAGCCCCATTGTTAATCCTTCAAAGGAAGTTATTTGTAAATTTCGACAAAGTAGAACAATGAATGGAACAGGTAGACGGATGAAATCTTTGTATATATTGCATCTATATAGTCTAAGAAACATATATGTAAAGCATCCAAACAGTACAATTCGCCAATTTATTGTTCTTCAAGTTTAAGTGAACAACGGGCCCCATTGTTATTCCTGTAATGGAAATTATTTGTAAATTTCGACAAGTAGAACAATGAATGGAAGAGGTAGACGGTTGAAATCATTGTATATATTGCTTCTATATAGTCTAAGAAACATATATGCAAAGCATCCAAACAGTAGAATTCGCCAATTTTTTTTTCTTCAAGTTTAAGTGAACTACGAGCCCCATTGTTAATCCTTTAAAGGAAATTATTTGTAACTTTCGACAAGTAGAACATTGAATGGAACAGGTAGACGGTTGAAATCTTTGTATATATTGCTTCTATATAGTCTAAGAAACATATATGCAAAGAATCCAAACAGTACCATTCTCCAATTATTTGATCTTCAAGTTTAAGTGAACAATGAGCCCCATTTTTAATCCTTTATCGGAAATTATTTGTAACTTTCGACAAGTAGAACAATGAATGGAACAGGTGGACGGTTGAAATCTTTGTATACATTGCTTATATATAGTCTAAGAAACATATATGCAAAGCATCCAAACAGTACCATTCGCCAATTTTTTGTTCTTCAAGTTTAAGTGAACTACGAGCCCCACTGTTAATCCTTTAACGGAAATTAATTGTAATTTTCGACAAGTAGAACAATGATTGGAACAGGTAGACGGTTGAAATCTTTGTATATATTGCTTCTATATAATCTAAGAAACATATATGCAAAGCATCCAAACAGTACCATTCGCCAATTTTTTGTTCTTCAATTTTAAGTGAACAACGAGCCCCATTGTTAATCCTTTAAAGGAAATTATTTGTAAATTTCGACAAGTAGAACAATGAATGGAACAGGTAGACGGTTGAAATCATTGTATATATTGCTTCTATATAGTCCAAGAAACATATATGCAAAGCATCCAAACAGTACAATTCGACAATTTTTTCTCTTCAAGTTTAAGTGAACTACGAGCCCCATTGTTAATCCTTTAAAGGAAATTATTTGTAAATTTCGGCAAGTAGAACAATGAATGGAATAGGTAGACGGTTGAAATCATTGTATATATTGCTTCTATATAGTCTAAGAAACATATATGCAAAGCATCCAAACAGTACAATTCGCCAATTTTTTGTTCTTCAAGTTTAAGTAAACTACGATCCCCATTGTTAATCCATTAACGGAAATTATTTGTAACTTTCGACAAGTAGAACAATGAATGGAACAGGTAGACGCTTGAAATCTTTGTATATATTGCTTCTATATAGTCTAAGAAACATATATGCAAAGCATCCAAACAGTACAATTCGACAATTTTTTGTTCTTAAAGTTTAGTGAACAATGAGCCCCAATGGTTAATCCTTTATCGGAAATTATTTGTAATTTTCGACAAGTAGAACAATGAATGGAACAGGTAGACGGTTGACATCTTTGTATATATTGCTTCTATATAATCTAAGAAACATATATGCAAAGCATCTAAACAGTAACAATCGCCAATTTTTTGAGCTTCAAGTTTAAGTGAACTACGAGCCCCATTGTTAATCCTTTTTCGGAAATTATTTGTAACTTTAAACAAGTAGAACAATGAATGGAACAGGTAGACGGTTGAAATCTTTGTATATATTGCTTCTATATAGTCTAAGAAACATATATGCAAAGCATCCAAACAGTACCATTCGCCAATTTTTTGTTCTTCAAGTTTAAGTGAACAATGAGCCCCAATGGTTAATCCTTTATCGGAAATTATTTGTAATTTTCGACAAGTAGAACAATGAATGGAACAGGTAGACGGTTGACATCTTTGTATATATTGCTTCTATATAATCTAAGAAACATATATGCAAAGCATCTAAACAGTAACAATCGCCAATTTTTTGATCTTCAAGTTTAAGTGAACTACGAGCCCCATTGTTAATCCTTTAACGGAAATTAATTGTAACTTTCTACAAGTAGAACAATGATTGGAACACGTAGACGGTTGAAATCTTTGTATATATTGCTTCCATATAGTCTAAGAAACATATATGCAAAGAATCCAAACAGTACCATTCTCCAATTATTTGATCTTCAAGTTTAAGTGAACAATGAGCCCCATTTTTAATCCTTTATCGGAAATTATTTGTAACTTTCGACAAGTAGAACAATGAATGGAACAGGTGGACGGTTGAAATCTTTGTATACATTGCTTCTATATAGTCTAAGAAACATATATGCAAAGCATCCAAACAGTACAATTCGCCAATTTATTGTTCTTCAAGTTTAAGTGAACAACGAGCCCCATTGTTAATCCTTTAAAGGAAATTATTTGTAAATTTCGACAAGTAGAACAATGAATGGAACAGGTAGACTGTTGAAATCATTGTATATATTGCTTCCATATAGTCCAAGAAATATATATGCAAAGCATCCAAACAGTACCATTCGCTAATTTTTTGTTCTTAAGTTTAAGTGAACTATGAGCCCCATTGTTAATCCTTTAACGGAAATTATTTGTAACTTTCGACAAGTAGAACAATGAATGGAACAGGTAGACGGTTGAAATCTTTGTATATATTGCTTCTATATAGTCTAAGAAACATATATGCAAAGCATCCAAACAGTACCATTCGCCAATTTTTTGTTCTTCAAGTTTAAGTGAACTACGAGCCCCATTGTTAATCCTTTAAAGGAAATTATTTGTAAATTTCGGCAAGTAGAACAATGAATGGAGCAGGAAGACGGTTGAAATCATTGTATGTATTGCTTCTATATAGTCTAAGAAACATATATGCAAAGCATCCAAACAGTACAATTCGCCAATTTATTGTTCTTCAAGTTTAAGTGAACAACGAGCCCCATTGTTAATCCATTAAATGGAAATTATTTGTAACTTTCTACAAGTAGAACAATGAATGGAGCAGGAAGACGGTTGAAATCATTGTATGTATTGCTTCTATATAGTCTAAGAAACATATATGCAAAGCATCCAAACAGTACAAGTCGCTAATTCATTGTTCTTCAAGTTTAAGTGAACTACGAGCCCCATTGTTAATCCTTTAAATGGAAATTATTTGTAACTTTCGACAAGTAGAACAATGAATGGAACAGGTAGACGGTTGAATTCTTTGTATATATTGCTTCTATATAGCCTAAGAAACATATATGCAAAGCATCCAAACAGTACAAGTCGCTAATTCATTGTTCTTCAAGTTTAAGTGAACTACGATTCCCATTGTTAATCCTTTAACAGAAATTATTTGTAACTTTCGACAAGTAGAACAATGAATGGAACAGGTAGACGGTTGAAATCATTGTATATATTGCTTCTATATAGTCTAAGAAACATATATGCAAAGCATCCAAACAGTACAATTCGCCAATTTTTTGTTCTTCAAGTTTAAGTGAACTACGAGCCCCATTGTTAATCCTTTAACGGAAATTAATTGTAATTTTCTACAAGTAGAACAATGAATGGAACAGGTAGACGGTTGAAATCTTTGTATATGATGCTTCTATGTAGGCTAAGAAACATATATGCAAAGCATTCAAACAGTACAATTCGCCAATTTATTGATCTTCAAGTTTAAGTGAACTACGAGCCCCATTGTTAATCCTTTAACGGAAATTAATTGTAATTTTCTACAAGTAGAACAATGAATGGGACAGGTAGACTGTTGAAATCATTGTATATATTGCTTCCATATAGTCCAAGAAATATATATGCAAAGCATCCAAACAGTACCATTCGCTAATTTTTTGTTCTTAAATTTAAGTGAACTATGAGCCCCATTGTTAATCCTTTAACGGAAATTATTTGTAACTTTCGACAAGTAGAACAATGAATGGAACAGGTAGACGGTTGAAATCTTTGTATATATTGCTTCTATATAGTCTAAGAAACATATATGCAAAGCATCCAAACAGTACCATTCGCCAATTTTTTGTTCTTCAAGTTTAAGTGAACTACGAGCCCCATTGTTAATCCTTTAACGGAAATTAATTGTAATTTTCTACAAGTAGAACAATGAATGGAACAGGTAGACGGTTGAAATCATTGTATATATTGCTTCTATATAGTCTAAGAAACATATATGCAAAGCATCCAAACAGTACAATTCGCCAATTTTTTGTTCTTCAAGTATAAGTGAACAATGAGACTCAATGGTTAATCCATTATCGGAAATTATTTGTAACTTTCGACAAGTAGAACAATGAATGGAATAGGTAGACGGTTGAAATCATTGTATATATTGCTTCTATATAGTCTAAGAAACATATATGCAAAGCATCCAAACAGTACAATTCGCCAATTTTTTGTTCTTCAAGTTTAAGTGAACAACGAGCCCCATTGTTAATCCCTTAAAGGAAATTATTTGTAACTTTCGACAAGTAGAACAAGGAATGGAACAGGTAGACGGTTGAAATCATTGTATATATTGCTTCTATATAGTCTAAGAAACATATATGCAAAGCATCCAAACAGTACAATTCGCCAATTTTTTGTTCTTCAAGTTTAAGTAAACTACGATCCCCATTGTTAATCCCTTAACGGAAATTATTTGTGACTTTCGACAAGTAGAACAATGAATGGAACAGGTAGACGGTTGAAATCATTGTATATATTGCTTCAGTATAGCCTAAGAAACATATATGCAAAGCATCCAAACAGTACAAGTCGCTAATTCATTGTTCTTCAAGTTTAAGTGAACAACGAGCCCCATTGTTAATCCTTTAAAGGAAATTATTTGTAACTTTCGACAAGTAGAACAAGGAATGGAACAGGTAGACGGGTGAAATCTTTCTATATATTGCTTCTAAATAGTCTAAGAAACATATATGAAAAGCATCCAAACAGTACAATTCGCCAATTTTTTGTTCTTCAAGTTTAAGTGAACTACGAGCCCCATTGTTAATCCTTTAAAGGAAATTATTTGTAAATTTCGACAAGTAGAACAATGAATGGAACAGGAGGACTGTTGAAATCTTTGTATATATTGCTTCAGTATAGCCTAAGAAACATATATGCAAAGCATCCAAACAGTACAAGTCGCCAATTCCTTGTTCTTCAAGTTTAAGTGAACAACGAGCCCCATTGTTAATCCTTCAAAGGAAGTTATTTGTAAATTTCGACAAAGTAGAACAATGAATGGAACAGGTAGACGGATGAAATCTTTGTATATATTGCATCTATATAGTCTAAGAAACATATATGTAAAGCATCCAAACAGTACAATTCGCCAATTTATTGTTCTTCAAGTTTAAGTGAACAACGGGCCCCATTGTTATTCCTGTAATGGAAATTATTTGTAAATTTCGACAAGTAGAACAATGAATGGAAGAGGTAGACGGTTGAAATCATTGTATATATTGCTTCTATATAGTCTAAGAAACATATATGCAAAGCATCCAAACAGTAGAATTCGCCAATTTTTTTTTCTTCAAGTTTAAGTGAACTACGAGCCCCATTGTTAATCCTTTAAAGGAAATTATTTGTAACTTTCGACAAGTAGAACATTGAATGGAACAGGTAGACGGTTGAAATCTTTGTATATATTGCTTCTATATAGTCTAAGAAACATATATGCAAAGAATCCAAACAGTACCATTCTCCAATTATTTGATCTTCAAGTTTAAGTGAACAATGAGCCCCATTTTTAATCCTTTATCGGAAATTATTTGTAACTTTCGACAAGTAGAACAATGAATGGAACAGGTGGACGGTTGAAATCTTTGTATACATTGCTTATATATAGTCTAAGAAACATATATGCAAAGCATCCAAACAGTACAATTCGCCAATTTATTGTTCTTCAAGTTTAAGTGAACAACGAGCCCCATTGTTAATCCTTTAAAGGAAATTATTTGTAAATTTCGACAAGTAGAACAATGATTGGAACAGGTAGACGGTTGAAATCTTTGTATATATTGCTTCTATATAATCTAAGAAACATATATGCAAAGCATCCAAACAGTACCATTCGCCAATTTTTTGTTCTTCAATTTTAAGTGAACAACGAGCCCCATTGTTAATCCTTTAAAGGAAATTATTTGTAAATTTCGACAAGTAGAACAATGAATGGAACAGGTAGACGGTTGAAATCATTGTATATATTGCTTCTATATAGTCCAAGAAACATATATGCAAAGCATCCAAACAGTACAATTCGACAATTTTTTCTCTTCAAGTTTAAGTGAACTACGAGCCCCATTGTTAATCCTTTAAAGGAAATTATTTGTAAATTTCGGCAAGTAGAACAATGAATGGAATAGGTAGACGGTTGAAATCATTGTATATATTGCTTCTATATAGTCTAAGAAACATATATGCAAAGCATCCAAACAGTACAATTCGCCAATTTTTTGTTCTTCAAGTTTAAGTAAACTACGATCCCCATTGTTAATCCATTAACGGAAATTATTTGTAACTTTCGACAAGTAGAACAATGAATGGAACAGGTAGACGCTTGAAATCTTTGTATATATTGCTTCTATATAGTCTAAGAAACATATATGCAAAGCATCCAAACAGTACAATTCGACAATTTTTTGTTCTTAAAGTTTAGTGAACAATGAGCCCCAATGGTTAATCCTTTATCGGAAATTATTTGTAATTTTCGACAAGTAGAACAATGAATGGAACAGGTAGACGGTTGACATCTTTGTATATATTGCTTCTATATAATCTAAGAAACATATATGCAAAGCATCTAAACAGTAACAATCGCCAATTTTTTGAGCTTCAAGTTTAAGTGAACTACGAGCCCCATTGTTAATCCTTTTTCGGAAATTATTTGTAACTTTAAACAAGTAGAACAATGAATGGAACAGGTAGACGGTTGAAATCTTTGTATATATTGCTTCTATATAGTCTAAGAAACATATATGCAAAGCATCCAAACAGTACCATTCGCCAATTTTTTGTTCTTCAAGTTTAAGTGAACAATGAGCCCCAATGGTTAATCCTTTATCGGAAATTATTTGTAATTTTCGACAAGTAGAACAATGAATGGAACAGGTAGACGGTTGACATCTTTGTATATATTGCTTCTATATAATCTAAGAAACATATATGCAAAGCATCTAAACAGTAACAATCGCCAATTTTTTGATCTTCAAGTTTAAGTGAACTACGAGCCCCATTGTTAATCCTTTAACGGAAATTAATTGTAACTTTCTACAAGTAGAACAATGATTGGAACACGTAGACGGTTGAAATCTTTGTATATATTGCTTCCATATAGTCTAAGAAACATATATGCAAAGAATCCAAACAGTACCATTCTCCAATTATTTGATCTTCAAGTTTAAGTGAACAATGAGCCCCATTTTTAATCCTTTATCGGAAATTATTTGTAACTTTCGACAAGTAGAACAATGAATGGAACAGGTGGACGGTTGAAATCTTTGTATACATTGCTTCTATATAGTCTAAGAAACATATATGCAAAGCATCCAAACAGTACAATTCGCCAATTTATTGTTCTTCAAGTTTAAGTGAACAACGAGCCCCATTGTTAATCCTTTAAAGGAAATTATTTGTAAATTTCGACAAGTAGAACAATGAATGGAACAGGTAGACTGTTGAAATCATTGTATATATTGCTTCCATATAGTCCAAGAAATATATATGCAAAGCATCCAAACAGTACCATTCGCTAATTTTTTGTTCTTAAGTTTAAGTGAACTATGAGCCCCATTGTTAATCCTTTAACGGAAATTATTTGTAACTTTCGACAAGTAGAACAATGAATGGAACAGGTAGACGGTTGAAATCTTTGTATATATTGCTTCTATATAGTCTAAGAAACATATATGCAAAGCATCCAAACAGTACCATTCGCCAATTTTTTGTTCTTCAAGTTTAAGTGAACTACGAGCCCCATTGTTAATCCTTTAAAGGAAATTATTTGTAAATTTCGGCAAGTAGAACAATGAATGGAATAGGTAGACGGTTGAAATCATTGTATATATTGCTTCTATATAGTCTAAGAAACATATATGCAAAGCATCCAAACAGTACAATTCGCCAATTTTTTGTTCTTCAAGTTTAAGTAAACTACGATCCCCATTGTTAATCCATTAACGGAAATTATTTGTAACTTTCGACAAGTAGAACAATGAATGGAACAGGTAGACGGTTGAAATCTTTGTATATATTGCTTCTATATAGTCTAAGAAACATATATGCAAAGCATCCAAACAGTACCATTCGCCAATTATTTGATCTTCAAGTTTAAGTGAACAATGAGCCCCATTTTTAATCCTTTATCGGAAATTATTTGTAACTTTCGACAAGTAGAACAATGAATGGAACAGGTGGACGGTTGAAATCTTTGTATACATTGCTTCTATATAGTCTAAGAAACATATATGCAAAGCATCCAAACAGTACAATTCGCCAATTTATTGTTCTTCAAGTTTAAGTGAACAACGAGCCCCATTGTTAATCCTTTATAGGAAATTATTTGTAAATTTCGACAAGTAGAACAATGATTGGAACAGGTAGACGGTTGAAATCTTTGTATATATTGCTTCTATATAGTCAAAGAAACATATATGCAAAGCATCGAAACAGTACAATTCGCCAATTTTTTGTTCTTCAAGTTTAAGAGAACTACGAGCCCCATTGTTAATACTTTAACGGAAATTATTTGTAACTTTCGACAAGTAGAACAATGAATGGAACAGGTAGACGGTTGAAATCATGGTATATATTGCTTCTATATAGTCTAAGAAACATTTATGCAAAGCATCCAAACAGTACAATTCGCCAATTTTTTGTTCTTCAAGTATAAGTGAACAATGAGACTCAATGGTTAATCCATTATCGGAAATTATTTGTAACTTTCGACAAGTAGAACAATGAATGGAACAGGTAGACGGTTGAAATCTTTGTATATATTGCTTCTATATAGTCTAAGAAACATATATGCAAAGCATCCAAACAGTACAATTCGCCAATTTATTGTTCTTCAAGTTTAAGTGAACAACGAGCCCCATTGTTAATCCTTTAAATGGAAATTATTTGTAACTTTCTACAAGTAGAACAATGAATGGAGCAGGAAGACGGTTGAAATCATTGTATGTATTGCTTCTATATAGTCTAAGAAACATATATGCAAAGCATCCAAACAGTACCATTCGCCAATTTTTTGTTCTTCAAGTTTAAGTGAACTACGAGCCCCATTGTTAATCCTTTAACGGAAATTAATTGCAATTTTCTACAAGTAGAACAATGAATGGAACAGGTAGACGGTTGAAATCTTTGTATATGATGCTTCTATGTAGGCTAAGAAACATATATGCAAAGCATCCAAACAGTACAATTCGCCAATTTATTGATCTTCAAGTTTAAGTGAACTACGAGCCCCATTGTTAATCCTTTAACGGAAATTAATTGTAATTTTCTACAAGTAGAACAATGAATGGACCAGGTAGACGGTGGAAATCAATGTATATATTGCTTCTATATAGTCAAAGAAACATATATGCAAAGCATCGAAACAGTACAATTCGCCAATTTTTTGTTCTTCAAGTTTAAGAGAACTACGAGCCCCATTGTTAATAATTTAACGGAAATTATTTGTAACTTTCGACAAGTAGAACAATGAATGGAACAGGTAGACGGTTGAAATCATTGTATATATTGCTTCTATATAGTCTAAGAAACATATATGCAAAGCATCCAAACAGTACAATTCGCCAATTTTTTGTTCTTCAAGTATAAGTGAACAATGAGACTCAATGGTTAATCCATTATCGGAAATTATTTGTAACTTTCGACAAGTAGAACAATGAATAGTACAGGTAGACGGGTGAAATCTTTCTATATATTGCTTCTATATAGTCTAAGAAACATATATGCAAAGCATCCAAACAGTACAATTCGCCAATTTTTTGTTCTTCAAGTATAGGTGAACAATGAGACCCAATGGTTAATCCATTATCGGAAATCATTTGTAACTTTCGACAAGTAGAACAATGAATGGAACAGGTAGACGGTTGAAATCTTTGTATATATTGCTTCTATATAGTCTAAGAAACATATATGCAAAGCATCCAAACAGTACAATTCGCCAATTTATTGTCCTTCAAGTTTAAGTGAACAACGAGCCCCATTGTTAATCCTTTAAATGAAATTATTTGTAAATTTCGACAAGTAGAACAATGAATGGAACAGGTAGACTGTTGAAATCATTGTATATATTGCTTCAATATAGTCTAAGAAACATATATGCAAAGCATCCAAACAGTACCATTCGCCAATTTTTTGTTCTTCAAGTTTAAGTGAACTACGAGCCCCACTGTTAATCCTTTAACGGAAATTAATTGTAATTTTCTACAAGTAGAACAATGAATGGAACAGGTAGATGGTTGAAATCTTTGTATATGATGCTTCTATGTAGTCTAAGAAACATATATGCAAAGCATCCAAACAGTACAATTCGCCAATTTTTTGTACTTCAAGTTTAAGGGAACTACGATTCCCATTGTTAATCTTTTAACAGAAATTGTTTGTAACTTTCGACAAGTAGAACAATGAATAGTACAGGTAGACGGGTGAAATCTTTCTATATATTGCTTCTATATAGTCTAAGAAACATATATGCAAAGCATCCAAACAGTTCAATTCGCCAATATTTTGTTCTTCAAGTTTAAGTGAACTACGAGCCCCATTGTTAATCCTTTAAAGGAAATTATTTGTAAATTTCGGCAAGTAGAACAATGAATGGAACACGTAGACGTTGAAAACTTTGTATATATTGCATCTATATAGTCTAAGAAACATATATGCAAAGCATCCAAACAGTACAATTCGCCAATTTATTGTTCTTCAAGTTTAAGTGAACAACGAGCCCCATTGTTAATCCTTTAAAGGAAATTATTTGTAACTTTCGACAAGTAGAACAAGGAATGGAACAGGTAGACGGTTGAAATCTTTGTATATATTGCTTCTATATAGTCTAAGAAACATATATGCAAAGCATCCAAACAGTACCATTCGCCAATTTTTTGTTCTTCAAGTTTAAGTGAACTATGAGCCCCATTGTTAATCCTTTAAAGGAAATTATTTGTAAATTTCAACAAGTAGAACAATGAATGGAACAGGTAGACGGTTGAAATCATTGTATATATTGCTTCAGTATAGCCTAAGAAACATATATGCAAAGCATCCAAACAGTACAAGTCGCCAATTCATTGTTCTTCAAGTTTAAGTGAACAACGAGCCGCATTGTTAATCCTTTAAAGGAAATTATTTGTATATTTCGACAAGTAGAACAATGAATGGAACAGGTAGGCGGATGAAATCTTTGTAGATATTGCATCTATATAGTCCAAGAAACGTATATGCTAAGCATCCAAACAGTACCATTCGCCAATTTTTTGTTCTTCAAGTTTAAGTGAACTACGAGCCCCATTGTTAATCCTTTAAAGGAAATTATTTTTAAATTTCGACAAGTAGAACACTGAATGGAACAGGTAGACTGTTGAAATCATTGTATATATTGCTTCTATATAGTCTAAGAAACATATATGCAAAGCATCCAAACAGTACAATTCGCCAATTTTTTGTTCTTCAAGTTTAAGTAAACTACGATCCCCATTGTTAATCCCTTAACGGAAATTATTTGTGACTTTCGACAAGTAGAACAATGAATGGAACAGGTAGACGGTTGAAATCTTTGTATATATTGCTTCTATATAGTCTAAGAAACATATATGCAAAGCATCCAAACAGTACAATTCGCCAATTTTTTGTTCTTCAAGTATAAGTGAACAATGGGACCTAATGGTTAATCCATTATCGGAAATTATTTGTAACTTTCGACAAATAGAACAATGAATGGAACAGGTAGACGGTTGAAATCTTTGTATACATTGCTTCTATATAGTCTAAGAAACATATATGCAAAGCATCCAAACAGTACAATTCGCCAATTTATTGTTCTTCAAGTTTAAGTGAACAACGAGCCCCATTGTTAATCCTTTAAATGAAATTATTTGTAAATTTCAACAAGTAGAACAATGAATGGGACAGGTAGACTGTTGAAATCATTGTATATATTGCTTCCATATAGTCTAAGAAACATATATGCAAAGCATCCAAACAGTACCATTCGCCAATTTTTTGTTCTTCAAGTTTAAGTGAACTACGAGCCCCACTGTTAATCCTTTAACGGAAATTAATTGTAATTTTCTACAAGTAGAACAATGAATGGAACAGGTAGATGGTTGAAATCTTTGTATATGATGCTTCTATGTAGTCTAAGAAACATATATGCAAAGCATCCAAACAGTACAATTCGCCAATTTTTTGTACTTCAAGTTTAAGGGAACTACGATTCCCATTGTTAATCTTTTAACAGAAATTATTTGTAACTTTCGACAAGTAGAACAATGAATAGTACAGGTAGACGGGTGAAATCTTTCTATATATTGCTTCTATATAGTCTAAGAAACATATATGCAAAGCATCCAAACAGTTCAATTCGCCAATATTTTGTTCTTCAAGTTTAAGTGAACTACGAGCCCCATTGTTAATCCTTTAAAGGAAATTATTTGTAAATTTCGGCAAGTAGAACAATGAATGGAACACGTAGACGTTGAAAACTTTGTATATATTGCTTCAGTATAGCCTAAGAAACATATATGCAAAGCATCCAAACAGTACAAGTCGCCAATTCATTGTTCTTCAAGTTTAAGTGAACAACGAGCCGCATTGTTAATCCTTTAAAGGAAATTATTTGTAAATTTCGACAAGTAGAACAATGAATGGAACAGGTAGGCGGATGAAATCTTTGTAGATATTGCATCTATATAGTCCAAGAAACGTATATGCTAAGCATCCAAACAGTACCATTCGCCAATTTTTTGTTCTTCAAGTTTAAGTGAACTACGAGCCCCATTGTTAATCCTTTAAAGGAAATTATTTGTAAATTTCGACAAGTAGAACACTGAATGGAACAGGTAGACTGTTGAAATCATTGTATATATTGCTTCTATATAGTCTAAGAAACATATATGCAAAGCATCCAAACAGTACAATTCGCCAATTTTTTGTTCTTCAAGTTTAAGTAAACTACGATCCCCATTGTTAATCCCTTAACGGAAAGTATTTGTGACTTTCGACAAGTAGAACAATGAATGGAACAGGTAGACGGTTGAAATCTTTGTATATATTGCTTCTATATAGTCTAAGAAACATATATGCAAAGCATCCAAACAGTACAATTCGCCAACTTTTTGTTCTTCAAGTATAAGTGAACAATGGGACCTAATGGTTAATCCATTATCGGAAATTATTTGTAACTTTCGACAAATAGAACAATGAATGGAACAGGTAGACGGTTGAAATCTTTGTATACATTGCTTCTATATAGTCTAAGAAACATATATGCAAAGCATCCAAACAGTACAATTCGCCAATTTATTGTTCTTCAAGTTTAAGTGAACAACGAGCCCCATTGTTAATCCTTTAAATGAAATTATTTGTAAATTTCGACAAGTAGAACAATGAATGGGACAGGTAGACTGTTGAAATCATTGTATATATTGCTTCCATATAGTCCAAGAAATATATATGCAAAGCATCCAAACAGTACCATTCGCCAATTTTTTGTTCTTCAAGTTTAAGTGAACTACGAGCCCCATTGTTAATCCTTTAACGGAAATTAATTGTAACTTTCGACAAGTAGAACAATGAATGGAACAGGTAGACGGTTGAAATCTTTGTATATATTGCTTCTATATAGTCTAAGAAACATATATGCAAAGCATCCAAACAGTACCATTCGCCAATTTTTTGTTCTTCAAGTTTAAGTGAACAACGAGCCCCATTGATAATCATGAAGTGGTAATTATTTGTAACTTTCTACAAGTAGAACAATGAATAGTACAGGTAGACGAGTGAAATCCTTCTATATATTGCTTCTGTATAGTCTAAGAAACATATATGCAAAGCATCCAAACAGTACAATTCGCCAATTTTTTGTACATCAAGTTTAAGTGAACTACGATTCCCATTGTTAATCCTTTAACAGAAATTATTTGTAACTTTCGACAAGTAGAACAATGAATGGAACAGGTAGACGGTTGAAATCATTGTATATATTGCTTCTATATAGTCTAAGAAACATATATGCAAAGCATCCAAACAGTACAATTCGCCAATTTTTTGTTCTTCAAGTATAAGTGAACAATGAGACCCAATGGTTAATCCATTATCGGAAATTATTTGTAACTTTCGACAAGTAGAACAATGAATGGAATAGGTAGACGGTTGAAATCTTTGTATACATTGCTTCTATATAGTCTAAGAAACATATATGCAAAGCATCCAAACAGTACAATTCGCCAATTTATTGTTCTTCAAGTTTAAGTGAACAACGAGCCCCATTGTTAATCCTTTAAATGAAATTATTTGTAAATTTCGACAAGTAGAGCAATGAATGGAACAGGTAGACTGTTGAAATCATTGTATATATTGCTTCCATATAGTCCAAGAAATATATATGCAAAGCATCCAAACAGTACCATTCGCTAATTTTTTGTTCTTAAGTTTAAGTGAACTATGAGCCCCATTGTTAATCCTTTAACGGAAATTATTTGTAACTTTCGACAAGTAGAACAATGAATGGAACAGGTAGACGGTTGAAATCTTTGTATATATTGCTTCTATATAGTCTAAGAAACATATATGCAAAGCATCCAAACAGTACCATTCGCCAATTTTTTGTTCTTCAAGTTTAAGTGAACTACGAGCCCCATTGTTAATCCTTTAACGGAAATTAATTGTAATTTTCTACAAGTAGAACAATGAATGGAACAGGTAGACGGTTGAAATCTTTGTATATGATGCTTCTATGTAGGCTAAGAAACATATATGCAAAGCATCCAAACAGTACAATTCGCCAATTTATTGTTCTTCAAGTTTAAGTGAACAACGAGCCCCATTGTTAATCCTTTAAATGAAATTATTTGTAAATTTCAACAAGTAGAACAATGAATGGGACAGGTAGACTGTTGAAATCATTGTATATATTGCTTCCATATAGTCTAAGAAACATATATGCAAAGCATCCAAACAGTACCATTCGCCAATTTTTTGTTCTTCAAGTTTAAGTGAACTACGAGCCCCACTGTTAATCCTTTAACGGAAATTAATTGTAATTTTCTACAAGTAGAACAATGAATGGAACAGGTAGATGGTTGAAATCTTTGTATATGATGCTTCTATGTAGTCTAAGAAACATATATGCAAAGCATCCAAACATTACAATTCGCCAATTTTTTGTACTTCAAGTTTAAGGGAACTACGATTCCCATTGTTAATCTTTTAACAGAAATTATTTGTAACTTTCGACAAGTAGAACAATGAATAGTACAGGTAGACGGGTGAAATCTTTCTATATATTGCTTCTATATAGTCTAAGAAACATATATGCAAAGCATCCAAACAGTTCAATTCGCCAATATTTTGTTCTTCAAGTTTAAGTGAACTACGAGCCCCATTGTTAATCCTTTAAAGGAAATTATTTGTAAATTTCGGCAAGTAGAACAATGAATGGAACACGTAGACGTTGAAAACTTTGTATATATTGCATCTATATAGTCTAAGAAACATATATGCAAAGCATCCAAACAGTACAATTCGCCAATTTATTGTTCTTCAAGTTTAAGTGAACAACGAGCCCCATTGTTAATCCTTTAAAGGAAATTATTTGTAACTTTCGACAAGTAGAACAAGGAATGGAACAGGTAGACGGTTGAAATCTTTGTATATATTGCTTCTATATAGTCTAAGAAACATATATGCAAAGCATCCAAACAGTACCATTCGCCAATTTTTTGTTCTTCAAGTTTAAGTGAACTACGAGCCCCAATGTTAATCCTTTATCGGAAATTATTTGTAAATTTCGACAAGTAGAACAATGAATGGAACAGGTAGACTGTTGAAATCATTGCATATATTGCTTCTATATAGTCTAAGAAACATATATGCAAAGCATCCAAACAGTACAATTCGCCAATTTTTTGTTCTTCAAGTTTAAGTGAACAATGAGCCCCATTGTTAATCCTTTATCGGAAATTATTTGTAAATTTCGACAAGTAGAACAATGAATGGAACAGGTAGACTGTTGAAATCATTGTATATATTGCTTCCATATAGTCCAAGAAATATATATGCAAAGCATCCAAACAGTACCATTCGCTAATTTTTTGTTCTTAAGTTTAAGTGAACTATGAGCCCCATTGTTAATCCTTTAACGGAAATTATTTGTAACTTTCGACAAGTAGAACAATGAATGGAACAGGTAGACGGTTGAAATCTTTGTATATATTGCTTCTATATAGTCTAAGAAACATATATGCAAAGCATCCAAACAGTACCATTCGCCAATTTTTTGTTCTTCAAGTTTAAGTGAACTACGAGCCCCATTGTTAATCCTTTAACGGAAATTAATTGTAATTTTCTACAAGTAGAACAATGAATGGAACAGG
This sequence comes from Cerceris ruficornis, assembly GCA_963989415.1. NCBI lineage: Eukaryota > Metazoa > Arthropoda > Insecta > Hymenoptera > Crabronidae > Cerceris > Cerceris ruficornis. The sequence goes on from CAXDIW010000440.1 coordinate 29,718, forward strand.
TAGACGGTTGAAATCTTTGTATATGATGCTTCTATGTAGGCTAAGAAACATATATGCAAAGCATTCAAACAGTACAATTCGCCAATTTATTGATCTTCAAGTTTAAGTGAACTACGAGCCCCATTGTTAATCCTTTAACGGAAATTAATTGTAATTTTCTACAAGTAGAACAATGAATGGACCAGGTAGACGGTGGAAATCAATGTATATATTGCTTCTATATAGTCAAAGAAACATATATGCAAAGCATCGAAACAGTACAATTCGCCAATTTTTTGTTCTTCAAGTTTAAGAGAACTACGAGCCCCATTGTTAATACTTTAACGGAAATTATTTGTAACTTTCGACAAGTAGAACAATGAATGGAACAGGTAGACGGTTGAAATCATGGTATATATTGCTTCTATATAGTCTAAGAAACATTTATGCAAAGCATCCAAACAGTACAATTCGCCAATTTTTTGTTCTTCAAGTATAAGTGAACAATGAGACTCAATGGTTAATCCATTATCGGAAATTATTTGTAACTTTCGACAAGTAGAACAATGAATGGAACAGGTAGACGGTTGAAATCTTTGTATATATTGCTTCTATATAGTCTAAGAAACATATATGCAAAGCATCCAAACAGTACCATTCGCCAATTTTTTGTTCTTCAAGTTTAAGTGAACAACGAGCCCCATTGATAATCATGAAGTGGTAATTATTTGTAACTTTCTACAAGTAGAACTATGAATAGTACAGGTAGACGAGTGAAATCCTTCTATATATTGCTTCTGTATAGTCTAAGAAACATATATGCAAAGCATCCAAACAGTACAATTCGCCAATTTTTTGTACATCAAGTTTAAGTGAACTACGATTCCCATTGTTAATCCTTTAACAGAAATTATTTGTAACTTTCGACAAGTAGAACAATGAATGGAGCAGGAAGACGGTTGAAATCATTGTATGTATTGCTTCTATATATTCTAAGAAACATATATGCAAAGCATCCAAACAGTACAATTCGCCAATTTTTTGTTCTTCAAGTTTAAGTGAACTACGAGCCCCATTGTTAATCCTTTAACGGAAATTAATTGTAATTTTCTACAAGTAGAACAATGAATGGAACAGGTAGACGGTTGAAATCTTTGTATATGATGCTTCTATGTAGGCTAAGAAACATATATGCAAAGCATCCAAACAGTACAATTCGCCAATTTATTGATCTTCAAGTTTAAGTGAACTACGAGCCCCATTGTTAATCCTTTAACGGAAATTAATTGTAATTTTCTACAAGTAGAACAATGAATGGGACAGGTAGACTGTTGAAATCATTGTATATATTGCTTCCATATAGTCCAAGAAATATATATGCAAAGCATCCAAACAGTACCTTTCGCTAATTTTTTGTTCTTAAGTTTAAGTGAACTATGAGCCCCATTGTTAATCCTTTAACGGAAATTATTTGTAACTTTCGACAAGTAGAACAATGAATGGAACAGGTAGACGGTTGAAATCTTTGTATATATTGCTTCTATATAGTCTAAGAAACATATATGCAAAGCATCCAAACAGTACCATTCGCCAATTTTTTGTTCTTCAAGTTTAAGTGAACTACGAGCCCCATTGTTAATCCTTTAACGGAAATTAATTGTAATTTTCTACAAGTAGAACAATGAATGGAACAGGTAGACGGTTGAAATCTTTGTATATGATGCTTCTATGTAGGCTAAGAAACATATATGCAAAGCATCCAAACAGTACAATTCGCCAATTTATTGATCTTCAAGTTTAAGTGAACTACGAGCCCCATTGTTAATCCTTTAACGGAAATTAATTGTAATTTTCTACAAGTAGAACAATGAATGGACCAGGTAGACGGTGGAAATCAATGTATATATTGCTTCTATATAGTCAAAGAAACATATATGCAAAGCATCGAAACAGTACAATTCGCCAATTTTTTGTTCTTCAAGTTTAAGAGAACTACGAGCCCCATTGTTAATACTTTAACGGAAATTATTTGTAACTTTCGACAAGTAGAACAATGAATGGAACAGGTAGACGGTTGAAATCATTGTATATATTGCTTCTATATAGTCTAAGAAACATATATGCAAAGCATCCAAACAATACAATTCGCCAATTTTTTGTACTTCAAGTTTAAGTGAACTACGATTCCCATTGTTAATCCTTCAACAGAAATTATTTGTAACTTTCGACAAGTAGAACAATGAATGGAACAGGTAGACGGTTGAAATCAATGTATATATTGCTTCTATATAGTCTAAGAAACATATATGCAAAGCATCTAAACAGTACAATTCGCCAATTTTTTGTTCTTCAAGTTTTAGTGAACAATGAGCCCCAATGGTTAATCCTTTATCGGAAATTATTTATAATTTTCGACAAGTAGAACAATGAATGGAACAAGTAGACGGTTGAAATCATTGTATATATTGCTTCTATATAGTCTAAGAAACATATATGCAAAGCATCCAAACAGTACCATTCGCCAATTTTTTGTTCTTCAAGTTTAAGTGAACAACGAGCCCCATTGATAATCATGAAGTGGAAATTATTTGTAACTTTCTACAAGTAGAACAATGAATAGTTCAGGTAGACGAGTGAAATCCTTCTATATATTGCTTCTGTATAGTCTAAGAAACATATATGCAAAGCATCCAAACAGTACAATTCGCCAATTTTTTGTACTTCAAGTTTAAGTGAACTACGATTCCCATTGTTAATCCTTTAACAGAAATTATTTGTAACTTTCGACTAGTAGAACAATGAATGGAACAGGTAGACGGTTGAAATCATTGTATATATTGCTTCTATATAGTCTAAGAAACATATATGCAAAGCATCCAAAAAGTACAATTCGCCAATTTTTTGTTCTTCAAGTATAAGTGAACAATGAGACCCAATGGATAATCCATTATTGGAAATTATTTGTAACTTTCGACAAGTAGAACAATGAATGGAACAGGTAGACGGTTGAAATCTTTGTATATATTGCTTCTATATAGTCTAAGAAACATATATGCAAAGCATGCAAACAATACAATTCGCCAATTTTTTGTACTTCAAGTTTAAGTGAACTACGATTCCCATTGTTAATCCTTCAACAGAAATTATTTGTAACTTTCGACAAGTAGAACAATGAATGGAACAGGTAGACGGTTGAAATCAATGTATATATTGCTTCTATATAGTCTAAGAAACATATATGCAAAGCATCTAAACAGTACAATTCGCCAATTTTTTGTTCTTCAAGTTTTAGTGAACAATGAGCCCCAATGGTTAATCCTTTATCGGAAATTATTTATAATTTTCGACAAGTAGAACAATGAATGGAACAAGTAGACGGTTGAAATCATTGTATATATTGCTTCTATATAGTCTAAGAAACATATATGCAAAGCATCCAAACAGTACCATTCGCCAATTTTTTGTTCTTCAAGTTTAAGTGAACAACGAGCCCCATTGATAATCATGAAGTGGAAATTATTTGTAACTTTCTACAAGTAGAACAATGAATAGTTCAGGTAGACGAGTGAAATCCTTCTATATATTGCTTCTGTATAGTCTAAGAAACATATATGCAAAGCATCCAAACAGTACAATTCGCCAATTTATTGTTCTTCAAGTTTAAGTGAACAACGAGCCCCATTGTTAATCCTTTAAATGAAATTATTTGTAAATTTCGTCAAGTAGAACAATGAATGGAACAGGTAGACTGTTGAAATCATTGTATATATTGCTTCCATATAGTCCAAGAAATATATATGCAAAGCATCCAAACAGTACCATTCGCTAATTTTTTGTTCTTAAGTTTAAGTGAACTATGAGCCCCATTGTTAATCCTTTAACGGAAATTATTTGTAACTTTCGACAAGTAGAACAATGAATGGAACAGGTAGACGGTTGAAATCTTTGTATATATTGCTTCTATATAGTCTAAGAAACATATATGCAAAGCATCCAAACAGTACAATTCGCCAATTTATTGTTCTTCAAGTTTAAGTGAACAACGAGCCCCATTGTTAATCCTTTAAATGAAATTATTTGTAAATTTCGACAAGTAGAACAATAAATGGAACAGGTAGACTGTTGAAATCATTGTATATATTGCTTCCATAAAGTCCAAGAAATATATATGCAAAGCATCCAAACAGTACCATTCGCTAATTTTTTGTTCTTAAGTTTAATTGAACTATGAGCCCCATTGTTAATCCTTTAACGGAAATTATTTGTAACTTTCGACAAGTAGAACAATGAATGGAACAGGTAGACGGTTGAAATCTTTGTATATATTGCTTCTATATAGTCTAAGAAACATATATGCAAAGCATCCAAACAGTACCTTTCGCCAATTTTTTGCTCTTCAAGTTTATGTGAACTACGAGCCCCATTGTTAATCCTTTAAAGGAAATTAATTGTAATTTTCTACAAGTAGAACAATGAATGGAACAGGTAGACGGTTGAAATCTTTGTATATGATGCTTCTATGTAGTCTAAGAAACATATATGCAAAGCATCCAAACAGTACAATTCGCCAATTTATTGATCTTCAAGTTTAAGTGAACTACGAGCCCCATTGTTAATCCTTTAACGGATATATTTGTAACTTTCGACAAGTAGAACAATGAATGGAACAGGTAGACGGTGGAAATCAATGTATATATTGCTTCTATATAGTCTAAGAAACATATATGCAAAGCATCCAAACAGTACAATTCGCCAATTTATTGTTCTTCAAGTTTAAGTGAACAACGAGCCCCATTGTTAATCCTTTAAAAGAAATTATTTGTAAATTTCGGCAAGTAGAACAATGAATGGAACACGTAGACGTTGAAAACTTTGTATATATTGCTTCCATATAGTCTAAGAAACATATATGCAAAGCATCCAAACAGTACCATTCGCTAATTTTTTGTTCTTAAGTTTAAGTGAACTATGAGCCCCATTGTTAATCCTTTAACGGAAATTATTTGTAACTTTCTACAAGTAGAACAATGTATAGAACAGTTAGACCGTTGAAATCATTGTATATATTGCATCTATATAGTCTAAGAAACATATATGCAAAGCATCCAAACAGTACCATTCGCCAATTTTTTGTTCTTCAAGTTTAAGTGAACAACGAGCCCCATTGATAATCATGAAGTGGTAATTATTTGTAACTTTCTACAAGTAGAACTATGAATAGTACAGGTAGACGAGTGAAATCCTTCTATATATTGCTTCTGTATAGTCTAAGAAACATATATGCAAAGCATCCAAACAGTACAATTCGCCAATTTTTTGTACATCAAGTTTAAGTGAACTACGATTCCCATTGTTAATCCTTTAACAGAAATTATTTGTAACTTTCGACAAGTAGAACAATGAATGGAACAGGTAGACGGTTGAAATCATTGTATATATTGCTTCTATATAGTCTAAGAAACATATATGCAAAGCATCCAAACAGTACAATTCGCCAATTTTTTGTTCTTCAAGTATAAGTGAACAATGAGACCCAATGGTTAATCCATTATCGGAAATTATTTGTAACTTTCGACAAGTAGAACAATGAATGGAATAGGTAGACGGTTGAAATCTTTGTATACATTGCTTCTATATAGTCTAAGAAACATATATGCAAAGCATCCAAACAGTACAATTCGCCAATTTATTGTTCTTCAAGTTTAAGTGAACAACGAGCCCCATTGTTAATCCTTTAAATGAAATTATTTGTAAATTTCGACAAGTAGAACAATGAATGGAACAGGTAGACTGTTGAAATCATTGTATATATTGCTTCCATATAGTCCAAGAAATATATATGCAAAGCATCCAAACAGTACCATTCGCTAATTTTTTGTTCTTAAGTTTAAGTGAACTATGAGCCCCATTGTTAATCCTTTAACGGAAATTATTTGTAACTTTCGACAAGTAGAACAATGAATGGAACAGGTAGACGGTTGAAATCTTTGTATATATTGCTTCTATATAGTCTAAGAAACATATATGAAAAGCATCCAAACAGTACAATTCGCCAATTTTTTGTTCTTCAAGTTTAAGTGAACTACGAGCCCCATTGTTAATCCTTTAAAGGAAATTATTTGTAAATTTCGACAAGTAGAACAATGAATGGAACAGGAGGACTGTTGAAATCTTTGTATATATTGCTTCAGTATAGCCTAAGAAACATATATGCAAAGCATCCAAACAGTACAAGTCGCCAATTATTTGTTCTTCAAGTATAAGTGAACAATGAGACCCAATGGTTAATCCATTATCGGAAATTATTTGTAACTTTCGACAAGTAGAACAATGAATGGAACAGGTAGACGGTTGAAATCTTTGTATACATTGCTTCTATATAGTCTAAGAAACATATATGCAAAGCATCCAAACAGTACAATTCGCCAATTTATTGTTCTTCAAGTTTAAGTGAACAACGAGCCCCATTGTTAATCCTTTAAATGGAAATTATTTGTAACTTTCTACAAGTAGAACAATGAATGGAGCAGGTAGACGGTTGAAATCATTGTATATATTGCTTCTATATCGTCTAAGAAACATATATGCAAAGCATCCAAACAGTACAATTCGCCAATTATTTGTTCTTCAAGTATAAGTGAACAATGAGACCCAATGGTTAATCCATTATCGGAAATTATTTGTAACTTTCGACAAGTAGAACAATGAATGGAACAGGTAGACGGTTGAAATCTTTGTATACATTGCTTCTATATAGTCTAAGAAACATATATGCAAAGCATCCAAACAGTACAATTCGCCAATTTATTGTTCTTCAAGTTTAAGTGAACAACGAGCCCCATTGTTAATCCTTTAAATGGAAATTATTTGTAACTTTCTACAAGTAGAACAATGAATGGAGCAGGAAGACGGTTGAAATCATTGTATGTATTGCTTCTATATAGTCTAAGAAACATATATGCAAAGCATCCAAACAGTACCATTCGCCAATTTTTTGTTCTTCAAGTTTAAGTGAACTACGAGCCCCATTGTTAATCCTTTAACGGAAATTAATTGTAACTTTCGACAAGTAGAACAATGAATGGAACAGGTAGACGGTTGAAATCTTTGTATATATTGCTTCTATATAGTCTAAGAAACATATATGCAAAGTATCCAAACAGTACCATTCGCCAATTTTTTGTTCTTCAAGTTTAAGTGAACAACGAGCCCCATTGATAATCATGAAGTGGTAATTATTTGTAACTTTCTACAAGTAGAACAATGAATAGTACAGGTAGACGAGTGAAATCCTTCTATATATTGCTTCTGTATAGTCTAAGAAACATATATGCAAAGCATCCAAACAGTACAATTCGCCAATTTTTTGTACTTCAAGTTTAAGTGAACTACGATTCCCATTGTTAATCCTTTAACAGAAATTATTTGTAACTTTCGACAAGTAGAACAATGAATGGAACAGGTAGACGGTTGAAATCATTGTATATATTGCTTCTATATAGTCTAAGAAATATATATGCAAAGCATCCAAACAGTACAATTCGCCAATTTTTTGTTCTTCAAGTATAAGTGAACAATGAGACCCAATGGTTAATCCATTATCGGAAATTATTTGTAACTTTCGACAAGTAGAACAATGAATGGAACAGGTAGACGGTTGAAATCTTTGTATACATTGCTTCTATATAGTCTAAGAAACATATATGCAAAGCATCCAAACAGTACAATTCGCCAATTTATTGTTCTTCAAGTTTAAGTGAACAACGAGCCCCATTGTTAATCCTTTAAATGAAATTATTTGTAAATTTCGACAAGTAGAACAATGAATGGAACAGGTAGACGGTTGAAATCATTGTATATATTGCTTCTATATAGTCTAAGAAACATATATGCAAAGCATCCAAACAGTACAATTCGCCAATTTTTTGTTCTTCAAGTATAGGTGAACAATGAGACCCAATGGTTAATCCATTATCGGAAATCATTTGTAACTTTCGACAAGTAGAACAATGAATGGAACAGGTAGACGGTTGAAATCTTTGTATATATTGCTTCTATATAGTCTAAGAAACATATATGCAAAGCATCCAAACAGTACAATTCGCCAATTTATTGTCCTTCAAGTTTAAGTGAACAACGAGCCCCATTGTTAATCCTTTAAATGAAATTATTTGTAAATTTCGACAAGTAGAACAATGAATGGAACAGGTAGACTGTTGAAATCATTGTATATATTGCTTCAATATAGTCTAAGAAACATATATGCAAAGCATCCAAACAGTACCATTCGCCAATTTTTTGTTCTTCAAGTTTAAGTGAACTACGAGCCCCACTGTTAATCCTTTAACGGAAATTAATTGTAATTTTCTACAAGTAGAACAATGAATGGAACAGGTAGATGGTTGAAATCTTTGTATATGATGCTTCTATGTAGTCTAAGAAACATATATGCAAAGCATCCAAACAGTACAATTCGCCAATTTTTTGTACTTCAAGTTTAAGGGAACTACGATTCCCATTGTTAATCTTTTAACAGAAATTATTTGTAACTTTCGACAAGTAGAACAATGAATAGTACAGGTAGACGGGTGAAATCTTTCTATATATTGCTTCTATATAGTCTAAGAAACATATATGCAAAGCATCCAAACAGTACAATTCGCCAATTTTTTGTTCTTCAAGTATAGGTGAACAATGAGACCCAATGGTTAATCCATTATCGGAAATCATTTGTAACTTTCGACAAGTAGAACAATGAATGGAACAGGTAGACGGTTGAAATCTTTGTATATATTGCTTCTATATAGTCTAAGAAACATATATGCAAAGCATCCAAACAGTACAATTCGCCAATTTATTGTCCTTCAAGTTTAAGTGAACAACGAGCCCCATTGTTAATCCTTTAAATGAAATTATTTGTAAATTTCGACAAGTAGAACAATGAATGGAACAGGTAGACTGTTGAAATCATTGTATATATTGCTTCAATATAGTCTAAGAAACATATATGCAAAGCATCCAAACAGTACAATTCGCCAATTTATTGTCCTTCAAGTTTAAGTGAACAACGAGCCCCATTGTTAATCCTTTAAATGAAATTATTTGTAAATTTCGACAAGTAGAACAATGAATGGAACAGGTAGACGGTTGAAATCAATGTATATATTGCTTCTATATAGTCTAAGAAACATATATGCAAAGCATCTAAACAGTACAATTCGCCAATTTTTTGTTCTTCAAGTTTTAGTGAACAATGAGCCCCAATGGTTAATCCTTTATCGGAAATTATTTATAATTTTCGACAAGTAGAACAATGAATGGAACAAGTAGACGGTTGAAATCATTGTATATATTGCTTCTATATAGTCTAAGAAACATATATGCAAAGCATCCAAACAGTACCATTCGCCAATTTATTGTTCTTCAAGTTTAAGTGAACAACGAGCCCCATTGATAATCATGAAGTGGAAATTATTTTTAACTTTCTACAAGTAGAACAATGAATAGTTCAGGTAGACGAGTGAAATCCTTCTATATATTGCTTCTGTATAGTCTAAGAAACATATATGCAAAGCATCCAAACAGTACAATTCGCCAATTTTTTGTACTTCAAGTTTAAGTGAACTACGATTCCCATTGTTAATCCTTTAACAGAAATTATTTGTAACTTTCGACTAGTAGAACAATGAATGGAACAGGTAGACGGTTGAAATCATTGTATATATTGCTTCTATATAGTCTAAGAAACATATATGCAAAGCATCCAAAAAGTACAATTCGCCAATTTTTTGTTCTTCAAGTATAAGTGAACAATGAGACCCAATGGATAATCCATTATTGGAAATTATTTGTAACTTTCGACAAGTAGAACAATGAATGGAACAGGTAGACGGTTGAAATCTTTGTATATATTGCTTCTATATAGTCTAAGAAACATATATGCAAAGCATCCAAACAGTACCTTTCGCCAATTTTTTGCTCTTCAAGTTTATGTGAACTACGAGCCCCATTGTTAATCCTTTAAAGGAAATTAATTGTAATTTTCTACAAGTAGAACAATGAATGGAACAGGTAGACGGTTGAAATCTTTGTATATGATGCTTCTATGTAGTCTAAGAAACATATATGCAAAGCATCCAAACAGTACAATTCGCCAATTTATTGATCTTCAAGTTTAAGTGAACTACGAGCCCCATTGTTAATCCTTTAACGGATATATTTGTAACTTTCGACAAGTAGAACAATGAATGGAACAGGTAGACGGTGGAAATCAATGTATATATTGCTTCTATATAGTCTAAGAAACATATATGCAAAGCATCCAAACAGTACAATTCGCCAATTTATTGTTCTTCAAGTTTAAGTGAACAACGAGCCCCATTGTTAATCCTTTAAAGGAAATTATTTGTAAATTTCGGCAAGTAGAACAATGAATGGAACACGTAGACGTTGAAAACTTTGTATATATTGCTTCCATATAGTCTAAGAAACATATATGCAAAGCATCCAAACAGTACCATTCGCTAATTTTTTGTTCTTAAGTTTAAGTGAACTATGAGCCCCATTGTTAATCCTTTAACGGAAATTATTTGTAACTTTCTACAAGTAGAACAATGTATAGAACAGTTAGACCGTTGAAATCATTGTATATATTGCATCTATATAGTCTAAGAAACATATATGCAAAGCATCCAAACAGTACCATTCGCCAATTTTTTGTTCTTCAAGTTTAAGTGAACAACGAGCCCCATTGATAATCATGAAGTGGTAATTATTTGTAACTTTCTACAAGTAGAACTATGAATAGTACAGGTAGACGAGTGAAATCCTTCTATATATTGCTTCTGTATAGTCTAAGAAACATATATGCAAAGCATCCAAACAGTACAATTCGCCAATTTTTTGTACATCAAGTTTAAGTGAACTACGTTTCCCATTGTTAATCCTTTAACAGAAATTATTTGTAACTTTCGACAAGTAGAACAATGAATGGAACAGGTAGACGGTTGAAATCATTGTATATATTGCTTCTATATAGTCTAAGAAACATATATGCAAAGCATCCAAACAGTACAATTCGCCAATTTTTTGTTCTTCAAGTATAAGTGAACAATGAGACCCAATGGTTAATCCATTATCGGAAATTATTTGTAACTTTCGACAAGTAGAACAATGAATGGAATAGGTAGACGGTTGAAATCTTTGTATACATTGCTTCTATATAGTCTAAGAAACATATATGCAAAGCATCCAAACAGTACAATTCGCCAATTTATTGTTCTTCAAGTTTAAGTGAACAACGAGCCCCATTGTTAATCCTTTAAATGAAATTATTTGTAAATTTCGACAAGTAGAACAATGAATGGAACAGGTAGACTGTTGAAATCATTGTATATATTGCTTCCATATAGTCCAAGAAATATATATGCAAAGCATCCAAACAGTACCATTCGCTAATTTTTTGTTCTTAAGTTTAAGTGAACTATGAGCCCCATTGTTAATCCTTTAACGGAAATTATTTGTAACTTTCGACAAGTAGAACAATGAATGGAACAGGTAGACGGTTGAAATCTTTGTATATATTGCTTCTATATAGTCTAAGAAACATATATGCAAAGCATCCAAACAGTACCATTCGCCAATTTTTTGTTCTTCAAGTTTAAGTGAACTACGAGCCCCATTGTTAATCCTTTAACGGAAATTAATTGTAATTTTCTACAAGTAGAACAATGAATGGAACAGGTAGACGGTTGAAATCTTTGTATATGATGCTTCTATGTAGGCTAAGAAACATATATGCAAAGCATCCAAACAGTACAATTCGCCAATTTATTGATCTTCAAGTTTAAGTGAACTACGAGCCCCATTGTTAATCCTTTAACGGAAATTAATTGTAATTTTCTACAAGTAGAACAATGAATGGACCAGGTAGACGGTGGAAATCAATGTATATATTGCTTCTATATAGTCAAAGAAACATATATGCAAAGCATCGAAACAGTACAATTCGCCAATTTTTTGTTCTTCAAGTTTAAGAGAACTACGAGCCCCATTGTTAATACTTTAACGGAAATTATTTGTAACTTTCGACAAGTAGAACAATGAATGGAACAGGTAGACGGTTGAAATCATGGTATATATTGCTTCTATATAGTCTAAGAAACATTTATGCAAAGCATCCAAACAGTACAATTCGCCAATTTTTTGTTCTTCAAGTATAAGTGAACAATGAGACTCAATGGTTAATCCATTATCGGAAATTATTTGTAACTTTCGACAAGTAGAACAATGAATGGAACAGGTAGACGGTTGAAATCTTTGTATATATTGCTTCTATATAGTCTAAGAAACATATATGCAAAGCATCCAAACAGTACAATTCGCCAATTTATTGTTCTTCAAGTTTAAGTGAACAACGAGCCCCATTGTTAATCCTTTAAATGGAAATTATTTGTAACTTTCTACAAGTTGAACAATGAATGGAGCAGGAAGACGGTTGAAATCATTGTATGTATTGCTTCTATATATTCTAAGAAACATATATGCAAAGAATCCAAACAATACAATTCGCCAATTTTTTGTACTTCAAGTTTAAGTGAACTACGATTCCCATTGTTAATCCTTTAACAGAAATTATTTGTAACTTTCGACAAGTAGAACAATGAATGGAACAGGTAGACGGTTGAAATCAATGTATATATTGCTTCTATATAGTCTAAGAAACATATATGCAAAGCATCCAAACAGTACCATTCGCCAATTTTTTGTTCTTCAAGTTTAAGTGAACTACGAGCCCCATTGTTAATCCTTTAACGGAAATTAATTGTAACTTTCGACAAGTAGAACAATGAATGGAACAGGTAGACGGTTGAATTCTTTGTATATATTGCTTCTATATAGTCTAAGAAACATATATGCAAAGCATCCAAACAGTACCATTCGCCAATTTTTTGTTCTTCAAGTTTAAGTGAACAACGAGCCCCATTGATAATCATGAAGTGGTAATTATTTGTAACTTTCTACAAGTAGAACAATGAATAGTACAGGTAGACGAGTGAAATCCTTCTATATATTGCTTCTGTATAGTCTAAGAAACATATATGCAAAGCATCCAAACAGTATAATTCGCCAATTTTTTGTACTTCAAGTTTAAGTGAACTACGATTCCCATTGTTAATCCTTTAACAGAAATTATTTGTAACTTTCGACAAGTAGAACAATGAATGGAACAGGTAGACGGTTGAAATCATTGTATATATTGCTTCTATATAGTCTAAGAAACATATATGCAAAGCATCCAAACAGTACAATTCGTCAATTTTTTGTTCTTCAAGTTTAAGTGAACTACGAACCCCATTGTTAATCCTTTAACGGAAATTAATTGTAATTTTCTACAAGTAGAACAATGAATGGAACAGGTAGACGGTTGAAATCTTTGTATATGATGCTTCTATGTAGGCTAAGAAACATATATGCAAAGCATCCAAACAGTACAATTCGCCAATTTATTGATCTTCAAGTTTAAGTGAACTACGAGCCCCATTGTTAATCCTTTAACGGAAATTATTTGTAACTTTCGACAAGTAGAACAATGAATGGAACAGGTAGACGGTTGAAATCTTTGTATATATTGCTTCTATATAGTCTAAGAAACATATATGCAAAGCATCCAAACAGTACCATTCGCCAATTTTTTGTTCTTCAAGTTTAAGTGAACTACGAGCCCCATTGTTAATCCTTTAACGGAAATTAATTGTAATTTTCTACAAGTAGAACAATGAATGGAACAGGTAGACGGTTGAAATCTTTGTATATGATGCTTCTATGTAGGCTAAGAAACATATATGCAAAGCATCCAAACAGTACAATTCGCCAATTTATTGATCTTCAAGTTTAAGTGAACTACGAGCCCCATTGATAATCCTTTAACGGAAATTAATTGTAATTTTCTACAAGTAGAACAATGAATGGACCAGGTAGACGGTGGAAATCAATGTATATATTGCTTCTATATAGTCAAAGAAACATATATGCAAAGCATCGAAACAGTACAATTCGCCAATTTTTTGTTCTTCAAGTTTAAGAGAACTACGAGCCCCATTGTTAATACTTTAACGGAAATTATTTGTAACTTTCGACAAGTAGAACAATGAATGGAACAGGTAGACGGTTGAAATCATGGTATATATTGCTTCTATATAGTCTAAGAAACATTTATGCAAAGCATCCAAACAGTACAATTCGCCAATTTTTTGTTCTTCAAGTATAAGTGAACAATGAGACTCAATGGTTAATCCATTATCGGAAATTATTTGTAACTTTCGACAAGTAGAACAATGAATGGAACAGGTAGACGGTTGAAATCTTTGTATATATTGCTTCTATATAGTCTAAGAAACATATATGCAAAGCATCCAAACAGTACAATTCGCCAATTTATTGTTCTTCAAGTTTAAGTGAACAACGAGCCCCATTGTTAATCCTTTAAATGGAAATTATTTGTAACTTTCTACAAGTTGAACAATGAATGGAGCAGGAAGACGGTTGAAATCATTGTATGTATTGCTTCTATATATTCTAAGAAACATATATGCAAAGCATCCAAACAATACAATTCGCCAATTTTTTGTACTTCAAGTTTAAGTGAACTACGATTCCCATTGTTAATCCTTTAACAGAAATTATTTGTAATTTTCGACAAGTAGAACAATGAATGGAACAGGTAGACGGTTGAAATCAATGTATATATTGCTTCTATATAGTCTAAGAAACATATATGCAAAGCATCCAAACAGTACCATTCGCCAATTTTTTGTTCTTCAAGTTTAAGTGAACTACGAGCCCCATTGTTAATCCTTTAACGGAAATTAATTGTAACTTTCGACAAGTAGAACAATGAATGGAACAGGTAGACGGTTGAATTCTTTGTATATATTGCTTCTATATAGTCTAAGAAACATATATGCAAAGCATCCAAACAGTACCATTCGCCAATTTTTTGTTCTTCAAGTTTAAGTGAACAACGAGCCCCATTGATAATCATGAAGTGGTAATTATTTGTAACTTTCTACAAGTAGAACAATGAATAGTACAGGTAGACGAGTGAAATCCTTCTATATATTGCTTCTGTATAGTCTAAGAAACATATATGCAAAGCATCCAAACAGTATAATTCGCCAATTTTTTGTACTTCAAGTTTAAGTGAACTACGATTCCCATTGTTAATCCTTTAACAGAAATTATTTGTAACTTTCGACAAGTAGAACAATGAATGGAACAGGTAGACGGTTGAAATCATTGTATATATTGCTTCTATATAGTCTAAGAAACATATATGCAAAGCATCCAAACAGTACAATTCGTCAATTTTTTGTTCTTCAAGTTTAAGTGAACTACGAACCCCATTGTTAATCCTTTAACGGAAATTAATTGTAATTTTCTACAAGTAGAACAATGAATGGAACAGGTAGACGGTTGAAATCTTTGTATATGATGCTTCTATGTAGGCTAAGAAACATATATGCAAAGCATCCAAACAGTACAATTCGCCAATTTATTGATCTTCAAGTTTAAGTGAACTACGAGCCCCATTGTTAATCCTTTAACGGAAATTAATTGTAATTTTCTACAAGTAGAACAATGAATGGGACAGGTAGACTGTTGAAATCATTGTATATATTGCTTCCATATAGTCCAAGAAATATATATGCAAAGCATCCAAACAGTACCATTCGCTAATTTTTTGTTCTTAAGTTTAAGTGAACTATGAGCCCCATTGTTAATCCTTTAACGGAAATTATTTGTAACTTTCGACAAGTAGAACAATGAATGGAACAGGTAGACGGTTGAAATCTTTGTATATATTGCTTCTATATAGTCTAAGAAACATATATGCAAAGCATCCAAACAGTACCATTCGCCAATTTTTTGTTCTTCAAGTTTAAGTGAACTACGAGCCCCATTGTTAATCCTTTAACGGAAATTAATTGTAATTTTCTACAAGTAGAACAATGAATGGAACAGGTAGACGGTTGAAATCTTTGTATATGATGCTTCTATGTAGGCTAAGAAACATATATGCAAAGCATCCAAACAGTACAATTCGCCAATTTATTGATCTTCAAGTTTAAGTGAACTACGAGCCCCATTGTTAATCCTTTAACGGAAATTAATTGTAATTTTCTACAAGTAGAACAATGAATGGACCAGGTAGACGGTGGAAATCAATGTATATATTGCTTCTATATAGTCAAAGAAACATATATGCAAAGCATCGAAACAGTACAATTCGCCAATTTTTTGTTCTTCAAGTATAGGTGAACAATGAGACCCAATGGTTAATCCATTATCGGAAATCATTTGTAACTTTCGACAAGTAGAACAATGAATGGAACAGGTAGACGGTTGAAATCTTTGTATATATTGCTTCTATATAGTCTAAGAAACATATATGCAAAGCATCCAAACAGTACAATTCGCCAATTTATTGTCCTTCAAGTTTAAGTGAACAACGAGCCCCATTGTTAATCCTTTATCGGAAATTATTTGTAAATTTCGACAAGTAGAACAATGAATGGAACAGGTAGACTGTTGAAATCATTGCATATATTGCTTCTATATAGTCCAAGAAACATATATGCAAAGCGTCCAAACAGTACAAATCGCCAATTTTTAGCTCTTCAAGTTTAAGTGAACTACGAGTTCCATTGTTAATTCTTTAAAGGAAATTATTTCTAAATTTCGGCAAGTAGAACATTGAATGGAACAGGTAGACGGTTGAAATCTTTGTATATGATGCTTCTATGTAGTCTAAGAAACATATATGCAAAGCATCCAAACAGTACAATTCGCCAATTTTTTGTACTTCAAGTTTAAGGGAACTACGATTCCCATTGTTAATCTTTTAACAGAAATGATTTGTAACTTTCGACAAGTAGAACAATGAATAGTACAGGTAGACGGGTGAAATCTTTCTATATATTGCTTCTATATAGTCTAAGAAACATATATGCAAAGAATCCAAACAGTACAATTCGCCAATTTATTGATCTTCAAGTTTAAGTGAACTACGAGCCCCATTGTTAATCCTTTAACGGAAATTAATTGTAATTTTCTACAAGTAGAACAATGAATGGAACAGGTAGACGGTTGAAATCTTTGTATATGATGCTTCTATGTAGTCTAAGAAACATATATGCAAAGCATCCAAACAGTACAATTCGCCAATTTTTTGTACTTCAAGTTTAAGTGAACTACGATTCCCATTGTTAATCCTTTATCGGAAATTATTTGTAATTTTCGACAAGTAGAACAATGAATGGAACAGGTAGACGGTTGAAATCATTGTATATATTGCTTCCATATAGTCTAAGAAACATGTACGCAAAGCATCCAAACATTACCATTCGCCAATTTTTTGTTCTTCAAGTTTAAGTGAACTATGAGCCCCATTGTTAATCCTTTAACGGAAATTATTTGTAACTTTCGACAAGTAGAACAATGAATGGAACAGGTAGACGGTTGAAATCTTTGTATATATTGCTTCTATATAGTCTAAGAAACATATATGCAAAGCATCCAAACAGTACCATTCGCCAATTTTTTGTTCTTCAAGTTTAAGTGAACAACGAGCCCCATTGATAATCATGAAGTGGAAATTATTTGTAACTTTCTACAAGTAGAACAATGAATAGTACAGGTAGATGAGTGAAATCCTTCTATATATTGCTTCTGTATAGTCTAAGAAACATATATGCAAAGCATCCAAACAGTACAATTCGCCAATTTTTTGTACTTCAAGTTTAAGTGAACTACGATTCCCATGGTTAATCCTTTAACAGAAATTATTTGTAAGTTTCGACAAGTAGAACAATGAATGGAACAGGTAGACGGTTGAAACCATTGTATATATTGCTTCTATATAGTCTAAGAAACATATATGCAAAGCATCCAAAAAGTACAATTCGCCAATTTTTTGTTCTTCAAGTATAAGTGAACAATGAGACCCAATGGATAATCCATTATTGGAAATTATTTGTAACTTTCGACAAGTAGAACAATGAATGGAACAGGTAGACGGTTGAAATCTTTGTATATATTGCTTCTATATAGTCTAAGAAACATATATGCAAAGCATCCAAACAGTACAATTCGCCAATTTATTGTTCTTCAAGTTTAAGTGAACAACGAGCCCCATTGTTAATCCTTTAAATGAAATTATTTGTAAATTTCGACAAGTAGAACAATAAATGGAACAGGTAGACTGTTGAAATCATTGTATATATTGCTTCCATAAAGTCCAAGAAATATATATGCAAAGCATCCAAACAGTACCATTCGCTAATTTTTTGTTCTTAAGTTTAATTGAACTATGAGCCCCATTGTTAATCCTTTAACGGAAATTATTTGTAACTTTCGACAAGTAGAACAATGAATGGAACAGGTAGACGGTTGAAATCTTTGTATATATTGCTTCTATATAGTCTAAGAAACATATATGCAAAGCATCCAAACAGTACCATTCGCCAATTTTTTGCTCTTCAAGTTTATGTGAACTACGAGCCCCATTGTTAATCCTTTAAGGGAAATTAATTGTAATTTTCTACAAGTAGAACAATGAATGGAACAGGTAGACGGTTGAAATCTTTGTATATGATGCTTCTATGTAGTCTAAGAAACATATATGCAAAGCATCCAAACAGTACAATTCGCCAATTTATTGATCTTCAAGTTTAAGTGAACTACGAGCCCCATTGTTAATCCTTTAACGGATATATTTGTAACTTTCGACAAGTAGAACAATGAATGGAACAGGTAGACGGTGGAAATCACTGTATATATTGCTTCTATATAGTCTAAGAAACATATATGCAAAGCATCCAAACAGTTCAATTCGCCAATATTTTGTTCTTCAAGTTTAAGTGAACTACGAGCCCCATTGTTAATCCTTTAAAGGAAATTATTTGTAAATTTCGGCAAGTAGAACAATGAATGGAACACGTAGACGTTGAAAACTTTGTATATATTGCTTCCATATAGTCTAAGAAACATATATGCAAAGCATCCAAACAGTACCATTCGCTAATTTTTTGTTCTTAAGTTTAAGTGAACTATGAGCCCCATTGTTAATCCTTTAACGGAAATTATTTGTAACTTTCTACAAGTAGAACAATGTATAGAACAGTTAGACCGTTGAAATCATTGTATATATTGCATCTATATAGTCTAAGAAACATATATGCAAAGCATCCAAACAGTACAATTCGCCAATTTATTGTTCTTCAAGTTTAAGTGAACAACGAGCCCCATTGTTAATCCTTTAAAGGAAATTATTTGTAACTTTCGACAAGTAGAACAAGGAATGGAACAGGTAGACGGTTGAAATCTTTGTATATATTGCTTCTATATAGTCTAAGAAACATATATGCAAAGCATCCAAACAGTACCATTCGCCAATTTTTTGTTCTTCAAGTTTAAGTGAACTATGAGCCCCATTGTTAATCCTTTAAAGGAAATTATTTGTAAATTTCAACAAGTAGAACAATGAATGGAACAGGTAGACGGTTGAAATCATTGTATATATTGCTTCAGTATAGCCTGAGAAACATATATGCAAAGCATCCAAACAGTACAAGTCGCCAATTCATTGTTCTTCAAGTTTAAGTGAACAACGAGCCGCATTGTTAATCCTTTAAAGGAAATTATTTGTAAATTTCGACAAGTAGAACAATGAATGGAACAGGTAGGCGGACGAAATCTTTGTAGATATTGCATCTATATAGTCCAAGAAACGTATATGCTAAGCATCCAAACAGTACCATTCGCCAATTTTTTGTTCTTCAAGTTTAAGTGAACTACGAGCCCCATTGTTAATCCTTTAAAGGAAATTATTTGTAAATTTCGACAAGTAGAACACTGAATGGAACAGGTAGACTGTTGAAATCTTTGTATATATTGCTTCTATATAGTCTGAGAAACATATATGCAATGCATCCAAACAGTACCATTCGCCAATTTTTTGTTCTTCAAGTTTAAGTGAACTACGATCCCCATTGTTAATCCATTAACGGAAATTATTTGTAACTTTCGACAAGTAGAACAATGAATGGAACAGGTAGACGGTTGAAATCATTGTATATATTGCTTCTATATAGTCTAAGAAACATATATGCAAAGCATCCAAACAGTACAATTCGCCAATTTTTTGTTCTTCAAGTTTAAGTCAACTACGATCCCCATTGTTAATCCATTAACGGAAATTATTTGTAACTTTCGACAAGTAGAACAATGAATGGAACAGGTAGACGGTTGAAATCATTGTATATATTGCTTCTATATAGTCTAAGAAACATATATGCAAAGCATCCAAACAGTACAATTCGACAATTTTTTGCTCTTCAAGTTTAAGTGAACTACGAGCCCCATTGTTAATCCTTTAAAGGAAATTATTTGTAAATTTCGGCAAGTAGAACAATGAATGGAATAGGTAGACGGTTGAAATCATTGTATATATTGCTTCTAAATAGTCTAAGAAACATATCTGCAGATCATCCAAACAGTACAATCCGCCAATTATTTGATCTTCAAGTTTAAGTGAACTACGAGCCCCATTGTTAATACTTTAACGGAAATTATTTGTAAATTTCGAAAAGTAGAACAATGATTGGAACACGTAGACGGTTGAAATCTTTGTATATATTGCTTCTATATAGTACAAGAAACATATATGCAATGCATCCAAACAGTACCATTCGCCAATTTTTTGTTCTTCAAGGTTAAGTGAACTACGAGCCCCATTGTTAATACTGTAACGGAAATTATTTGTAACTTGCGACAAGTAGAACAATGAATGGAACAGGTAGCCGGTTGAAATCTTTGTATATATTGCTTCTATATAGTCTGAGAAACATATATGCAATGCATCCAAACAGTACCATTCGCCAATTTTTTGTTCTTCAAGTTTAAGTGAACTACGAGCCCCATTGTTAATACTGTAACGGAAATTATTTGTAACATGCGACAAGTAGAACAATGAATGGAACAGGTAGCCGGTTGAAATCTTTGTATATATTGCTTCTATATAATCTAAGAAACATATATGCAAAGCATCCAAACAGAACCATTCGCCAATTTTTTGTTCTTCAAATTTAAGTGAACAACGAGCCCCATTGATAATCATGAAACGGAAATTATTTGTAACTTTCTACAAGTAGAACAATGAATAGAACAGGTAGACGGTTGAAATCTTTGTATATGTTGCGTCTATATATTCTAAGGAACCTATATGCAAAGCATCTAAACAGTAACAATCGCCAATTTTTTGATCTTCAAGTTTAAGTGAACATCGAGCCCCATTGATAATCATGAAATGGAAATTATTTGTAACTTTCTACAAGTAGAACAATGAATAGTACAGGTAGACGGGTGAAATCTTTCTATATATTACTTCTAAATAGTCTACGAAACATATATGCAAAGCATCCAAACAGTACAATTCGCCAATTTTTTGTTCTTCAAGTTTAAGTGAACTACGAGCCCCATTGTTAATCCTTTAACGGAAATTAATTGTAACTTTCTACAAGTAGAACAATGATTGGAACACGTAGACGGTTGAAATCTTTGTATATATTGCTTCCATATAGTCTAAGAAACATATATGCAAAGCATCCAAACAGTACCATTCGCCAATTTTTTGTTCTTCAAGTTTAAGTGAACAATGAGCCCCATTGTTAATCGTTTATCGCAAATTATTTGTAAATTTCGACAAGTAGAACAATGTATGGAACAGGTAGACTGTTGAAATCATTGTATATATTGCTTCTATATAGTCCAAGAAACTTATATGCAAAGCGTCCAAACAGTACAATTCGCCAATTATTTGATCTTCAAGTTTAAGTGAACTACGAGCCCCATTGTTAATACTTTAACGGAAATTATTTGTAACTTGCGACAAGTAGAACAATGAATCGAACGTGTAGAAGGTTGAAATCAATGTATATATTGCTTCTATATAGTCTAAGAAACATATATGCAAAGCATCCAAACAGTACAATTCGCCAATTTTTTGTTCTTCAAGTTTAAGTGAACTACGAGCCCCATTGTTAATCCTTTAACGGAAATTAATTGTAACTTTCTACAAGTAGAACAATGATTGGAACACGTAGACGGTTGAAATCTTTGTATATATTGCTTCCATATAGTCAAAGAAACATATGTGCAAAGCATCCAAACAGTACCATTCGCCAATTTTTTGTTCTTCAAGTTTAAGTGAACAATGAGCCCCATTGTTAATCGTTTATCGGAAATTATTTGTAAATTTCGGCAAGTAGAACAATGAATGGAATAGGTAGACGGTTGAAATCATTGTATATATTGCTTCTATATAGTCTAAGAAACATATATGCAAAGCATCCAAACAGTACAATTCGCCAATTTTTTGTTCTTCAAGTTTAAGTAAACTACGATCCCCATTGTTAATCCATTAACGGAAATTATTTGTAACTTTCGACAAGTAGAACAATGAATGGAACAGGTAGACGGTTGAAATCATTGTATATATTGCTTCTATATAATCTAAGAAACATATATGCAAAGCATCCAAACAGAACCATTCGCCAATTTTTTGTTCTTCAAATTTAAGTGAACAACGAGCCCCATTGATAATCATGAAACGGAAATTATTTGTAACTTTCTACAAGTAGAACAATGAATAGAACAGGTAGACGGTTGAAATCTTTGTATATGTTGCGTCTATATATTCTAAGAAACCTATATGCAAAGCATCTAAACAGTAACAATCGCCAATTTTTTGATCTTCAAGTTTAAGTGAACATCGAGCCCCATTGATAATCATGAAATGGAAATTATTTGTAACTTTCTACAAGTAGAACAATGAATAGAACAGGTAGACGGTTGAAATCTTTGTATATGTTGCGTCTATATATTCTAAGAAACCTATATGCAAAGCATCTAAACAGTAACAATCGCCAATTTTTTGATCTTCAAGTTTAAGTGAACATCGGGCCCCATTGATAATCATGGAATGGAAATTATTTGTAACTTTCTACAAGTAGAACAATGAATAGTACAGGTAGACGGGTGAAATCTTTCTATATATTACTTCTAAATAGTTTACGAAACATATATGCAAAGCATCCAAACAGTACAATTCGCCAATTTTTTGTTCTTCAAGTTTAAGTGAACTACGAGCCCCATTGTTAATCCTTTAACGGAAATTAATTGTAACTTTCTACAAGTAGAACAATGATTGGAACACATAGACGGTTGAAATCTTTGTATATATTGCTTCCATATAGTCTAAGAAACATATATGCAAAGCATCCAAACAGTACCATTCGCAATTTTTTGTTCTTCAAGTTTAAGTGAACAATGAGCCCCATTGTTAATCGTTTATCGCAAATTATTTGTAAATTTCGACAAGTAGAACAATGTATGGAACAGGTAGACTGTTGAAATCATTGTATATATTGCTTCTATATAGTCCAAGAAACTTATATGCAAAGCGTCCAAACAGTACAATTCGCCAATTATTTGATCTTCAAGTTTAAGTGAACTACGAGCCCCATTGTTAATACTTTAACGGAAATTATTTGTAACTTGCGACAAGTAGAACAATGAATCGAACATGTAGAAGGTTGAAATCAATGTATATATTGCTTCTATATAGTCTAAGAAACATATATGCAAAGCATCCAAACAGTACAATTCGCCAATTTTTTGTTCTTCAAGTTTAAGTGAACTACGAGCCCCATTGTTAATCCTTTAACGGAAATTAATTGTAACTTTCTACAAGTAGAACAATGATTGGAACACGTAGACGGTTGAAATCTTTGTATATATTGCTTCCATATAGTCAAAGAAACATATGTGCAAAGCATCCAAACAGTACCATTCGCCAATTTTTTGTTCTTCAAGTTTAAGTGAACAATGAGCCCCAATGGTTTATCCATTATCGGTAATTATTTGTAACTTTCCACAAGTAGAACAATGAATGGAACAGGTAGACGGTTGAAATCCTTGTATATATTGCGTCTATATAATCTACGAAACATATATGCAAAGCATCCAAACAGTACCATTCGCCAATTTTTTGTTCTTCAAGTTTAAGTGAACAACGAGCCCCATTGTTAATCCTTTAAAGGAAATTATTTGTAAATTTCGACAAGTAGAACAATGAATGGAACAGGTAGACGGTTGAAATCATTGTATATATTGCTTCTATATAGTCCAAGAAACATATATGCAAAGCATCCAAACAGTACAATTCGACAATTTTTTGCTCTTCAAGTTTAAGTGAACTACGAGCCCCATTGTTAATCCTTTAAAGGAAATTATTTGTAAATTTCGGCAAGTAGAACAATGAATGGAATAGGTAGACGGTTGAAATCATTGTATATATTGCTTCTATATAGTCTAAGAAACATATATGCAAAGCATCCAAACAGTACAATTCGACAATTTTTTGCTCTTCAAGTTTAAGTGAACTACGAGCCCCATTGTTAATCCTTTAAAGGAAATTATTTGTAAATTTCGGCAAGTAGAACACTGAATGGAACAGGTAGACGGTTGAAATCATTGTATATATTGCTTCTAAATAGTCTAAGAAACATATATGCAAAGCATCCAAACAGTACCATTCGCAATTTTTTGTTCTTCAAGTATAAGTGAACAACGAGCCCCATTGTTAATCCTTTAAAGGAAATTATTTGTAAATTTCGACAAGTAGAACAATGATTGGAACACGTAGACGGTTGAAATCTTTGTATATATTGCTTCCATATAGTCTAAGAAACACGTACGCAAAGCATCCAAACAGTACCATTCGCCAATTTTTTGTTCTTCAAGTTTAAGTGAACTACGAGCCCCATTGTTAATCCTTCAAAGGAAGTTATTTGTAAATTTCGACAAGTAGAACAATGAATGGAACAGGTAGACTGTTGAAATCATTGTATATATTGATTCTATATAGTCTAAGAAACATATATGCAAAGCATCCAAACAGTACAATTCGCCAATTTTTTGTTCTTCAAGTTTAAGTAAACTACGATCCCCATTGTTAATCCCTTAACGGAAATTATTTGTAACTTTCGACAAGTAGAACAATGAATGGAACAGGTAGACGGTTGAAATCATTGTATATATTGCTTCTATATAGTCTAAGAAACATATCTGCAGATCATCCAAACAGTACAATCCGCCAATTATTTGATCTTCAAGTTTAAGTGAACTACGAGCCCCATTGTTAATACTTTAACGGAAATTATTTGTAACTTGCGACAAGTAGAACAATGAATGGAACAGGTAGACGGTTGAAATCAATGTATATATTGCTTCTATATAGTCTAAGAAACATATATGCAATGCATCCAAACAGTACCATTCGCCAATTTTTTATTCTTCAAGTTTAAGTGAACAACGAGCCGCATTGTTAATCCTTTAAAGGAAATTATTTGTAAATTACGAAAAGTAGAACAATGAATGGAACAGGTAGCCGGTTGAAATCTTTGTATATATTGCTTCTATATAGTCTGAGAAACATATATGCAATGCATCCAAACAGTACCATTCGCCAATTTTTTGTTCTTCAAGTTTAAGTGAACTACGAGCCCCATTGTTAATACTGTAACGGAAATTATTTGTAACATGCGACAAGTAGAACAATGAATGGAACAGGTAGCCGGTTGAAATCTTTGTATATATTGCTTCTATATAATCTAAGAAACATATATGCAAAGCATCCAAACAGAACCATTCGCCAATTTTTTGTTCTTCAAATTTAAGTGAACAACGAGCCCCATTGATAATCATGAAACGGAAATTATTTGTAACTTTCTACAAGTAGAACAATGAATAGAACAGGTAGACGGTTGAAATCTTTGTATATGTTGCGTCTATATATTCTAAGGAACCTATATGCAAAGCATCTAAACAGTAACAATCGCCAATTTTTTGATCTTCAAGTTTAAGTGAACATCGAGCCCCATTGATAATCATGAAATGGAAATTATTTGTAACTTTCTACAAGTAGAACAATGAATAGTACAGGTAGACGGGTGAAATCTTTCTATATATTACTTCTAAATAGTCTACGAAACATATATGCAAAGCATCCAAACAGTACAATTCGCCAATTTTTTGTTCTTCAAGTTTAAGTGAACTACGAGCCCCATTGTTAATCCTTTAACGGAAATTAATTGTAACTTTCTACAAGTAGAACAATGATTGGAACACGTAGACGGTTGAAATCTTTGTATATATTGCTTCCATATAGTCTAAGAAACATATATGCAAAGCATCCAAACAGTACCATTCGCCAATTTTTTGTTCTTCAAGTTTAAGTGAACAATGAGCCCCATTGTTAATCGTTTATCGCAAATTATTTGTAAATTTCGACAAGTAGAACAATGTATGGAACAGGTAGACTGTTGAAATCATTGTATATATTGCTTCTATATAGTCCAAGAAACTTATATGCAAAGCGTCCAAACAGTACAATTCGCCAATTATTTGATCTTCAAGTTTAAGTGAACTACGAGCCCCATTGTTAATACTTTAACGGAAATTATTTGTAACTTGCGACAAGTAGAACAATGAATCGAACATGTAGAAGGTTGAAATCAATGTATATATTGCTTCTATATAGTCTAAGAAACATATATGCGAAGCATCCAAACAGTACAATTCGCCAATTTTTTGTTCTTCAAGTTTAAGTGAACTACGAGCCCCATTGTTAATCCTTTAACGGAAATTAATTGTAACTTTCTACAAGTAGAACAATGATTGGAACAGGTAGACTGTTGAAATCATTGTATATATTGCTTCTATATAGTCCAAGAAACTTATATGCAAAGCGTCCAAACAGTACAATTCGCCAATTATTTGATCTTCAAGTTTAAGTGAACTACGAGCCCCATTGTTAATACTTTAACGGAAATTATTTGTAACTTTCGCCAAGTAGAACATTGAATGGAACAGGTAGACGGTTGAAATCTTTGTATATATTGCTTCTATATAGTATAAGAAACATATATGCAATGCATCCAAACAGTACCATTCGCCAATTTTTTGCTCTTCAAGTTTAAGTGAACTACGAGCCCCATTGTTAATCCTTTAAAGGAAATTATTTGTCAATTTCGGCAAGTAGAACAATGAATGGAATAGGTAGACGGTTGAAATCATTGTATATATTGCTTCTATATAGTCTAAGAAACATATATGCAAAGCATCCAAACAGTACAATTCGCCAATTTTTTGTTCTTCAAGTTTAAGTAAACTACGATCCCCATTGTTAATCCATTAACGGAAATTATTTGTAACTTTCGACAAGTAGAACAATGAATGGAACAGGTAGACGGTTGAAATCATTGTATATATTGCTTCTATATAATCTAAGAAACATATATGCAAAGCATCCAAACAGTACAATTCGCCAATTTTTTGTTCTTCAAGTTTAAGTGAACTACGAGCCCCATTGTTAATCCTTTAACGGAAATTAATTGTAACTTTCTACAAGTAGAACAATGATTGGAACACGTAGACGGTTGAAATCTTTGTATATATTGCTTCCATATAGTCTAAGAAACATATATGCAAAGCATCCAAACAGTACCATTCGCCAATTTTTTGTTCTTCAAGTTTAAGTGAACAATGAGCCCCATTGTTAATCGTTTATCGCAAATTATTTGTAAATTTCGACAAGTAGAACAATGTATGGAACAGGTAGACTGTTGAAATCATTGTATATATTGCTTCTATATAGTCCAAGAAACTTATATGCAAAGCGTCCAAACAGTACAATTCGCCAATTATTTGATCTTCAAGTTTAAGTGAACTACGAGCCCCATTGTTAATACTTTAACGGAAATTATTTGTAACTTGCGACAAGTAGAACAATGAATCGAACATGTAGAAGGTTGAAATCAATGTATATATTGCTTCTATATAGTCTAAGAAACATATATGCAAAGCATCCAAACAGTACAATTCGCCAATTTTTTGTTCTTCAAGTTTAAGTGAACTACGAGCCCCATTGTTAATCCTTTAACGGAAATTAATTGTAACTTTCTACAAGTAGAACAATGATTGGAACACGTAGACGGTTGAAATCTTTGTATATATTGCTTCCATATAGTCAAAGAAACATATGTGCAAAGCATCCAAACAGTACCATTCGCCAATTTTTTGTTCTTCAAGTTTAAGTGAACAATGAGCCCCATTGTTAATCGTTTATCGGAAATTATTTGTAAATTTCGGCAAGTAGAACAATGAATGGAATAGGTAGACGGTTGAAATCATTGTATATATTGCTTCTATATAGTCTAAGAAACATATATGCAAAGCATCCAAACAGTACAATTCGCCAATTTTTTGTTCTTCAAGTTTAAGTAAACTACGATCCCCATTGTTAATCCATTAACGGAAATTATTTGTAACTTTCGACAAGTAGAACAATGAATGGAACAGGTAGACGGTTGAAATCATTGTATATATTGCTTCTATATAATCTAAGAAACATATATGCAAAGCATCCAAACAGAACCATTCGCCAATTTTTTGTTCTTCAAATTTAAGTGAACAACGAGCCCCATTGATAATCATGAAACGGAAATTATTTGTAACTTTCTACAAGTAGAACAATGAATAGAACAGGTAGACGGTTGAAATCTTTGTATATGTTGCGTCTATATATTCTAAGAAACCTATATGCAAAGCATCTAAACAGTAACAATCGCCAATTTTTTGATCTTCAAGTTTAAGTGAACATCGAGCCCCATTGATAATCATGAAATGGAAATTATTTGTAACTTTCTACAAGTAGAACAATGAATAGAACAGGTAGACGGTTGAAATCTTTGTATATGTTGCGTCTATATATTCTAAGAAACCTATATGCAAAGCATCTAAACAGTAACAATCGCCAATTTTTTGATCTTCAAGTTTAAGTGAACATCGGGCCCCATTGATAATCATGGAATGGAAATTATTTGTAACTTTCTACAAGTAGAACAATGAATAGTACAGGTAGACGGGTGAAATCTTTCTATATATTACTTCTAAATAGTTTACGAAACATATATGCAAAGCATCCAAACAGTACAATTCGCCAATTTTTTGTTCTTCAAGTTTAAGTGAACTACGAGCCCCATTGTTAATCCTTTAACGGAAATTAATTGTAACTTTCTACAAGTAGAACAATGATTGGAACACATAGACGGTTGAAATCTTTGTATATATTGCTTCCATATAGTCTAAGAAACATATATGCAAAGCATCCAAACAGTACCATTCGCAATTTTTTGTTCTTCAAGTTTAAGTGAACAACGAGCCCCATTGTTAATCCTTTAAAGGAAATTATTTGTAAATTTCGACAAGTAGAACAATGTATGGAACAGGTAGACTGTTGAAATCATTGTATATATTGCTTCTATATAGTCCAAGAAACTTATATGCAAAGCGTCCAAACAGTACAATTCGCCAATTATTTGATCTTCAAGTTTAAGTGAACTACGAGCCCCATTGTTAATACTTTAACGGAAATTATTTGTAACTTTCGCCAAGTAGAACATTGAATGGAACAGGTAGACGGTTGAAATCTTTGTATATATTGCTTCTATATAGTATAAGAAACATATATGCAATGCATACAAACAGTATCATTCGCCAATTTTTTGTTCTTCAAGTTTAAGTGAACTACGAGCCCCATTGTTAATACTGTAACGGAAATTATTTGTAACTTGCGACAAGTAGAACAATGAATGGAACAGGTAGCCGGTTGAAATCTTTGTATATATTGCTTCTATATAGTCTAAGAAACATATATGCAAAGCATCCAAACAGTACAATTCGCCAATTTCTTGTACTTCAAGTTTAAGTGAACAATGAGCCCCAATGGTTTATCCATTATCGGTAATTATTTGTAACTTTCCACAAGTAGAACAATGAATGGAACAGGTAGACGGTTGAAATCCTTGTATATATTGCGTCTATATAATCTACGAAACATATATGCAAAGCATCCAAACAGTACCATTCGCCAATTTTTTGTTCTTCAAGTTTAAGTGAACAACGAGCCCCATTGTTAATCCTTTAAAGGAAATTATTTGTAAATTTCGACAAGTAGAACAATGAATGGAACAGGTAGACGGTTGAAATCATTGTATATATTGCTTCTATATAGTCCAAGAAACATATATGCAAAGCATCCAAACAGTACAATTCGACAATTTTTTGCTCTTCAAGTTTAAGTGAACTACGAGCCCCATTGTTAATCCTTTAAAGGAAATTATTTGTAAATTTCGGCAAGTAGAACAATGAATGGAATAGGTAGACGGTTGAAATCATTGTATATATTGCTTCTATATAGTCTAAGAAACATATATGCAAAGCATCCAAACAGTACAATTCGACAATTTTTTGCTCTTCAAGTTTAAGTGAACTACGAGCCCCATTGTTAATCCTTTAAAGGAAATTATTTGTAAATTTCGGCAAGTAGAACACTGAATGGAACAGGTAGACGGTTGAAATCATTGTATATATTGCTTCTAAATAGTCTAAGAAACATATATGCAAAGCATCCAAACAGTACCATTCGCAATTTTTTGTTCTTCAAGTATAAGTGAACAACGAGCCCCATTGTTAATCCTTTAAAGGAAATTATTTGTAAATTTCGACAAGTAGAACAATGATTGGAACACGTAGACGGTTGAAATCTTTGTATATATTGCTTCCATATAGTCTAAGAAACACGTACGCAAAGCATCCAAACAGTACCATTCGCCAATTTTTTGTTCTTCAAGTTTAAGTGAACTACGAGCCCCATTGTTAATCCTTCAAAGGAAGTTATTTGTAAATTTCGACAAGTAGAACAATGAATGGAACAGGTAGACTGTTGAAATCATTGTATATATTGATTCTATATAGTCTAAGAAACATATATGCAAAGCATCCAAACAGTACAATTCGCCAATTTTTTGTTCTTCAAGTTTAAGTAAACTACGATCCCCATTGTTAATCCCTTAACGGAAATTATTTGTAACTTTCGACAAGTAGAACAATGAATGGAACAGGTAGACGGTTGAAATCATTGTATATATTGCTTCTATATAGTCTAAGAAACATATCTGCAGATCATCCAAACAGTACAATCCGCCAATTATTTGATCTTCAAGTTTAAGTGAACTACGAGCCCCATTGTTAATACTTTAACGGAAATTATTTGTAACTTGCGACAAGTAGAACAATGAATGGAACAGGTAGACGGTTGAAATCAATGTATATATTGCTTCTATATAGTCTAAGAAACATATATGCAATGCATCCAAACAGTACCATTCGCCAATTTTTTATTCTTCAAGTTTAAGTGAACAACGAGCCGCATTGTTAATCCTTTAAAGGAAATTATTTGTAAATTACGAAAAGTAGAACAATGAATGGAACAGGTAGCCGGTTGAAATCTTTGTATATATTGCTTCTATATAGTCTGAGAAACATATATGCAATGCATCCAAACAGTACCATTCGCCAATTTTTTGTTCTTCAAGTTTAAGTGAACTACGAGCCCCATTGTTAATACTGTAACGGAAATTATTTGTAACATGCGACAAGTAGAACAATGAATGGAACAGGTAGCCGGTTGAAATCTTTGTATATATTGCTTCTATATAATCTAAGAAACATATATGCAAAGCATCCAAACAGAACCATTCGCCAATTTTTTGTTCTTCAAATTTAAGTGAACAACGAGCCCCATTGATAATCATGAAACGGAAATTATTTGTAACTTTCTACAAGTAGAACAATGAATAGAACAGGTAGACGGTTGAAATCTTTGTATATGTTGCGTCTATATATTCTAAGGAACCTATATGCAAAGCATCTAAACAGTAACAATCGCCAATTTTTTGATCTTCAAGTTTAAGTGAACATCGAGCCCCATTGATAATCATGAAATGGAAATTATTTGTAACTTTCTACAAGTAGAACAATGAATAGTACAGGTAGACGGGTGAAATCTTTCTATATATTACTTCTAAATAGTCTACGAAACATATATGCAAAGCATCCAAACAGTACAATTCGCCAATTTTTTGTTCTTCAAGTTTAAGTGAACTACGAGCCCCATTGTTAATCCTTTAACGGAAATTAATTGTAACTTTCTACAAGTAGAACAATGATTGGAACACGTAGACGGTTGAAATCTTTGTATATATTGCTTCCATATAGTCTAAGAAACATATATGCAAAGCATCCAAACAGTACCATTCGCCAATTTTTTGTTCTTCAAGTTTAAGTGAACAATGAGCCCCATTGTTAATCGTTTATCGCAAATTATTTGTAAATTTCGACAAGTAGAACAATGTATGGAACAGGTAGACTGTTGAAATCATTGTATATATTGCTTCTATATAGTCCAAGAAACTTATATGCAAAGCGTCCAAACAGTACAATTCGCCAATTATTTGATCTTCAAGTTTAAGTGAACTACGAGCCCCATTGTTAATACTTTAACGGAAATTATTTGTAACTTGCGACAAGTAGAACAATGAATCGAACATGTAGAAGGTTGAAATCAATGTATATATTGCTTCTATATAGTCTAAGAAACATATATGCAAAGCATCCAAACAGTACAATTCGCCAATTTTTTGTTCTTCAAGTTTAAGTGAACTACGAGCCCCATTGTTAATCCTTTAACGGAAATTAATTGTAACTTTCTACAAGTAGAACAATGATTGGAACAGGTAGACTGTTGAAATCATTGTATATATTGCTTCTATATAGTCCAAGAAACTTATATGCAAAGCGTCCAAACAGTACAATTCGCCAATTATTTGATCTTCAAGTTTAAGTGAACTACGAGCCCCATTGTTAATACTTTAACGGAAATTATTTGTAACTTTCGCCAAGTAGAACATTGAATGGAACAGGTAGACGGTTGAAATCTTTGTATATATTGCTTCTATATAGTATAAGAAACATATATGCAATGCATCCAAACAGTACCATTCGCCAATTTTTTGCTCTTCAAGTTTAAGTGAACTACGAGCCCCATTGTTAATCCTTTAAAGGAAATTATTTGTCAATTTCGGCAAGTAGAACAATGAATGGAATAGGTAGACGGTTGAAATCATTGTATATATTGCTTCTATATAGTCTAAGAAACATATATGCAAAGCATCCAAACAGTACAATTCGCCAATTTTTTGTTCTTCAAGTTTAAGTAAACTACGATCCCCATTGTTAATCCATTAACGGAAATTATTTGTAACTTTCGACAAGTAGAACAATGAATGGAACAGGTAGACGGTTGAAATCATTGTATATATTGCTTCTATATAATCTAAGAAACATATATGCAAAGCATCCAAACAGAACCATTCGCCAATTTTTTGTTCTTCAAATTTAAGTGAACAACGAGCCCCATTGATAATCATGAAACGGAAATTATTTGTAACTTTCTACAAGTAGAACAATGAATAGAACAGGTAGACGGTTGAAATCTTTGTATATGTTGCGTCTATATATTCTAAGAAACCTATATGCAAAGCATCTAAACAGTAACAATCGCCAATTTTTTGATCTTCAAGTTTAAGTGAACATCGAGCCCCATTGATAATCATGAAATGGAAATTATTTGTAACTTTCTACAAGTAGAACAATGAATAGAACAGGTAGACGGTTGAAATCTTTGTATATGTTGCGTCTATATATTCTAAGAAACCTATATGCAAAGCATCTAAACAGTAACAATCGCCAATTTTTTGATCTTCAAGTTTAAGTGAACATCGGGCCCCATTGATAATCATGGAATGGAAATTATTTGTAACTTTCTACAAGTAGAACAATGAATAGTACAGGTAGACGGGTGAAATCTTTCTATATATTACTTCTAAATAGTTTACGAAACATATATGCAAAGCATCCAAACAGTACAATTCGCCAATTTTTTGTTCTTCAAGTTTAAGTGAACTACGAGCCCCATTGTTAATCCTTTAACGGAAATTAATTGTAACTTTCTACAAGTAGAACAATGATTGGAACACATAGACGGTTGAAATCTTTGTATATATTGCTTCCATATAGTCTAAGAAACATATATGCAAAGCATCCAAACAGTACCATTCGCAATTTTTTGTTCTTCAAGTTTAAGTGAACAACGAGCCCCATTGTTAATCCTTTAAAGGAAATTATTTGTAACTTGCGACAAGTAGAACAATGAATGGAACAGGTAGCCGGTTGAAATCTTTGTATATATTGCTTCTATATAGTCTAAGAAACATATATGCAAAGCATCCAAACAGTACAATTCGCCAATTTCTTGTACTTCAAGTTTAAGTGAACAATGAGCCCCAATGGTTTATCCATTATCGGTAATTATTTGTAACTTTCCACAAGTAGAACAATGAATGGAACAGGTAGACGGTTGAAATCCTTGTATATATTGCGTCTATATAATCTACGAAACATATATGCAAAGCATCCAAACAGTACCATTCGCCAATTTTTTGTTCTTCAAGTTTAAGTGAACAACGAGCCCCATTGTTAATCCTTTAAAGGAAATTATTTGTAAATTTCGACAAGTAGAACAATGAATGGAACAGGTAGACGGTTGAAATCATTGTATATATTGCTTCTATATAGTCCAAGAAACATATATGCAAAGCATCCAAACAGTACAATTCGACAATTTTTTGCTCTTCAAGTTTAAGTGAACTACGAGCCCCATTGTTAATCCTTTAAAGGAAATTATTTGTAAATTTCGGCAAGTAGAACACTGAATGGAACAGGTAGACGGTTGAAATCATTGTATATATTGCTTCTAAATAGTCTAAGAAACATATATGCAAAGCATCCAAACAGTACCATTCGCAATTTTTTGTTCTTCAAGTATAAGTGAACAACGAGCCCCATTGTTAATCCTTTAAAGGAAATTATTTGTAAATTTCGACAAGTAGAACAATGATTGGAACGCGTAGACGGTTGAAATCTTTGTATATATTGCTTCCATATAGTCTAAGAAACACGTACGCAAAGCATCCAAACAGTACCATTCGCCAATTTTTTGTTCTTCAAGTTTAAGTGAACTACGAGCCCCATTGTTAATCCTTCAAAGGAAGTTATTTGTAAATTTCGACAAGTAGAACAATGAATGGAACAGGTAGACTGTTGAAATCATTGTATATATTGATTCTATATAGTCTAAGAAACATATATGCAAAGCATCCAAACAGTACAATTCGCCAATTTTTTGTTCTTCAAGTTTAAGTAAACTACGATCCCCATTGTTAATCCCTTAACGGAAATTATTTGTAACTTTCGACAAGTAGAACAATGAATGGAACAGGTAGACGGTTGAAATCATTGTATACATTGCTTCTATATAGTCTAAGAAACATATCTGCAGATCATCCAAACAGTACAATCCGCC
The DNA here is from genome assembly GCA_963989415.1 of Cerceris ruficornis. NCBI lineage: Eukaryota > Metazoa > Arthropoda > Insecta > Hymenoptera > Crabronidae > Cerceris > Cerceris ruficornis. The sequence goes on from CAXDIW010000440.1 coordinate 65,143, forward strand.
AATTATTTGATCTTCAAGTTTAAGTGAACTACGAGCCCCATTGTTAATACTTTAACGGAAATTATTTGTAACTTGCGACAAGTAGAACAATGAATGGAACAGGTAGACGGTTGAAATCAATGTATATATTGCTTCTATATAGTCTAAGAAACATATATGCAATGCATCCAAACAGTACCATTCGCCAATTTTTTATTCTTCAAGTTTAAGTGAACAACGAGCCGCATTGTTAATCCTTTAAAGGAAATTATTTGTAAATTACGAAAAGTAGAACAATGATTGGAACAGGTAGCCGGTTGAAATCTTTCTATATATTACTTCTAAATAGTCTACGAAACATATATGCAAAGCATCCAAACAGTACAATTCGCCAATTTTTTGTTCTTCAAGTTTAAGTGAACTACGAGCCCCATTGTTAATCCTTTAACGGAAATTAATTGTAACTTTCTACAAGTAGAACAATGATTGGAACACGTAGACGGTTGAAATCTTTGTATATATTGCTTCCATATAGTCCAAGAAACTTATATGCAAAGCGTCCAAACAGTACAATTCGCCAATTATTTGATCTTCAAGTTTAAGTGAACTACGAGCCCCATTGTTAATACTTTAACGGAAATTATTTGTAACTTGCGACAAGTAGAACAATGTATGGAACAGGTAGACGGTTGAAATCTTTGTATATATTGCTTCTATATAGTCTAAGAAACATATATGCAATGCATCCAAACAGTACCATTCGCCAATTTTTTGCTCTTCAAGTTTAAGTGAACTACGAGCCCCATTGTTAATCCTTTAAAGGAAATTATTTGTAAATTTCGGCAAGTAGAACAATGAATGGAATAGGTAGACGGTTGAAATCATTGTATATATTGCTTCTATATAGTCTAAGAAACATATATGCAAAGCATCCAAACAGTACAATTCGACAATTTTTTGCTCTTCAAGTTTAAGTGAACTACGAGCCCCATTGTTAATCCTTTAAAGGAAATTATTTGTAAATTTCGGCAAGTAGAACACTGAATGGAACAGGTAGACGGTTGAAATCATTGTATATATTGCTTCTAAATAGTCTAAGAAACATATATGCAAAGCATCCAAACAGTACCATTCGCAATTTTTTGTTCTTCAAGTATAAGTGAACAACGAGCCCCATTGTTAATCCTTTAAAGGAAATTATTTGTAAATTTCGACAAGTAGAACAATGATTGGAACACGTAGACGGTTGAAATCTTTGTATATATTGCTTCCATATAGTCTAAGAAACACGTACGCAAAGCATCCAAACAGTACCATTCGCCAATTTTTTGTTCTTCAAGTTTAAGTGAATTACGAGCCCCATTGTTAATCCTTCAAAGGAAGTTATTTGTAAATTTCGACAAGTAGAACAATGAATGGAACAGGTAGACTGTTGAAATCATTGTATATATTGATTCTATATAGTCTAAGAAACATATATGCAAAGCATCCAAACAGTACAATTCGCCAATTTTTTGTTCTTCAAGTTTAAGTAAACTACGATCCCCATTGTTAATCCCTTAACGGAAATTATTTGTAACTTTCGACAAGTAGAACAATGAATGGAACAGGTAGACGGTTGAAATCATTGTATATATTGCTTCTATATAGTCTAAGAAACATATCTGCAGATCATCCAAACAGTACAATCCGCCAATTATTTGATCTTCAATTTTAAGTGAACTACGAGCCCCATTGTTAATACTTTAACGGAAATTATTTGTAACTTGCGACAAGTAGAACAATGAATGGAACAGGTAGACGGTTGAAATCAATGTATATATTGCTTCTATATAGTCTAAGAAACATATATGCAATGCATCCAAACAGTACCATTCGCCAATTTTTTATTCCTCAAGTTTAAGTGAACAACGAGCCGCATTGTTAATCCTTTAAAGGAAATTATTTGTAAATTACGAAAAGTAGAACAATGATTGGAACAGGTAGCCGGTTGAAATCTTTCTATATATTACTTCTAAATAGTCTACGAAACATATATGCAAAGCATCCAAACAGTACAATTCGCCAATTTTTTGTTCTTCAAGTTTATGTGAACTACGAGCCCCATTGTTAATCCTTTAACGGAAATTAATTGTAACTTTCTACAAGTAGAACAATGATTGGAACACGTAGACGGTTGAAATCTTTGTATATATTGCTTCCATATAGTCCAAGAAACTTATATGCAAAGCGTCCAAACAGTACAATTCGCCAATTAATTGATCTTCAAGTTTAAGTGAACTACGAGCCCCATTGTTAATACTTTAACGGAAATTATTTGTAACTTGCGACAAGTAGAACAATGTATGGAACAGGTAGACTGTTGAAATCATTGTATATATTGCTTCTATATAGTCCAAGAAACTTATATGCAAAGCGTCCAAACAGTACAATTCGCCAATTATTTGATCTTCAAGTTTATGTGAACTACGAGCCCCATTGTTAATACTTTAACGGAAATTATTTGTAACTTTCGCCAAGTAGAACATTGAATGGAACAAGTAGACGGTTGAAATCTTTGTATATATTGCTTCTATAGAGTATAAGAAACATATATGCAATGCATCCAAACAGTACCATTCGCCAATTTTTTGTTCTTCAAGTTTAAGTGAACTACGAGCCCCATTGTTAATACTGTAACGGAAATTATTTGTAACTTGCGACAAGTAGAACAATGAATGGAACAGGTAGCCGGTTGAAATCTTTGTATATATTGCTTCTATATAGTCTAAGAAACATATATGCAAAGCATCCAAACAGTACAATTCGCCAATTTCTTGTACTTCAAGTTTAAGTAAACTACGATCCCCATTGTTAATCCCTTAACGGAAATTATTTGTAACTTTCGACAAGTAGAACAATGAATGGAACAGGTAGACGGTTGAAATTATTGTATATATTGCTTCTATAGAGTCTAAGAAACATATATGCAAAGCATCCAAACAGTACAATTCGACAATTTTTTGCTCTTCAAGTTTAAGTGAACTACGAGCCCCATTGTTAATCCTTTAAAGGAAATTATTTGTAAATTTCGGCAAGTAGAACAATGAATGGAATAGGTAGACGGTTGAAATCATTGTATATATTGCTTCTATATAGTCTAAGAAACATATATGCAAAGCATCCAAACAGTACAATTCGACAATTTTTTGTTCTTCAAGTTTAAGTAAACTACGATCCCCATTGTTAATCCCTTAACGGAAATTATTTGTAACTTGCGACAAGTAGAACAATGAATGGAACAGGTAGAAGGTTGAAATCAATGTATATATTGCTTCTATATAGTCTAAGAAACATATATGCAAAGCATCCAAACAGTACCATTCGCCAATTTTTTGTTCTTCAAGTTTAAGTGAACAACGAGCCGCATTGTTAATCCTTTAAAGGAAATTATTTGTAAATTTCGAAAAGTAGAACAATGATTGGAACACGTAGACGGTTGAAATCTTTGTATATATTGCTTCTATATATTCTAAGAAACCTATATGCAAAGCATCTAAACAGTACAATCCGCCAATTATTTGATCTTCAAGTTTAAGTGAACTACGAGCCCCATTGTTAATACTTTAATGGAAATTATTTGTAACTTGCGACAAGTAGAACAATGAATGGAACAGGTAGACGGTTGAAATCAATGTATATATTGCTTCTATATAGTCTAAGAAACATATATGCAATGCATCCAAACAGTACCATTCGCCAATTTTTCGTTCTTCAAGTTTAAGTGAACAACGAGCCGCATTGTTAATCCTTTAAAGGAAATTATTTGTAAATTACGAAAAGTAGAACAATGATTGGAACAGGTAGCCGGTTGAAATCTTTCTATATATTACTTCTAAATAGTCTACGAAACATATATGCAAAGCATCCAAACAGTACAATTCGCCAATTTTTTGTTCTTCAAGTTTAAGTGAACTACGAGCCCCATTGTTAATCCTTTAACGGAAATTAATTGTAACTTTCTACAAGTAGAACACTGGTTGGAACACGTAGACGGTTGAAATCTTTGTATATATTGCTTCCATATAGTCTAAGAAACATATATGCAAAGCATCCAAACAGTACCATTCGCCAATTTGTTGTTCTTCAAGTTTAAGTGAAGTACGAGCCCCATTGTTAATCCTTTAAAGGAAATTATTTGTAAATTTCGACAAGTAGAACAATGAATGGAACAGGTAGACGGTTGAAATCATTGTATATATTGCTTCTATATAGTCTAAGAAACATATATGCAAAGCATCCAAACAGTACAATTCGACAATTTTTTGCTCTTCAAGTTTAAGTGAACTACGAGCCCCATTGTTAATCCTTTAAAGGAAATTATTTGTAAATTTCGGCAAGTAGAACAATGAATGGAATAGGTAGACGGTTGAAATCATTGTATATATTGCTTCTATATAGTCTAAGAAACATATATGCAAAGCATCCAAACAGTACAATTCGCCAATTTTTTGTTCTTCAAGTTTAAGTAAACTACGATCCCCATTGTTAATCCATTAACGGAAATTATTTGTAACTTTCGACCAGTAGAACAATGAATGGAACAGGTAGACGGTTGAAATCATTGTATATATTGCTTCTATATAGTCTAAGAAACATATATGCAAAGGATCCAAACAGTACAATTCGACAATTTTTTGCTCTTCAAGTTTAAGTGAACTACGAGCCCCATTGTTAATCCTTTAAAGGAAATTATTTGTAAATTTCGGCAAGTAGAACAATGAATGGAATAGGTAGACGGTTGAAAACATTGTATATATTGCTTCTAAATAGTCTAAGAAACATATATGCAAAGCATCCAAACAGTACAATTCGCCAATTTTTTGTTCTTCAAGTTTAAGTAAACTACGATCCCCATTGTTAATCCCTTAACGGAAATTATTTGTAACTTTCGACAAGTAGAACAATGAATGGAACAGGTAGACGGTTGAAATCATTGTATATATTGCTGCTATATAGTCTAAGAAACATATATGCAAAGCATCCAAACAGTACAATTCGACAATTTTTTGTTCTTCAAGTTTAAGTAAACTACGACCCCCATTGTTAATCCCTTAACGGAAATTATTTGTAACTTGCGACAAGTAGAACAATGAATGGAACAGGTAGAAGGTTGAAATCAATGTATATATTGCTTCTATATAGTCTAAGAAACATATATGCAAAGCATCCAAACAGTACCATTCGCCAATTTTTTGTTCTTCAAGTTTAAGTGAACAACGAGCCGCATTGTTAATCCTTTAAAGGAAATTATTTGTAAATTTCGAAAAGTAGAACAATGATTGGAACACGTAGACGGTTGAAATCTTCGTATATATTGCTTCTATATAATCTAAGAAACATATATGCAAAGCATCCAAACAGAACCATTCGCCAATTTTTTGTTCTTCAAATTTAAGTGAACAACGAGCCCCATTGATAATCATGAAACGGAAATTATTTGTAACTTTCTACAAGTAGAACAATGAATAGAACAGGTAGACGGTTGAAATCTTTGTATATGATGCTTCTATGTAGGCTAAGAAACATATATGCAAAGCATCCAAACAGTACAATTCGCCAATTTATTGATCTTCAAGTTTAAGTGAACTACGAGCCCCATTGTTAATCCTTTAACGGAAATTAATTGTAACTTTCTACAAGTAGAACAATGAATAGTACAGGTAGACGGGTGAAATCTTTCTATATATTACTTCTAAATAGTCTACGAAACATATATGCAAAGCATCCAAACAGTACAATTAGCCAATTTTTTGTTCTTCAAGTTTAAGTGAACTACGAGCCCCATTGTTAATCCTTTAACGGAAATTAATTGTAACTTTCTACAAGTAGAACAATGATTGGAACACGTAGACGGTTGAAATCTTTGTATATATTGCTTCCATATAGTCCAAGAAACTTATATGCAAAGCGTCCAAACAGTACAATTCGCCAATTATTTGATCTTCAAGTTTAAGTGAACTACGAGCCCCATTGTTAATACTTTAACGGAAATTATTTGTAACTTGCGACAAGTAGAACAATGAATGGAACAGGTAGCCAGTTGAAATCAATGTATATATTGCTTCTATATAGTCTAAGAAACATATATGCAAAGCATCCAAACAGTACCATTCGCAATTTTTTGTTCTTCAAGTTTAAGTGAACAACGAGCCCCATTGTTAATCCTTTAAAGGAAATTATTTGTAAATTTCGACAAGTAGAACAATGTATGGAACAGGTAGACTGTTGAAATCATTGTATATATTGCTTCTATATAGTCCAAGAAACTTATATGCAAAGCGTCCAAACAGTACAATTCGCCAATTATTTGATCTTCAAGTTTAAGTGAACTACGAGCCCCATTGTTAATCCTTTAAAGGAAATTATTTGTAAATTTCGAAAAGTAGAACAATGATTGGAACACGTAGACGGTTGAAATCTTTGTATATATTGCTTCTATATATTCTAAGAAACCTATGTGCAAAGCATCTAAACAGTAACAATCGCCAATTTTTTGATCTTCAAGTTTAAGTGAACATCGAGCCCCATTGATAATCATGAAATGGAAATTATTTGTAAATTTCGACAAGTAGAAGAATGATTGGAACACGTAGACGGTTGAAATCTTTGTATATATTGCTTCTATATATTCTAAGAAACCTATATGCAAAGCATCTAAACAGTAACAATCGCCAATTTTTTGATCTTCAAGTTTAAGTGAACATCGAGCCCCATTGATAATCATGAAATGGAAATTATTTGTAAATTTCGACAAGTAGAAGAATGATTGGAACACGTAGACGGTTGAAATCTTTGTATATATTGCTTCCATATAGTCTAAGAAACATATATGCAAAGCATCCAAACAGTACCATTCGCCAATTTTTTGTTCTTCAAGTTTAAGTGAACAATGAGCCCCATTGTTAATCCTTCAAAGGAAATTATTTGTAAATTTCGACAAGTAGAACAATGAATGGGACAGGTAGACTGTTGAAATCATTGTATATATTGCTTCCATATAGTCTAAGAAACAGGTACGCAAAGCATCCAAACAGTACCATTCGCCAATTTTTTGTTCTTCAAGTTTAAGTGAACTACGAGCCCCATTGTTAATCCTTCAAAGGAAATTATTTGTAAATTTCGAAAAGTAGAACAATGATTGGAACACGTAGACGGTTGAAATCTTTGTATATATTGCTTCTATATATTCTAAGAAACCTATATGCAAAGCATCTAAACAGTAACAATCGCCAATTTTTTGATCTTCAAGTTTATGTGAACTACGAGCCCCATTGTTAATACTTTAACGGAAATTATTTGTAACTTTCGCCAAGTAGAACATTGAATGGAACAAGTAGACGGTTGAAATCTTTGTATATATTGCTTCTATAGAGTATAAGAAACATATATGCAATGCATCCAAACAGTACCATTCGCCAATTTTTTGTTCTTCAAGTTTAAGTGAACTACGAGCCCCATTGTTAATACTGTAACGGAAATTATTTGTAACTTGCGACAAGTAGAACAATGAATGGAACAGGTAGCCGGTTGAAATCTTTGTATATATTGCTTCTATATAGTCTAAGAAACATATATGCAAAGCATCCAAACAGTACAATTCGCCAATTTCTTGTACTTCAAGTTTAAGTAAACTACGATCCCCATTGTTAATCCCTTAACGGAAATTATTTGTAACTTTCGACAAGTAGAACAATGAATGGAACAGGTAGACGGTTGAAATTATTGTATATATTGCTTCTATATAGTCTAAGAAACATATATGCAAAGCATCCAAACAGTACAATTCGACAATTTTTTGCTCTTCAAGTTTAAGTGAACTACGAGCCCCATTGTTAATCCTTTAAAGGAAATTATTTGTAAATTTCGGCAAGTAGAACAATGAATGGAATAGGTAGACGGTTGAAATCATTGTATATATTGCTTCTATATAGTCTAAGAAACATATATGCAAAGCATCCAAACAGTACAATTCGACAATTTTTTGTTCTTCAAGTTTAAGTAAACTACGATCCCCATTGTTAATCCCTTAACGGAAATTATTTGTAACTTGCGACAAGTAGAACAATGAATGGAACAGGTAGACGGTTGAAATCATTGTATATATTGCTGCTATATAGTCTAAGAAACATATATGCAAAGCATCCAAACAGTACAATTCGACAATTTTTTGTTCTTCAAGTTTAAGTAAACTACGATCCCCATTGTTAATCCCTTAACGGAAATTATTTGTAACTTGCGACAAGTAGAACAATGAATGGAACAGGTAGAAGGTTGAAATCAATGTATATATTGCTTCTATATAGTCTAAGAAACATATATGCAAAGCATCCAAACAGTACCATTCGCCAATTTTTTGTTCTTCAAGTTTAAGTGAACAACGAGCCGCATTGTTAATCCTTTAAAGGAAATTATTTGTAAATTTCGAAAAGTAGAACAATGATTGGAACACGTAGACGGTTGAAATCTTCGTATATATTGCTTCTATATAATCTAAGAAACATATATGCAAAGCATCCAAACAGAACCATTCGCCAATTTTTTGTTCTTCAAATTTAAGTGAACAACGAGCCCCATTGATAATCATGAAACGGAAATTATTTGTAACTTTCTACAAGTAGAACAATGAATAGAACAGGTAGACGGTTGAAATCTTTGTATATGTTGCGTCTATATATTCTAAGAAACCTATATGCAAAGCATCTAAACAGTAACAATCGCCAATTTTTTGATCTTCAAGTTTAAGTGAACATCGAGCCCCATTGATAATCATGAAATGGATATTATTTGTAACTTTCTACAAGTAGAACAATGAATAGTACAGGTAGACGGGTGAAATCTTTCTATATATTACTTCTAAATAGTCTACGAAACATATATGCAAAGCATCCAAACAGTACAATTTGCCAATTTTTTGTTCTTCAAGTTTAAGTGAACTACGAGCCCCATTGTTAATCCTTTAACGGAAATTAATTGTAACTTTCTACAAGTAGAACAATGATTGGAACACGTAGACGGTTGAAATCTTTGTATATATTGCTTCCATATAGTCCAAGAAACTTATATGCAAAGCGTCCAAACAGTACAATTCGCCAATTATTTGATCTTCAAGTTTAAGTGAACTACGAGCCCCATTGTTAATACTTTAACGGAAATTATTTGTAACTTGCGACAAGTAGAACAATGAATGGAACAGGTAGCCAGTTGAAATCAATGTATATATTGCTTCTATATAGTCTAAGAAACATATATGCAAAGCATCCAAACAGTACCATTCGCAATTTTTTGTTCTTCAAGTTTAAGTGAACAACGAGCCCCATTGTTAATCCTTTAAAGGAAATTATTTGTAAATTTCGACAAGTAGAACAATGTATGGAACAGGTAGACTGTTGAAATCATTGTATATATTGCTTCTATATAGTCCAAGAAACTTATATGCAAAGCGTCCAAACAGTACAATTCGCCAATTATTTGATCTTCAAGTTTAAGTGAACTACGAGCCCCATTGTTAATCCTTTAAAGGAAATTATTTGTAAATTTCGAAAAGTAGAACAATGATTGGAACACGTAGACGGTTGAAATCTTTGTATATATTGCTTCTATATATTCTAAGAAACCTATATGCAAAGCATCTAAACAGTAACAATCGCCAATTTTTTGATCTTCAAGTTTAAGTGAACATCGAGCCCCATTGATAATCATGAAATGGAAATTATTTGTAAATTTCGACAAGTAGAAGAATGATTGGAACACGTAGACGGTTGAAATCTTTGTATATATTGCTTCTATATATTCTAAGAAACCTATATGCAAAGCATCTAAACAGTAACAATCGCCAATTTTTTGATCTTCAAGTTTAAGTGAACATCGAGCCCCATTGATAATCATGAAATGGAAATTATTTGTAAATTTCGACAAGTAGAAGAATGATTGGAACACGTAGACGGTTGAAATCTTTGTATATATTGCTTCCATATAGTCTAAGAAACATATATGCAAAGCATCCAAACAGTACCATTCGCCAATTTTTTGTTCTTCAAGTTTAAGTGAACAATGAGCCCCATTGTTAATCCTTCAAAGGAAATTATTTGTAAATTTCGACAAGTAGAACAATGAATGGGACAGGTAGACTGTTGAAATCATTGTATATATTGCTTCCATATAGTCTAAGAAACAGGTACGCAAAGCATCCAAACAGTACCATTCGCCAATTTTTTGTTCTTCAAGTTTAAGTGAACTACGAGCCCCATTGTTAATCCTTCAAAGGAAATTATTTGTAAATTTCGAAAAGTAGAACAATGATTGGAACACGTAGACGGTTGAAATCTTTGTATATATTGCTTCTATATATTCTAAGAAACCTATATGCAAAGCATCTAAACAGTAACAATCGCCAATTTTTTGATCTTCAAGTTTAAGTGAACATCGAGCCCCATTGATAATCATGAAATGGAAATTATTTGTAAATTTCGACAAGTAGAAGAATGATTGGAACACGTAGACGGTTGAAATCTTTGTATATATTGCTTCCATATAGTCTAAGAAACATATATGCAAAGCATCCAAACAGTACCATTCGCCAATTTTTTGTTCTTCAAGTTTAAGTGAACAATGAGCCCCATTGTTAATCGTTTATCGGAAATTATTTGTAAATTTCGACAAGTAGAACAATGAATGGAACTGGTAGACTGTTGAAATCATTGTATATATTGATTCAATATAGTCTAAGAAACATATCTGCAGATCATCCAAACAGTACAATCCGCCAGTTATTTGATCTTCAAGTTTAAGTGAACTACGAGCCCCATTGTTAATACTTTAACGGAAATTATTTGTAACTTGCGACAAGTAGAACAATGAATGGAACAGGTAGACGGTTGAAATCAATGTATATATTGCTTCTATATAATCTAAGAAACATATATGCAAAGCATCTAAACAGTAACAATCGCCAATTTTTTGATCTTCAAGTTTAAGTGAACATCGAGCCCCATTGATAATCATGAAATGGAAATTATTTGTAACTTTCTACAAGTAGAACAATGAATAGTACAGGTAGACGGGTGAAATCTTTCTATATATTACTTCTAAATAGTCTAAGAAACATATATGCAAAGCATCGAAACAGTACAATTCGCCAATTTTGAGTTCTTCAAGTTTAAGTGAACTACGAGCCCAATTGTTAATCCTTTAAAGGAAATTATTTGTAAATTTCGACAAGTAGAACAATGAATGGATCATGTAGACGGTTGAAATCATTGTATATATTGCTTCTATATAGTCTAAGAAACATATATGCAAAGCATCCAAACAGTACAATTCGCCAATTTTTTGTTCTTCAAGTTTAAGTGAAGTACGAGCCCCATTGTTAATCCTTTAAAGGAAATTATTTGTAAATTTCGACAAGTAGAACAATGAATGGAACAGGTAGACGGTTGAAATCATTATATATATTGCTTCTATATAGTCTAAGAAACATATATGCAAAGCATCCAAACAGTACAATTCGACAATTTTTTGCTCTTCAAGTTTAAGTGAACTACGAGCCCCATTGTTAATCCTTTAAAGGAAATTATTTGTAAATTTCGGCAAGTAGAACAATGAATGGAATAGGTAGACGGTTGAAATCATTGTATATATTGCTTCTATATAGTCTAAGAAACATATATGCAAAGCATCCAAACAGTACAATTCGCCAATTTTTTGTTCTTCAAGTTTAAGTAAACTACGATCCCCATGGTTAATCCATTAACGGAAATTATTTGTAACTTTCGACAAGTAGAACAATGAATGGAACAGGTAGACGGTTGAAATCATTGTATATATTGCTTCTATATAGTCTAAGAAACATATATGCAAAGGATCCAAACAGTACAATTCGACAATTTTTTGCTCTTCAAGTTTAAGTGAACTACGAGCCCCATTGTTAATCCTTTAAAGGAAATTATTTGTAAATTTCGGCAAGTAGAACAATGAATGGAATAGGTAGACGGTTGAAATCATTGTATATATTGCTTCCATATAGTGTAAGAAAGATGTACGCAAAGCATCCAAACAGTACCATTCGCCAATTTTTTTTCTTCAAGTTTAAGTGAACAATGAGCCCCAATGGTTAATCCTTTATCGGAAATTATTTGTAATTTTCGACAAGTAGAACAATGAATGAAACAGGTAGACGGTCGAAATCTTTGTATCTATTGCTTCTATATAAACTAAGAAACATATATGCAAAGCATCCAAACAGTACCGTTCGCCAATTTTTTGTTCTTCAAGTTTAAGTGAACAACGAGCCCCATTGATAATCATGAAACGGAAATTATTTGTAACTTTCTACAAGTAGAACAATGAATGGAACAGGTAGACTGTTGAAATCATTGTATATGATGCTTCTATGTAGGCTAAGAAACATATATGCAAAGCATCCAAACAGTACAATTCGCCAATTTATTGATCTTCAAGTTTAAGTGAACTACGAGCCCCATTGTTAATCCTTTAACGGAAATTAATTGTAATTTTCTACAAGTAGAACAATGAATAGACCAGGTAGACGGTGGAAATCAATGTATATATTGCTTCTATATAGTCAAAGAAACATATATGCAAAGCACCGAAACAGTACAATTCGCCAATTTTTTGTTCTTCAAGTTTAAGAGAACTACGAGCCCCATTGTTAATACTTTAACGGAAATTATTTGTAACTTTCGACAAGTAGAACAATGAATGGAACAGGTAGACGGTTGAAATCATTGTATATATTGCTTCTATATAGTCTAAGAAACATATATGCAAAGGATCCAAACAGTACAATTCGACAATTTTTTGCTCTTCAAGTTTAAGTGAACTACGAGCCCCATTGTTAATCCTTTAAAGGAAATTATTTGTAAATTTCGGCAAGTAGAACAATGAATGGAATAGGTAGACGGTTGAAATCATTGTATATATTGCTTCTATATAGTCTAAGAAACATATATGCAAAGCATCCAAACAGTACAATTCGCCAATTTTTTGTTCTTCAAGTTTAAGTGAAGTACGAGCCCCATTGTTAATCCTTTAAAGGAAATTATTTGTAAATTTCGACAAGTAGAACAATGAATGGAACAGGTAGACGGTTGAAATCATTATATATATTGCTTCTATATAGTCTAAGAAACATATATGCAAAGCATCCAAACAGTACAATTCGACAATTTTTTGCTCTTCAAGTTTAAGTGAACTACGAGCCCCATTGTTAATCCTTTAAAGGAAATTATTTGTAAATTTCGGCAAGTAGAACAATGAATGGAATAGGTAGACGGTTGAAATCATTGTATATATTGCTTCTATATAGTCTAAGAAACATATATGCAAAGCATCCAAACAGTACAATTCGCCAATTTTTTGTTCTTCAAGTTTAAGTAAACTACGATCCCCATTGTTAATCCATTAACGGAAATTATTTGTAACTTTCGACAAGTAGAACAATGAATGGAACAGGTAGACGGTTGAAATCATTGTATATATTGCTTTTATATAGTCTAAGAAACATATATGCAAAGGATCCAAACAGTACAATTCGACAATTTTTTGCTCTTCAAGTTTAAGTGAACTACGAGCCCCATTGTTAATCCTTTAAAGGAAATTATTTGTAAATTTCGGCAAGTAGAACAATGAATGGAATAGGTAGACGGTTGAAATCATTGTATATATTGCTTCTAAATAGTCTAAGAAACATATATGCAAAGCATCCAAACAGTACAATTCGCCAATTTTTTGTTCTTCAAGTTTAAGTGAACAATGAGCCCCAATGGTTAATCCTTTATCGGAAATTATTTGTAAATTTCGACAAGTAGAACAATGATTGGAACACGTAGACGGTTGAAATCTTTGTATATATTGCTTCCATATAGTGTAAGAAAGATGTACGCAAAGCATCCAAACAGTACCATTCGCCAATTTTTTTTCTTCAAGTTTAAGTGAACAATGAGCCCCAATGGTTAATCCTTTATCGGAAATTATTTGTAATTTTCGACAAGTAGAACAATGAATGAAACAGGTAGACGGTCGGAATCTTTGTATATATTGCTTCTATATAAACTAAGAAACATATATGCAAAGCATCCAAACAGTACCGTTCGCCAATTTTTTGTTCTTCAAGTTTAAGTGAACAACGAGCCCCATTGATAATCATGAAACGGAAATTATTTGTAACTTTCTACAAGTAGAACAATGAATGGAACAGGTAGACTGTTGAAATCATTGTATATATTGCTTCTATATAGTCTAAGAAACATATATGCAAAGCGTCCAAACATTACAATTCGCCAATTATTTGATCTTCAAGTTTTAGTAAAATACGAGCCGCATTGTTAATCCTTTAAAGGAAATTATTTGTAAATTTCGAAAAGTAGAACAATGATTGGAACACGTAGACGGTTGAAATCTTTGTATATATTGCTTCTATATAATCTAAGAAACATATATGCAAAGCATCCCAGCAGTACAATTCGCCAATTTTTTGTTCTTCAAGTTTAAGTAAACTACGATCCCCATTGTTAATCCCTTAACGGAAATTATTTGTAACTTTCGACAAGTAGAACAATGAATGGAACAGGTAGACGGTTGAAATCATTGTATATATTGCTTCTATATAGTCTAAGAAACATATGTGCAGATCATCCAAACAGTACAATCCGCCAATTATTTGATCTTCAAGTTTAAGTGAACTACGAGCCCCATTGTTAATACTTTAACGGAAATTATTTGTAATTTTCGACAAGTAGAACAATGAATGAAACAGGTAGACGGTCGAAATCTTTGTATATATTGCTTCTATATAAACTAAGAAACATATATGCAAAGCATCCAAACAGTACCATTCGCCAATTTTTTGTTCTTCAAGTTTAAGTGAACAACGAGCCCCATTGATAATCATGAAACGGAAATTATTTGTAACTTTCGACAAGTAGAACAATGAATGGAACAGGTAGACTGTTGAAATCATTGTATATATTGCTTCTATATAGTCTAAGAAACATATATGCAAAGCGTCCAAACAGTACAATTCGCCAATTATTTGATCTTCAAGTTTTAGTAAAATACGATCCCCATTGTTAATCCTTTAAAGGAAATTATTTGTAAATTTCGACAAGTAGAACAATGAATGGAACAGGTAGACTGTTGAAATCATTGTATATATTGCTTCTATATAGTCTAAGAAACATACATGCAAAGCGTCCAAACAGTACAATTCGCCAATTATTTTATCTTCAAGTTTAAGTGAACTACGAGCCCCATTGTTAATACTTTAACGGAAATTATTTGTAAATTTCGACAAGTAGAACAATGATTGGAACACGTAGACGGTTGAAATCTTTGTATATATTGCTTCCATATAGTCTAAGAAACATGTACGGAAAGCATCCAAACAGTACCATTCGCCAATTTTTTGTTCTTCAAGTTTAAGTGAACAATGACCCCAATGGTTAATCCTTTATCGGAAATTATTTGTAACTTTCGGCAAGTAGAACAATGAATGGAGCAGGTAGACGGTTGAAATCTTTGTATATATTGCGTCTATATAATCTAAGAAACATATATGCAAAGCATCCAAACAGTACCATTCGCCAATTTTTTGTTCTTCAAGTTTAAGTGAAGTACGAGCCCCATTGTTAATCCTTTAAAGGAAATTATTTGTAAATTTCGACAAGTAGAACAATGAATGTAACAGGTAGACTGTTGAAATCATTGTATATATTGCTTCTATATAGTCTAAGAAACATATATGCAAAGCGTCCAAACAGTACAATTCGCCAATTATTTGATCTTCAAGTTTAAGTGAACTACGAGCCCCATTGTTAATCCTTCAAAGGAAATTATTTGTAAATTTCGACAAGTAGAACAATGAATGGAACAGGTAGACTGTTGAAATCATTGTATATATTGATTCTATATAGTCTAAGAAACATATATGCAAAGCATCCAAACAGTACAATTCGCCAATTTTTTGTTCTTCAAGTTTAAGTGAACTACGAGCCCCATAGTTAATACTTTAACGGAAATTATTTGTACTTGCGACAAGTAGAACATTGAATGGAACAGGTAGACGGTTGAAATCAATGTATATATTGCTTCTATATAGTCTAAGAAACATATATGCAAAGCATCCAAACAGTACCATTCGCCAATTTTTTGTTCTTCAAGTTTAAGTGAACAACGAGCCGCATTGTTAATCCTTTAAAGGAAATTATTTGTAAATTTCGACAAGTAGAACAATGAATGGAACAGGTAGACGGTTGAAATTATTGTATATATTGCTTCTATATAGTCTAAGAAACATATATGCAAAGCATCCAAACAGTACAATTCGACAATTTTTTGCTCTTCAAGTTTAAGTGAACTACGAGCCCCATTGTTAATCCTTTAAAGGAAATTATTTGTAAATTTCGGCAAGTAGAACAATGAATGGAATAGGTAGACGGTTGAAATCATTGTATATATTGCTTCTATATAGTCTAAGAAACATATATGCAAAGCATCCAAACAGTACAATTCGACAATTTTTTGTTCTTCAAGTTTAAGTAAACTACGATCCCCATTGTTAATCCCTTAACGGAAATTATTTGTAACTTGCGACAAGTAGAACAATGAATGGAACAGGTAGAAGCTTGAAATCAATGTATATATTGCTTCTATATAGTCTAAGAAACATATATGCAAAGCATCCAAACAGTACCATTCGCCAATTTTTTGTTCTTCAAGTTTAAGTGAACAACGAGCCGCATTGTTAATCCTTTAAAGGAAATTATTTGTAAATTTCGAAAAGTAGAACATTGATTGGAACACGTAGACGGTTGAAATCTTTGTATATATTGCTTCTATATATTCTAAGAAACCTATATGCAAAGCATCTAAACAGTACAATCCGCCAATTATTTGATCTTCAAGTTTAAGTGAACTACGAGCCCCATTGTTAATACTTTAATGGAAATTATTTGTAACTTGCGACAAGTAGAACAATGAATGGAACAGGTAGACGGTTGAAATCAATGTATATATTGCTTCTATATAGTCTAAGAAACATATATGCAATGCATCCAAACAGTACCATTCGCCAATTTTTCGTTCTTCAAGTTTAAGTGAACAACGAGCCGCATTGTTAATCCTTTAAAGGAAATTATTTGTAAATTACGAAAAGTAGAACAATGATTGGAACAGGTAGCCGGTTGAAATCTTTCTATATATTACTTCTAAATAGTCTACGAAACATATATGCAAAGCATCCAAACAGTACAATTCGCCAATTTTTTGTTCTTCAAGTTTAAGTGAACTACGAGCCCCATTGTTAATCCTTTAACGGAAATTAATTGTAACTTTCTACAAGTAGAACACTGGTTGGAACACGTAGACGGTTGAAATCTTTGTATATATTGCTTCCATATAGTCTAAGAAACATATATGCAAAGCATCCAAACAGTACCATTCGCCAATTTGTTGTTCTTCAAGTTTAAGTGAAGTACGAGCCCCATTGTTAATCCTTTAAAGGAAATTATTTGTAAATTTCGACAAGTAGAACAATGAATGGAACAGGTAGACGGTTGAAATCATTGTATATATTGCTTCTATATAGTCTAAGAAACATATATGCAAAGCATCCAAACAGTACAATTCAACAATTTTTTGCTCTTCAAGTTTAAGTGAACTACGAGCCCCATTGTTAATCCTTTAAAGGAAATTATTTGTAAATTTCGGCAAGTAGAACAATGAATGGAATAGGTAGACGGTTGAAATCATTGTATATATTGCTTCTATATAGTCTAAGAAACATATATGCAAAGCATCCAAACAGTACAATTCGCCAATTTTTTGTTCTTCAAGTTTAAGTAAACTACGATCCCCATTGTTAATCCATTAACGGAAATTATTTGTAACTTTCGACCAGTAGAACAATGAATGGAACAGGTAGACGGTTGAAATCATTGTATATATTGCTTCTATATAGTCTAAGAAACATATATGCAAAGGATCCAAACAGTACAATTCGACAATTTTTTGCTCTTCAAGTTTAAGTGAACTACGAGCCCCATTGTTAATCCTTTAAAGGAAATTATTTGTAAATTTCGGCAAGTAGAACAATGAATGGAATAGGTAGACGGTTGAAAACATTGTATATATTGCTTCTAAATAGTCTAAGAAACATATATGCAAAGCATCCAAACAGTACAATTCGCCAATTTTTTGTTCTTCAAGTTTAAGTAAACTACGATCCCCATTGTTAATCCCTTAACGGAAATTATTTGTAACTTTCGACAAGTAGAACAATGAATGGAACAGGTAGACGGTTGAAATCATTGTATATATTGCTGCTATATAGTCTAAGAAACATATATGCAAAGCATCCAAACAGTACAATTCGACAATTTTTTGTTCTTCAAGTTTAAGTAAACTACGATCCCCATTGTTAATCCCTTAACGGAAATTATTTGTAACTTGCGACAAGTAGAACAATGAATGGAACAGGTAGAAGGTTGAAATCAATGTATATATTGCTTCTATATAGTCTAAGAAACATATATGCAAAGCATCCAAACAGTACCATTCGCCAATTTTTTGTTCTTCAAGTTTAAGTGAACAACGAGCCGCATTGTTAATCCTTTAAAGGAAATTATTTGTAAATTTCGAAAAGTAGAACAATGATTGGAACACGTAGACGGTTGAAATCTTCGTATATATTGCTTCTATATAATCTAAGAAACATATATGCAAAGCATCCAAACAGAACCATTCGCCAATTTTTTGTTCTTCAAATTTAAGTGAACAACGAGCCCCATTGATAATCATGAAACGGAAATTATTTGTAACTTTCTACAAGTAGAACAATGAATAGAACAGGTAGACGGTTGAAATCTTTGTATATGTTGCGTCTATATATTCTAAGAAACCTATATGCAAAGCATCTAAACAGTAACAATCGCCAATTTTTTGATCTTCAAGTTTAAGTGAACATCGAGCCCCATTGATAATCATGAAATGGATATTATTTGTAACTTTCTACAAGTAGAACAATGAATAGTACAGGTAGACGGGTGAAATCTTTCTATATATTACTTCTAAATAGTCTACGAAACATATATGCAAAGCATCCAAACAGTACAATTAGCCAATTTTTTGTTCTTCAAGTTTAAGTGAACTACGAGCCCCATTGTTAATCCTTTAACGGAAATTAATTGTAACTTTCTACAAGTAGAACAATGATTGGAACACGTAGACGGTTGAAATCTTTGTATATATTGCTTCCATATAGTCCAAGAAACTTATATGCAAAGCGTCCAAACAGTACAATTCGCCAATTATTTGATCTTCAAGTTTAAGTGAACTACGAGCCCCATTGTTAATACTTTAACGGAAATTATTTGTAACTTGCGACAAGTAGAACAATGAATGGAACAGGTAGCCAGTTGAAATCAATGTATATATTGCTTCTATATAGTCTAAGAAACATATATGCAAAGCATCCAAACAGTACCATTCGCAATTTTTTGTTCTTCAAGTTTAAGTGAACAACGAGCCCCATTGTTAATCCTTTAAAGGAAATTATTTGTAAATTTCGACAAGTAGAACAATGTATGGAACAGGTAGACTGTTGAAATCATTGTATATATTGCTTCTATATAGTCCAAGAAACTTATATGCAAAGCGTCCAAACAGTACAATTCGCCAATTATTTGATCTTCAAGTTTAAGTGAACTACGAGCCCCATTGTTAATCCTTTAAAGGAAATTATTTGTAAATTTCGAAAAGTAGAACAATGATTGGAACACGTAGACGGTTGAAATCTTTGTATATATTGCTTCTATATATTCTAAGAAACCTATATGCAAAGCATCTAAACAGTAACAATCGCCAATTTTTTGATCTTCAAGTTTAAGTGAACATCGAGCCCCATTGATAATCATGAAATGGAAATTATTTGTAAATTTCGACAAGTAGAAGAATGATTGGAACACGTAGACGGTTGAAATCTTTGTATATATTGCTTCTATATATTCTAAGAAACCTATATGCAAAGCATCTAAACAGTAACAATCGCCAATTTTTTGATCTTCAAGTTTAAGTGAACATCGAGCCCCATTGATAATCATGAAATGGAAATTATTTGTAAATTTCGACAAGTAGAAGAATGATTGGAACACGTAGACGGTTGAAATCTTTGTATATATTGCTTCCATATAGTCTAAGAAACATATATGCAAAGCATCCAAACAGTACCATTCGCCAATTTTTTGTTCTTCAAGTTTAAGTGAACAATGAGCCCCATTGTTAATCCTTCAAAGGAAATTATTTGTAAATTTCGACAAGTAGAACAATGAATGGGACAGGTAGACTGTTGAAATCATTGTATATATTGCTTCCATATAGTCTAAGAAACAGGTACGCAAAGCATCCAAACAGTACCATTCGCCAATTTTTTGTTCTTCAAGTTTAAGTGAACTACGAGCCCCATTGTTAATCCTTCAAAGGAAATTATTTGTAAATTTCGAAAAGTAGAACAATGATTGGAACACGTAGACGGTTGAAATCAATGTATATATTGCTTCTATATAATCTAAGAAACATATATGCAAAGCATCTAAACAGTAACAATCGCCAATTTTTTGATCTTCAAGTTTAAGTGAACATCGAGCCCCATTGATAATCATGAAATGGAAATTATTTGTAACTTTCTACAAGTAGAACAATGAATAGTACAGGTAGACGGGTGAAATCTTTCTATATATTACTTCTAAATAGTCTAAGAAACATATATGCAAAGCATCGAAACAGTACAATTCGCCAATTTTGAGTTCTTCAAGTTTAAGTGAACTACGAGCCCAATTGTTAATCCTTTAAAGGAAATTATTTGTAAATTTCGACAAGTAGAACAATGAATGGATCATGTAGACGGTTGAAATCATTGTATATATTGCTTCTATATAGTCTAAGAAACATATATGCAAAGCATCCAAACAGTACAATTCGCCAATTTTTTGTTCTTCAAGTTTAAGTGAAGTACGAGCCCCATTGTTAATCCTTTAAAGGAAATTATTTGTAAATTTCGACAAGTAGAACAATGAATGGAACAGGTAGACGGTTGAAATCATTATATATATTGCTTCTATATAGTCTAAGAAACATATATGCAAAGCATCCAAACAGTACAATTCGACAATTTTTTGCTCTTCAAGTTTAAGTGAACTACGAGCCCCATTGTTAATCCTTTAAAGGAAATTATTTGTAAATTTCGGCAAGTAGAACAATGAATGGAATAGGTAGACGGTTGAAATCATTGTATATATTGCTTCTATATAGTCTAAGAAACATATATGCAAAGCATCCAAACAGTACAATTCGCCAATTTTTTGTTCTTCAAGTTTAAGTAAACTACGATCCCCATGGTTAATCCATTAACGGAAATTATTTGTAACTTTCGACAAGTAGAACAATGAATGGAACAGGTAGACGGTTGAAATCATTGTATATATTGCTTCTATATAGTCTAAGAAACATATATGCAAAGGATCCAAACAGTACAATTCGACAATTTTTTGCTCTTCAAGTTTAAGTGAACTACGAGCCCCATTGTTAATCCTTTAAAGGAAATTATTTGTAAATTTCGGCAAGTAGAACAATGAATGGAATAGGTAGACGGTTGAAATCATTGTATATATTGCTTCCATATAGTGTAAGAAAGATGTACGCAAAGCATCCAAACAGTACCATTCGCCAATTTTTTTTCTTCAAGTTTAAGTGAACAATGAGCCCCAATGGTTAATCCTTTATCGGAAATTATTTGTAATTTTCGACAAGTAGAACAATGAATGAAACAGGTAGACGGTCGAAATCTTTGTATCTATTGCTTCTATATAAACTAAGAAACATATATGCAAAGCATCCAAACAGTACCGTTCGCCAATTTTTTGTTCTTCAAGTTTAAGTGAACAACGAGCCCCATTGATAATCATGAAACGGAAATTATTTGTAACTTTCTACAAGTAGAACAATGAATGGAACAGGTAGACTGTTGAAATCATTGTATATGATGCTTCTATGTAGGCTAAGAAACATATATGCAAAGCATCCAAACAGTACAATTCGCCAATTTATTGATCTTCAAGTTTAAGTGAACTACGAGCCCCATTGTTAATCCTTTAACGGAAATTAATTGTAATTTTCTACAAGTAGAACAATGAATAGACCAGGTAGACGGTGGAAATCAATGTATATATTGCTTCTATATAGTCAAAGAAACATATATGCAAAGCACCGAAACAGTACAATTCGCCAATTTTTTGTTCTTCAAGTTTAAGAGAACTACGAGCCCCATTGTTAATACTTTAACGGAAATTATTTGTAACTTTCGACAAGTAGAACAATGAATGGAACAGGTAGACGGTTGAAATCATTGTATATATTGCTTCTATATAGTCTAAGAAACATATATGCAAAGGATCCAAACAGTACAATTCGACAATTTTTTGCTCTTCAAGTTTAAGTGAACTACGAGCCCCATTGTTAATCCTTTAAAGGAAATTATTTGTAAATTTCGGCAAGTAGAACAATGAATGGAATAGGTAGACGGTTGAAATCATTGTATATATTGCTTCTATATAGTCTAAGAAACATATATGCAAAGCATCCAAACAGTACAATTCGCCAATTTTTTGTTCTTCAAGTTTAAGTGAAGTACGAGCCCCATTGTTAATCCTTTAAAGGAAATTATTTGTAAATTTCGACAAGTAGAACAATGAATGGAACAGGTAGACGGTTGAAATCATTATATATATTGCTTCTATATAGTCTAAGAAACATATATGCAAAGCATCCAAACAGTACAATTCGACAATTTTTTGCTCTTCAAGTTTAAGTGAACTACGAGCCCCATTGTTAATCCTTTAAAGGAAATTATTTGTAAATTTCGGCAAGTAGAACAATGAATGGAATAGGTAGACGGTTGAAATCATTGTATATATTGCTTCTATATAGTCTAAGAAACATATATGCAAAGCATCCAAACAGTACAATTCGCCAATTTTTTGTTCTTCAAGTTTAAGTAAACTACGATCCCCATTGTTAATCCATTAACGGAAATTATTTGTAACTTTCGACAAGTAGAACAATGAATGGAACAGGTAGACGGTTGAAATCATTGTATATATTGCTTTTATATAGTCTAAGAAACATATATGCAAAGGATCCAAACAGTACAATTCGACAATTTTTTGCTCTTCAAGTTTAAGTGAACTACGAGCCCCATTGTTAATCCTTTAAAGGAAATTATTTGTAAATTTCGGCAAGTAGAACAATGAATGGAATAGGTAGACGGTTGAAATCATTGTATATATTGCTTCTAAATAGTCTAAGAAACATATATGCAAAGCATCCAAACAGTACAATTCGCCAATTTTTTGTTCTTCAAGTTTAAGTGAACAATGAGCCCCAATGGTTAATCCTTTATCGGAAATTATTTGTAAATTTCGACAAGTAGAACAATGATTGGAACACGTAGACGGTTGAAATCTTTGTATATATTGCTTCCATATAGTGTAAGAAAGATGTACGCAAAGCATCCAAACAGTACCATTCGCCAATTTTTTTTCTTCAAGTTTAAGTGAACAATGAGCCCCAATGGTTAATCCTTTATCGGAAATTATTTGTAATTTTCGACAAGTAGAACAATGAATGAAACAGGTAGACGGTCGGAATCTTTGTATATATTGCTTCTATATAAACTAAGAAACATATATGCAAAGCATCCAAACAGTACCGTTCGCCAATTTTTTGTTCTTCAAGTTTAAGTGAACAACGAGCCCCATTGATAATCATGAAACGGAAATTATTTGTAACTTTCTACAAGTAGAACAATGAATGGAACAGGTAGACTGTTGAAATCATTGTATATATTGCTTCTATATAGTCTAAGAAACATATATGCAAAGCGTCCAAACATTACAATTCGCCAATTATTTGATCTTCAAGTTTTAGTAAAATACGAGCCGCATTGTTAATCCTTTAAAGGAAATTATTTGTAAATTTCGAAAAGTAGAACAATGATTGGAACACGTAGACGGTTGAAATCTTTGTATATATTGCTTCTATATAATCTAAGAAACATATATGCAAAGCATCCCAGCAGTACAATTCGCCAATTTTTTGTTCTTCAAGTTTAAGTAAACTACGATCCCCATTGTTAATCCCTTAACGGAAATTATTTGTAACTTTCGACAAGTAGAACAATGAATGGAACAGGTAGACGGTTGAAATCATTGTATATATTGCTTCTATATAGTCTAAGAAACATATGTGCAGATCATCCAAACAGTACAATCCGCCAATTATTTGATCTTCAAGTTTAAGTGAACTACGAGCCCCATTGTTAATACTTTAACGGAAATTATTTGTAATTTTCGACAAGTAGAACAATGAATGAAACAGGTAGACGGTCGAAATCTTTGTATATATTGCTTCTATATAAACTAAGAAACATATATGCAAAGCATCCAAACAGTACCATTCGCCAATTTTTTGTTCTTCAAGTTTAAGTGAACAACGAGCCCCATTGATAATCATGAAACGGAAATTATTTGTAACTTTCGACAAGTAGAACAATGAATGGAACAGGTAGACTGTTGAAATCATTGTATATATTGCTTCTATATAGTCTAAGAAACATATATGCAAAGCGTCCAAACAGTACAATTCGCCAATTATTTGATCTTCAAGTTTTAGTAAAATACGATCCCCATTGTTAATCCTTTAAAGGAAATTATTTGTAAATTTCGACAAGTAGAACAATGAATGGAACAGGTAGACTGTTGAAATCATTGTATATATTGCTTCTATATAGTCTAAGAAACATACATGCAAAGCGTCCAAACAGTACAATTCGCCAATTATTTTATCTTCAAGTTTAAGTGAACTACGAGCCCCATTGTTAATACTTTAACGGAAATTATTTGTAAATTTCGACAAGTAGAACAATGATTGGAACACGTAGACGGTTGAAATCTTTGTATATATTGCTTCCATATAGTCTAAGAAACATGTACGGAAAGCATCCAAACAGTACCATTCGCCAATTTTTTGTTCTTCAAGTTTAAGTGAACAATGACCCCAATGGTTAATCCTTTATCGGAAATTATTTGTAACTTTCGGCAAGTAGAACAATGAATGGAGCAGGTAGACGGTTGAAATCTTTGTATATATTGCGTCTATATAATCTAAGAAACATATATGCAAAGCATCCAAACAGTACCATTCGCCAATTTTTTGTTCTTCAAGTTTAAGTGAAGTACGAGCCCCATTGTTAATCCTTTAAAGGAAATTATTTGTAAATTTCGACAAGTAGAACAATGAATGGAACAGGTAGACTGTTGAAATCATTGTATATATTGCTTCTATATAGTCTAAGAAACATATATGCAAAGCGTCCAAACAGTACAATTCGCCAATTATTTGATCTTCAAGTTTAAGTGAACTACGAGCCCCATTGTTAATCCTTCAAAGGAAATTATTTGTAAATTTCGACAAGTAGAACAATGAATGGAACAGGTAGACTGTTGAAATCATTGTATATATTGATTCTATATAGTCTAAGAAACATATATGCAAAGCATCCAAACAGTACAATTCGCCAATTTTTTGTTCTTCAAGTTTAAGTGAACTACGAGCCCCATAGTTAATACTTTAACGGAAATTATTTGTACTTGCGACAAGTAGAACATTGAATGGAACAGGTAGACGGTTGAAATCAATGTATATATTGCTTCTATATAGTCTAAGAAACATATATGCAAAGCATCCAAACAGTACCATTCGCCAATTTTTTGTTCTTCAAGTTTAAGTGAACAACGAGCCGCATTGTTAATCCTTTAAAGGAAATTATTTGTAAATTTCGAAAAGTAGAACAATGATTGGAACACGTAGACGGTTGAAATCTTTGTATATGTTGCGTCTATATATTCTAAGAAACCTATATGCAAAGCATCTAAACAGTAACAATCGCCAATTTTTTGATCTTCAAGTTTAAGTGAACATCGAGCCCCATTGATAATCATGAAATGGAAATTATTTGTAACTTTCTACAAGTAGAACAATGAATAGTACAGGTAGACGGGAGAAATCTTTCTATATATTACTTCTAAATAGTCTAAGAAACATATATGCAAAGCATCGAAACAGTACAATTCGCCAATTTTTAGTTCTTCAAGTTTAAGTGAACTACGAGCCCCATTGTTAATCCTTTAAAGGAAATTATTTGTAAATTTCGACAAGTAGAACAATGAATGGATCATGTAGACGGTTGAAATCATTGTATATTTTGCTTCTATATAGTCTACGAAACATATATGCAAAGCATCGAAACTGTACAATTCGCCAATTTTTTGTTCTTCAAGTTTAAGTGAACTACGAGCCCTATTGTTAATCCTTTAACGGAAATTAATTGTAACTTTCTACAAGTAGAACAATGATTGGAACACGTAGACTGTTGAAATCTTTGTATATATTGCTTCCATATAGTCTAAGAAACATATATGCAAAGCATCCAAACAGTACCATTCGCCAATTTTTTGTTCTTCAAGTTTAAGTGAACAATGAGCCCCATTGTTAATCGTTTATCGGAAATTATTTGTAAATTTCGACAAATAGAACAATGTATGGAACAGGTAGACTGTTGAAATCATTTGTATATATTGCTTCTATATTGACTAAGAAACATATCTGCATATCATCCAAACAGTACAATTCGCCAATTATTTGATCTTCAAGTTTAAGTGAACTACGAGCCCCATTGTTAACCATGAAACGGAAATTATTTGTAACTTTCTACAAGTAGAACAATGAATGGAACAGGTAGACTGTTGAAATCATTGTATATATTGCTTCTATATAGTCTAAGAAACATATATGCAAAGCGTCCAAACAGTACAATTCGCCAATTATTTGATCTTCAAGTTTACGTAAAATACGATCCCCATTGTTAATCCTTTAAAGGAAATTATTTGTAAATTTCGACAAGTAAAACAATGAATGGAACAGGTAGACTGTTGAAATCATTGTATATATTGCTTCTATATAGTCTAAGAAACATATATGCAAAGCGTCCAAACAGTACAATTCACCAATTATTTGATCTTCAAGTTTAAGTGAACTACGAGCCCCATTGTTAATACTTTAACGGAAATTATTTGTAAATTTCGACAAGTAGAACAATGATTGGAACACGTAGACGGTTGAAATCTTTGTATATATTGCTTCCATATAGTCTAAGAAACATGTACGCAAAGCATCCAAACAGTACCATTCGCCAATTTTTTGTTCTTCAAGTTTAAGTGAACAATGAGCCCCAATGGTTAATCCTTTATCGGAAATTATTTGTAACTTTCGGCAAGTAGAACAATGAATGGAACAGGTAGACGGTTGAAATCTTTGTATATATTGCTTCTATATAGTCTAAGAAACATATATGCAAAGCATCCAAACAGTATAATTCGCCAATTTATTGTTCTTCAAGTTTAAGTGAACTACGAGCCCCATTGTTAATCCTTTAAAGGAAATTATTTGTAAATTTCGACAAGTAGAACAATGAATGGAACAGGTAGCCGGTTGAAATCTTTGTATATATTGCTTCTATATAGTCTAAGAAACATATATGCAAAGCATCCAAACAGTACAATTCGCCAATTTCTTGTACTTCAAGTTTAAGTGAACAATGAGCCCCAATGGTTAATCCATTATCGGTAATTATTTGTAACTTTCGACAAGTAGAACAATGAATGGAACAGGTAGACGGTTGAAATCCTTGTATATATTGCGTCTATATAATCTAAGAAACATATATGCAAAGCATCCAAACAGTACCATTCGCCACTTTTTTGTTCTTCAAGTTTAAGTGAACAACGAGCCCCATTGTTAATCCTTTAAAGGAAACTATTTGTAAATTTCGACAAGTAGAACAATGAATGGATCAGGTAGACGGTTGAAATCATTGTATATATTGCTTCTATATAGTCTAAGAAACATATCTGCAGATCATCCAAACAGTACAATTCGCCAATTTTTTGTTCTTCAAGTTTAATTGAACTACGAGCCCCATTGTTAATACTTTAACGGAAATTATTTGTAACTTGCGACAAGTAGAACAATGAATGGAACAGGTAGATGGTTGAAATCAATGTATATATTGCTTCTATATAGTCTAAGAAACATATATGCAAAGCATCCAAACAGTACCATTCGCCAATTTTTTGTTCTTCAAGTTCAAGTGAACAACGAGCCGCATTGTTAATCCTTTAAAGGAAATTATTTGTAAATTTCGAAAAGTAGATCAATGATTGGAACACGTAGACGGTTGAAATCTTTGTATATATTGCTTCTATATAATCTAAGAACCATATATGCAAAGCATCCAAACAGTACAATTCGCCAATTTTTTGTTCTTCAAGTTTAAGTAAACTACGATCCCCATTGTTAATCCCTTAACGGAAATTATTTGTAACTTTCGACAAGTAGAACAATGAATGGAACAGGTATACGGTTGAAATCATTGTATATATTGCTTCTATATAGTCTAAGAAACATATCTGCAGATCATCCAAACAGTACAATCCGCCAATTATTTGATCTTCAAGTTTAAGTGAACTACGAGCCGCATTGTTAATACTTTAACGGAAATTATTTGTAACTTGCGACAAGTAGAACAATGAATGGAACAGGTAGATGGTTGAAATCAATGTATATATTGCTTCTATATAGTCTAAGAAACATATATGCAAAGCATCCAAACAGTACCATTCGCCAATTATTTGTTCTTCAAGTTTAAGTGAAGTACGAGCCCCATTGTTAATCCTTTAAAGGAAATTATTTGTAATTTTCGACAAGTAGAACAATGAATGAAACAGGTAGACGGTCGAAATCTTTGTATATATTGCTTCTATATAATCTAAGAAACATATATGCAAAGCATCCAAACAGTACCATTCGCCAATTTTTTGTTCTTCAAGTTTAAGTGAACAACGAGCACCATTGATAATCATGAAACGGAAATTATTTGTAACTATCTACAAGTAGAACAATGAATGGAACAGGTAGACTGTTGAAATCATTATATATATTGCTTCTATATAGTCTAAGAAACATATATGCAAAGCGTCCAAACAGTACAATTCGCCAATTATTTGATCTTCAAGTTTAAGTAAAATACGATCCCCATTGTTAATCCTTTAAAGGAAATTATTTGTAAATTTCGACAAGTAGAACAATGAATGGAACAGGTAGACTGTTGAAATCATTGTATATATTGCTTCTATATAGTCTAAGAAACATATATGCAAAGCGTCCAAACAGTACAATTCGCCAATTATTTGATCTTCAAGTTTAAGTGAACTACGAGCCCCATTGTTAATACTTTAACGGAAATTATTTGTAAATTTCGACAAGTAGAACAATGATTGGAACACGTAGACGGTTGAAATCTTTGTATATATTGCTTCCATATAGTCTAAGAAACATGTACGCAAAGCATCCAAACAGTACCATTCGCCAATTTTTTGTTCTTCAAGTTTAAGTGAACAATGAGCCCCAATGGTTAATCCTTTATCGGAAATTATTTCTAACTTTCGGCAAGTAGAACAATGAATGGAACAGGTAGACGGTTGAAATCTTTGTATATATTGCTTCTATATAGCCTAAGAAACATATATGCAAAGCATCCAAACAGTAGAATTCGCCAATTTATTGTTCTTCAAGTTTAAGTGAACTACGAGCCCCATTGTTAATCCTTTAAAGGAAATTATTTGTAAATTTCGACAAGTAGAACAATGAATGGAACAGGTAGACGGTTGAAATCTTTGTATATATTGCTTCTATATAATCTAAGAAACATATCTGCAGATCATCCAAACAGTACAATCCGCCAATTATTTGATCTTCAAGTTTAAGTGAACTACGAGCCCCATTGTTAATACTTTAACGGAAATTATTTGTAACTTGCGACAAGTAGAACAATGAATGGAACAGGTAGCCGGTTGAAATCTTTGTATATATTGCTTCTATATAGTCTATAAAACATATATGCAAAGCATCCAAACAGTACCATTCGCCAATTTTTTCTTCTTCAATTTTAAGTGAAGTACGAGCCCCATTGTTAATCCTTTAAAGGAAATTATTTGTTATTTTCGACAAGTAGAACAATGAATGAAACAGGTAGACGGTCGAAATCTTTGTATATATTGCTTCTATATAATCTAAGAAACATATATGCAAAGCATCCAAACAGTACAATTCGCCAATTTATTGTTCTTCAAGTTTAAGTGAAATACGAGCCCCATTGTTAATCCTTTAAAGGAAATTATTTGTAAATTTCGACAAGTAGAACAATGAATGGAACAGGTAGACGGTTGAAATCTTTGTATATATTGCTTCTATATAATCTAAGAAACATATATGCAAAGCATCCAAACAGTACCATTCGCCAATTTTTTGTTCTTCAAGTTTAAGTGAACAATGAGCCCCATTGTTAATCCTTTATCGGAAATTATTTGTAACTTTCGACAAGTAGAACATTGAATGGAACAGGTAGACGGTTGAAAGCTTTGTATATATTGCTTCTATATAGTATAAGAAACATATAAGCAAAGCATCCAAACAGTACCATTCGCCAATTTTTTGTTCTTCAAGTTTAAGTGAACTACGAGCCACATTGTTAATACTTTAACGGAAATTATTTGTAACTTTCGACAAGTAGAACAATGAATGGAACAGGTAGCCGGTTGAAATCAATGTATATATTGCTTCTATATAGTCTAAGAAACATATATGCAAAGCATCCAAACAGTACCATTCGCAATTTTTTCGATCTTCAAGTTTAAGTGAACAACGAGCCCCATTGTTAATCCTTCAAAGGAAATTATTTGTAAATTACGACAAGTAGAACAATGATTGGAACACGTAGACGGTTGAAATCTTTGTATATATTGCTTCCATATAGTGTAAGAAACATGTACGCAAAGCATCCAAACAGTACCATTCGCCAATTTTTTGTTCTTCAAGATTAAGTGAACAATGAGCCCCAATGGTTAATCCTTTATCGGAAATTATTTGTAATTTTCGACAAGTAGAACAATGAATGAAACAGGTAGACGGTTGAAATCTTTGTATATATTGCTTCTATATAATCTAAGAAACATATATGCAAAGCATCCAAACAGTACCATTCGCCAATTTTTTGTTCTTCAAGTTTAAGTGAACAACGAGCCCCATTGATAATCATGAAACGGAAATTATTTGTAACTTTCTACAAGTAGAACAATGAATGGAACAGGTAGACGGTTGAAATCTTTGTATATGTTGCTTCTATATAATCTAAGAAACATATATGCAAAGCATCCAAACAGTACAATCCGCCAATTATTTGATCTTCAAGTTTAAGTGAACTACGAGCCCCATTGTTAATACTTTAACGGAAATTATTTGTAACTTGCGACAAGTAGAACAATGAATGGAACAGGTAGAAGGTTGAAATCAATGTATATATTGCTTCTATATAGTCTAAGAAACATATATGCAAAGCATCCAAACAGTACCATTCGCCAATTTTTTGTTCTTCAAGTTTAAGTGAAAAACGAGCCGCATTGTTAATCCTTTAAAGGAAATTATTTGTAAATTTCGAAAAGTAGAAAAATGATTGGAACACGTAGACGGTTGTAATCTTTGTATATATTGCTTCTATATAATCTAAGAAACATATATGCAAAGCATCCAAACAGAACCATTCGCCAATTTTTTGTTCTTCAAATTTAAGTGAACAACGAGCCCCATTGATAATCATGAAACGGAAATTATTTGTAACTTTCTACAAGTAGAACAATGAATAGAACAGGTAGACGGTTGAAATCTTTTTATATGTTGCGTCTATATATTCTAAGAAACCTATATGCAAAGCATCTAAACAGTAACAATCGCCAATTTTTTGATCTTCAAGTTTAAGTGAACATCGAGCCCCATTGATAATCATGAAATGGAAATTATTTGTAACTTTCTACAAGTAGACCAATGAATAGTTCAGGTAGACGGGTGAAATCTTTCTATATATTACTTCTAAATAGTCTACGAAACATATATGCAAAGCATCCAAACAGTACAATTCGCCAATTTCTTGTACTTCAAGTTTAAGTGAACAATGAGCCCCAATGGTTTATCCATTATCGGTAATTATTTGTAACTTTCGACAAGTAGAACAATGAATGGAACAGGTAGACGGTTGAAATCCTTGTATATATTGCGTCTATATAATCTAAGAAACATATATGCAAAGCATCCAAACAGTACCATTCGCCAATTTTTTGTTCTTCAAGTTTAAGTGAAGTACGAGCCCCATTGTTAATCCTTTAAAGGAAATTATTTGTAAATTTCGACAAGTAGAACAATGAATGGAACAGGTAGACGGGTGAAATCATTGTATATATTGCTTCTACATAGTCTAAGAAACATATATGCAAAGCATCCAAACAGTGCAATTCGACAATTTTTTGCTCTTCAAGTTTAAGTGAACTACGAGCCCCATTGTTAATCCTTTAAAGGAAATTATTTGTAAATTTCGGCAAGTAGAACAATGAATGGAATTGGTAGACGGTTGAAATCATTGTATATATTGCTTCTATATAGTCTAAGAAACATATATGCAAAGCATCCAAACAGTACAATTCGCCAATTTTTTGTTCTTCAAGTTTAAGTAAACTACGATCCCCATTGTTAATCCATTAACGGAAATTATTTGTAACTTTCGACAAGTAGAACAATGAATGGAACAGGTAGACGGTTGAAATCATTGTATATATTGCTTCTATATAGTCTAAGAAACATATATGCAAAGCATCCAAACAGTACAATTCGACAATTTTTTGCTCTTCAAGTTTAAGTGAACTACGAGCCCCATTGTTAATCCTTTAAAGGAAATTATTTGTAAATTTCGGCAAGTAGAACAATGAATGGAATAGGTAGACGGTTGAAATCATTGTATATATTGCTTCTAAATAGTCTAAGAAACATATCTGCAGATCATCCAAACAGTACAATCCGCCAATTATTTGATCTTCAAGTTTAAGTGAACTACGAGCCCCATTGTTAATACTTTAACGGAAATTATTTGTAAATTTCGAAAAGTAGAACAATGATTGGAACACGTAGACGGTTGAAATCTTTGTATATATTGCTTCTATATAGTATAAGAAACATATATGCAATGCATCCAAACAGTACCATTCGCCAATTTTTTGTTCTTCAAGTTTAAGTGAACTACGAGCCCCATTGTTAATACTGTAACGGAAATTATTTGTAACTTGCGACAAGTAGAACAATGAATGGAACAGGTAGCCGGTTGAAATCTTTGTATATATTGCTTCTATATAGTCTGAGAAACATATATGCAATGCATCCAAACAGTACCATTCGCCAATTTTTTGTTCTTCAAGTTTAAGTGAACTACGAGCCCCATTGTTAATACTGTAACGGAAATTATTTGTAACTTGCGACAAGTAGAACAATGAATGGAACAGGTAGCCGGTTGAAATCTTTGTATATATTGCTTCTATATAATCTAAGAAACATATATGCAAAGCATCCAAACAGAACCATTCGCCAATTTTTTGTTCTTCAAATTTAAGTGAACAACGAGCCCCATTGATAATCATGAAACGGAAATTATTTGTAACTTTCTACAAGTAGAACAATGAATAGAACAGGTAGACGGTTGAAATCTTTGTATATGTTGCGTCTATATATTCTAAGGAACCTATATGCAAAGCATCTAAACAGTAACAATCGCCAATTTTTTGATCTTCAAGTTTAAGTGAACATCGAGCCCCATTGATAATCATGAAATGGAAATTATTTGTAACTTTCTACAAGTAGAACAATGAATAGTACAGGTAGACGGGTGAAATCTTTCTATATATTACTTCTAAATAGTCTACGAAACATATATGCAAAGCATCCAAACAGTACAATTCGCCAATTTTTTGTTCTTCAAGTTTAAGTGAACTACGAGCCCCATTGTTAATCCTTTAACGGAAATTAATTGTAACTTTCTACAAGTAGAACAATGATTGGAACACGTAGACGGTTGAAATCTTTGTATATATTGCTTCCATATAGTCTAAGAAACATATATGCAAAGCATCCAAACAGTACCATTCGCCAATTTTTTGTTCTTCAAGTTTAAGTGAACAATGAGCCCCATTGTTAATCGTTTATCGCAAATTATTTGTAAATTTCGACAAGTAGAACAATGTATGGAACAGGTAGACTGTTGAAATCATTGTATATATTGCTTCTATATAGTCCAAGAAACTTATATGCAAAGCGTCCAAACAGTACAATTCGCCAATTATTTGATCTTCAAGTTTAAGTGAACTACGAGCCCCATTGTTAATACTTTAACGGAAATTATTTGTAACTTGCGACAAGTAGAACAATGAATCGAACATGTAGAAGGTTGAAATCAATGTATATATTGCTTCTATATAGTCTAAGAAACATATATGCAAAGCATCCAAACAGTACAATTCGCCAATTTTTTGTTCTTCAAGTTTAAGTGAACTACGAGCCCCATTGTTAATCTTTTAACGGAAATTAATTGTAACTTTCGACAAGTAGAACAATGTATGGAACAGGTAGACTGTTGAAATCATTGTATATATTGCTTCTATATAGTCCAAGAAACTTATATGCAAAGCGTCCAAACAGTACAATTCGCCAATTATTTGATCTTCAAGTTTAAGTGAACTACGAGCCCCATTGTTAATACTTTAACGGAAATTATTTGTAACTTTCGTCAAGTAGAACATTGAATGGAACAGGTAGACGGTTGAAATCTTTGTATATATTGCTTCTATATAGTATAAGAAACATATATGCAATGCATCCAAACAGTACCATTCGCCAATTTTTTGCTCTTCAAGTTTAAGTGAACTACGAGCCCCATTGTTAATCCTTTAAAGGAAATTATTTGTAAATTTCGGCAAGTAGAACAATGAATGGAATAGGTAGACGGTTGAAATCATTGTATATATTGCTTCTATATAGTCTAAGAAACATATATGCAAAGCATCCAAACAGTACAATTCGCCAATTTTTTGTTCTTCAAGTTTAAGTAAACTACGATCCCCATTGTTAATCCATTAACGGAAATTATTTGTAACTTTCGACAAGTAGAACAATGAATGGAACAGGTAGACGGTTGAAATCATTGTATATATTGCTTCTATATAATCTAAGAAACATATATGCAAAGCATCCAAACAGAACCATTCGCCAATTTTTTGTTCTTCAAATTTAAGTGAACAACGAGCCCCATTGATAATCATGAAATGGAAATTATTTGTAACTTTCTACAAGTAGAACAATGAATAGAACAGGTAGACGGTTGAAATCTTTGTATATGTTGCGTCTATATATTCTAAGAAACCTATATGCAAAGCATCTAAACAGTAACAATCGCCAATTTTTTGATCTTCAAGTTTAAGTGAACATCGAGCCCCATTGATAATCATGAAATGGAAATTATTTGTAACTTTCTACAAGTAGAACAATGAATAGAACAGGTAGACGGTTGAAATCTTTGTATATGTTGCGTCTATATATTCTAAGAAACCTATATGCAAAGCATCTAAACAGTAACAATCGCCAATTTTTTGATCTTCAAGTTTAAGTGAACATCGGGCCCCATTGATAATCATGGAATGGAAATTATTTGTAACTTTCTACAAGTAGAACAATGAATAGTACAGGTAGACGGGTGAAATCTTTCTATATATTACTTCTAAATAGTTTACGAAACATATATGCAAAGCATCCAAACAGTACAATTCGCCAATTTTTTGTTCTTCAAGTTTAAGTGAAGTACGAGCCCCATTGTTAATCCTTTAAAGGAAATTATTTGTAAATTTCGACAAGTAGAACAATGAATGGAACAGGTAGACGTTTGAAATCATTATATATATTGCTTCTATATAGTCTAAGAAACATATATGCAAAGCATCCAAACAGTACAATTCGACAATTTTTTGCTCTTCAAGTTTAAGTGAACTACGAGCCCCATTGTTAATCCTTTAAAGGAAATTATTTGTAAATTTCGGCAAGTAGAACAATGAATGGAATAGGTAGACGGTTGAAATCATTGTATATATTGCTTCTATATAGTCTAAGAAACATATATGCAAAGCATCCAAACAGTACAATTCGCCAATTTTTTGTTCTACAAGTTTAAGTAAACTACGATCCCCATTGTTAATCCATTAACGGAAATTATTTGTAACTTTCGACAAGTAGAACAATGAATGGAACAGGTAGACGGTTGAAATCATTGTATATATTGCTTCTATATAGTCTAAGAAACATATATGCAAAGGATCCAAACAGTACAATTCGACAATTTTTTGCTCTTCAAGTTTAAGTGAACTACGAGCCCCATTGTTAATCCTTTAAAGGAAATTATTTGTAAATTTCGGCAAGTAGAACAATGAATGGAATAGGTAGACGGTTGAAATCATTGTATATATTGCTTCTAAATAGTCTAAGAAACATATATGCAAAGCATCCAAACAGTACAATTCGCCAATTTTTTGTTCTTCAAGTTTAAGTGAACAATGAGCCCCAATGGTTAATCCTTTATCGGAAATTATTTGTAAATTTCGACAAGTAGAACAATGATTGGAACACGTAGACGGTTGAAATCTTTGTATATATTGCTTCCATATAGTGTAAGAAAGATGTACGCAAAGCATCCAAACAGTACCATTCGCCAATTTTTTTTCTTCAAGTTTAAGTGAACAATGAGCCCCAATGGTTAATCCTTTATCGGAAATTATTTGTAATTTTCGACAAGTAGAACAATGAATGAAACAGGTAGACGGTCGAAATCTTTGTATATATTGCTTCTATATAAACTAAGAAACATATATGCAAAGCATCCAAACAGTACCGTTCGCCAATTTTTTGTTCTTCAAGTTTAAGTGAACAACGAGCCCCATTGATAATCATGAAACGGAAATTATTTGTAACTTTCGACAAGTAGAACAATGAATGGAACAGGTAGACGGTTGAAATCATTGTATATATTGCTTCTATATAATCTAAGAAACATATATGCAAAGCATCCAAACAGAACCATTCGCCAATTTTTTGTTCTTCAAATTTAAGTGAACAACGAGCCCCATTGATAATCATGAAATGGAAATTATTTGTAACTTTCTACAAGTAGAACAATGAATAGAACAGGTAGACGGTTGAAATCTTTGTATATGTTGCGTCTATATATTCTAAGAAACCTATATGCAAAGCATCTAAACAGTAACAATCGCCAATTTTTTGATCTTCAAGTTTAAGTGAACATCGAGCCCCATTGATAATCATGAAATGGAAATTATTTGTAACTTTCTACAAGTAGAACAATGAATAGAACAGGTAGACGGTTGAAATCTTTGTATATGTTGCGTCTATATATTCTAAGAAACCTATATGCAAAGCATCTAAACAGTAACAATCGCCAATTTTTTGATCTTCAAGTTTAAGTGAACATCGGGCCCCATTGATAATCATGGAATGGAAATTATTTGTAACTTTCTACAAGTAGAACAATGAATAGTACAGGTAGACGGGTGAAATCTTTCTATATATTACTTCTAAATAGTTTACGAAACATATATGCAAAGCATCCAAACAGTACAATTCGCCAATTTTTTGTTCTTCAAGTTTAAGTGAAGTACGAGCCCCATTGTTAATCCTTTAAAGGAAATTATTTGTAAATTTCGACAAGTAGAACAATGAATGGAACAGGTAGACGTTTGAAATCATTATATATATTGCTTCTATATAGTCTAAGAAACATATATGCAAAGCATCCAAACAGTACAATTCGACAATTTTTTGCTCTTCAAGTTTAAGTGAACTACGAGCCCCATTGTTAATCCTTTAAAGGAAATTATTTGTAAATTTCGGCAAGTAGAACAATGAATGGAATAGGTAGACGGTTGAAATCATTGTATATATTGCTTCTATATAGTCTAAGAAACATATATGCAAAGCATCCAAACAGTACAATTCGCCAATTTTTTGTTCTACAAGTTTAAGTAAACTACGATCCCCATTGTTAATCCATTAACGGAAATTATTTGTAACTTTCGACAAGTAGAACAATGAATGGAACAGGTAGACGGTTGAAATCATTGTATATATTGCTTCTATATAGTCTAAGAAACATATATGCAAAGGATCCAAACAGTACAATTCGACAATTTTTTGCTCTTCAAGTTTAAGTGAACTACGAGCCCCATTGTTAATCCTTTAAAGGAAATTATTTGTAAATTTCGGCAAGTAGAACAATGAATGGAATAGGTAGACGGTTGAAATCATTGTATATATTGCTTCTAAATAGTCTAAGAAACATATATGCAAAGCATCCAAACAGTACAATTCGCCAATTTTTTGTTCTTCAAGTTTAAGTGAACAATGAGCCCCAATGGTTAATCCTTTATCGGAAATTATTTGTAAATTTCGACAAGTAGAACAATGATTGGAACACGTAGACGGTTGAAATCTTTGTATATATTGCTTCCATATAGTGTAAGAAAGATGTACGCAAAGCATCCAAACAGTACCATTCGCCAATTTTTTTTCTTCAAGTTTAAGTGAACAATGAGCCCCAATGGTTAATCCTTTATCGGAAATTATTTGTAATTTTCGACAAGTAGAACAATGAATGAAACAGGTAGACGGTCGAAATCTTTGTATATATTGCTTCTATATAAACTAAGAAACATATATGCAAAGCATCCAAACAGTACCGTTCGCCAATTTTTTGTTCTTCAAGTTTAAGTGAACAACGAGCCCCATTGATAATCATGAAACGGAAATTATTTGTAACTTTCCACAAGTAGAACAATGAATGGAACAGGTAGACTGTTGAAATCATTGTATATATTGCTTCTATATAGTCTAAGAAACATATATGCAAAGCGTCCAAACATTACAATTCGCCAATTATTTGATCTTCAAGTTTTAGTAAAATACGAGCCGCATTGTTAATCCTTTAAAGGAAATTATTTGTAAATTTCGAAAAGTAGAACAATGATTGGAACACGTAGACGGTTGAAATCTTTGTATATATTGCTTCTATATAATCTAAGAAACATATATGCAAAGCATCCCAGCAGTACAATTCGCCAATTTTTTGTTCTTCAAGTTTAAGTAAACTACGATCCCCATTGTTAATCCCTTAACGGAAATTATTTGTAACTTTCGACAAGTAGAACAATGAATGGAACAGGTAGACGGTTGAAATCATTGTATATATTGCTTCTATATAGTCTAAGAAACATATGTGCAGATCATCCAAACAGTACAATCCGCCAATTATTTGATCTTCAAGTTTAAGTGAACTACGAGCCCCATTGTTAATACTTTAACGGAAATTATTTGTAATTTTCGACAAGTAGAACAATGAATGAAACAGTTAGACGGTCGAAATCTTTGTATATATTGCTTCTATATAAACTAAGAAACATATATGCAAAGCATCCAAACAGTACCATTCGCCAATTTTTTGTTCTTCAAGTTTAAGTGAACAACGAGCCCCATTGATAATCATGAAACGGAAATTATTTGTAAATTTCGACAAGTAGAACAATGAATGGAACAGGTAGACTGTTGAAATCATTGTATATATTGCTTCTATATAGTCTAAGAAACATATATGCAAAGCGTCCAAACAGTACAATTCGCCAATTATTTGATCTTCAAGTTTTAGTAAAATACGATCCCCATTGTTAATCCTTTAAAGGAAATTATTTGTAAATTTCGACAAGTAGAACAATGAATGGAACAGGTAGACTGTTGAAATCATTGTATATATTGCTTCTATATAGTCTAAGAAACATATATGCAAAGCGTCCAAACAGTACAATTCGCCAATTATTTTATCTTCAAGTTTAAGTGAACTACGAGCCCCATTGTTAATACTTTAACGGAAATTATTTGTAAATTTCGACAAGTAGAACAATGATTGGAACACGTAGACGGTTGAAATCTTTGTATATATTGCTTCCATATAGTCTAAGAAACATGTACGGAAAGCATCCAAACAGTACCATTCGCCAATTTTTTATTCTTCAAGTTTAAGTGAACAATGAGCCCCAATGGTTAATCCTTTATCGGAAATTATTTGTAACTTTCGGCAAGTAGAACAATGAATGGAGCAGGTAGACGGTTGAAATCTTTGTATATATTGCGTCTATATAATCTAAGAAACATATATGCAAAGCATCCAAACAGTACCATTCGCCAATTTTTTGTTCTTCAAGTTTAAGTGAAGTACGAGCCCCATTGTTAATCCTTTAAAGGAAATTATTTGTAAATTTCGACAAGTAGAACAATGAATGGAACAGGTAGACTGTTGAAATCATTGTATATATTGCTTCTATATAGTCTAAGAAACATATATGCAAAGCGTCCAAACAGTACAATTCGCCAATTATTTGATCTTCAAGTTTAAGTGAACTACGAGCCCCATTGTTAATCCTTCAAAGGAAATTATTTGTAAATTTCGACAAGTAGAACAATGAATGGAACAGGTAGACTGTTGAAATCATTGTATATATTGATTCTATATAGTCTAAGAAACATATATGCAAAGCATCCAAACAGTACAATTCGCCAATTTTTTGTTCTTCAAGTTTAAGTGAACTACGAGCCCCATAGTTAATACTTTAACGGAAATTATTTGTACTTGCGACAAGTAGAACAATGAATGGAACAGGTAGCCGGTTGAAATCTTTGTATATATTGCTTCTATATAGTCTAAGAAACATATATGCAAAGCATCCAAACAGTACAATTCGCCAATTTCTTGTACTTCAAGTTTAAGTGAACAATGAGCCCCAATGGTTAATCCATTATCGGTAATTATTTGTAACTTTCGACAAGTAGAACAATGAATGGAACAGGTAGACGGTTGAAATCCTTGTATATATTGCGTCTATATAATCTAAGAAACATATATGCAAAGCATCCAAACAGTACCATTCGCCAATTTTTTGTTCTTCAAGTTTAAGTGAAGTACGAGCCCCATTGTTAATCCTTTAAAGGAAATTATTTGTAAATTTCGACAAGTAGAACAATGAATGGAACAGGTAGACTGTTGAAATCATTGTATATATTGCTTCTATATAGTCTAAGAAACATATATGCAAAGCGTCCAAACAGTACAATTCGCCAATTATTTGATCTTCAAGTTTAAGTGAACTACGAGCCCCATTGTTAATACTTGAACGGAAATTATTTGTAACTTGCGACAAGTAGAACAATGAATGGAACAGGTAGCCGGTTGAAATCTTTGTATATATTGCTTCTATATAGTCTAAGAAACATATATGCAAAGCATCCAAACAGTACAATTCGCCAATTTCTTGTACTTCAAGTTTAAGTGAACAATGAGTCCCAATGGTTAATCCATTATCGGTAATTATTTGTAACTTTCGACAAGTAGAACAATGAATGGAACAGGTAGACGGTTGAAATCCTTGTATATATTGCGTCTATATAATCTAAGAAACATATATGCAAAGCATCCGAACAGTACCATTCGCCAATTTTTTGTTCATCAAGTTTAAGTGAACTACGAGCCCCATTGTTAATCCTTCAAAGGAAATTATTTGTAAATTTCGACAAGTAGAACAATGAATGGAACAGGTAGACTGTTGAAATCATTGTATATATTGCTTCTATATAGTCTAAGAAACATATATGCAAAGCATCCAAACAGTACAATTCGCCAATTTTTTGTTCTTCAAGTTTAAGTAAACTACGATCCCCATTGTTAATCCCTTAACGGAAATTATTTGTAACTTTCGACAAGTAGAACAATGAATGGAACAGGTAGACGGTTGAAATCATTGTATATATTGCTTCTATATAGTCTAAGAAACATATCTGCAGATCATCCAAACAGTACAATTCGCCAATTTTTTGTTCTTCAAGTTTAATTGAACTACGAGCCCCATTGTTAATACTTTAACGGAAATTATTTGTAACTTGCGACAAGTAGAACAATGAATGGAACAGGTAGATGGTTGAAATCAATGTATATATTGCTTCTATATAGTCTAAGAAACATATATGCAAAGCATCCAAACAGTACCATTCGCCAATTTTTTGATCTTCAAGTTTTAGTAAAATACGATCCCCATTGTTAATACTTTAACGGAAATTATTTGTAAATTTCGACAAGTAGAACAATGATTGGAACACGTAGACGGTTGAAATCTTTGTATATATTGCTTCCATATAGTCTAAGAAACATGTACGGAAAGCATCCAAACAGTACCATTCGCCAATTTTTTATTCTTCAAGTTTAAGTGAACAATGAGCCCCAATGGTTAATCCTTTATCGGAAATTATTTGTAACTTTCGGCAAGTAGAACAATGAATGGAGCAGGTAGACGGTTGAAATCTTTGTATATATTGCGTCTATATAATCTAAGAAACATATATGCAAAGCATCCAAACAGTACCATTCGCCAATTTTTTGTTCTTCAAGTTTAAGTGAAGTACGAGCCCCATTGTTAATCCTTTAAAGGAAATTATTTGTAAATTTCGAAAAGTAGATCAATGATTGGAACACGTAGACGGTTGAAATCTTTGTATATATTGCTTCTATATAATCTAAGAAACATATATGCAAAGCATCCAAACAGTACAATTCGCCAATTTTTTGTTCTTCAAGTTTAAGTAAACTACGATCCCCATTGTTAATCCCTTAACGGAAATTATTTGTAACTTTCGACAAGTAGAACAATGAATGGAACAGGTATACGGTTGAAATCATTGTATATATTGCTTCTATATAGTCTAAGAAACATATCTGCAGATCATCCAAACAGTACAATCCGCCAATTATTTGATCTTCAAGTTTAAGTGAACTACGATCCCCATTGTTAATCCCTTAACGGAAATTATTTGTAACTTTCGACAAGTAGAACAATGAATGGAATAGGTAGACGGTTGAAATCATTGTATATATTGCTTCTATATAGTCTAAGAAACATATATGCAAAGCATCCAAACAGTACAATTCGCCAATTTTTTGTTCTACAAGTTTAAGTAAACTACGATCCCCATTGTTAATCCATTAACGGAAATTATTTGTAACTTTCGACAAGTAGAACAATGAATGGAACAGGTAGACGGTTGAAATCATTGTATATATTGCTTCTATATAGTCTAAGAAACATATATGCAAAGGATCCAAACAGTACAATCCGCCAATTATTTGATCTTCAAGTTTAAGTGAACTACGATCCCCATTGTTAATCCCTTAACGGAAATTATTTGTAACTTTCGACAAGTAGAACAATGAATGGAATAGGTAGACGGTTGAAATCATTGTATATATTGCTTCTAAATAGTCTAAGAAACATATATGCAAAGCATCCAAACAGTACAATTCGCCAATTTTTTGTTCTTCAAGTTTAAGTGAACAATGAGCCCCAATGGTTAATCCTTTATCGGAAATTATTTGTAAATTTCGACAAGTAGAACAATGATTGGAACACGTAGACGGTTGAAATCTTTGTATATATTGCTTCCATATAGTGTAAGAAAGATGTACGCAAAGCATCCAAACAGTACCATTCGCCAATTTTTTTTCTTCAAGTTTAAGTGAACAATGAGCCCCAATGGTTAATCCTTTATCGGAAATTATTTGTAATTTTCGACAAGTAGAACAATGAATGAAACAGGTAGACGGTCGAAATCTTTGTATATATTGCTTCTATATAAACTAAGAAACATATATGCAAAGCATCCAAACAGTACCGTTCGC
Organism: Cerceris ruficornis; assembly: GCA_963989415.1. Taxonomy (NCBI): domain Eukaryota; kingdom Metazoa; phylum Arthropoda; class Insecta; order Hymenoptera; family Crabronidae; genus Cerceris; species Cerceris ruficornis. Next base: position 109,046 of record CAXDIW010000440.1, read on the forward strand.
CAATTTTTTGTTCTTCAAGTTTAAGTGAACAACGAGCCCCATTGATAATCATGAAACGGAAATTATTTGTAACTTTCCACAAGTAGAACAATGAATGGAACAGGTAGACTGTTGAAATCATTGTATATATTGCTTCTATATAGTCTAAGAAACATATATGCAAAGCGTCCAAACATTACAATTCGCCAATTATTTGATCTTCAAGTTTTAGTAAAATACGAGCCGCATTGTTAATCCTTTAAAGGAAATTATTTGTAAATTTCGAAAAGTAGAACAATGATTGGAACACGTAGACGGTTGAAATCTTTGTATATATTGCTTCTATATAATCTAAGAAACATATATGCAAAGCATCCCAGCAGTACAATTCGCCAATTTTTTGTTCTTCAAGTTTAAGTAAACTACGATCCCCATTGTTAATCCCTTAACGGAAATTATTTGTAACTTTCGACAAGTAGAACAATGAATGGAACAGGTAGACGGTTGAAATCATTGTATATATTGCTTCTATATAGTCTAAGAAACATATGTGCAGATCATCCAAACAGTACAATCCGCCAATTATTTGATCTTCAAGTTTAAGTGAACTACGAGCCCCATTGTTAATACTTTAACGGAAATTATTTGTAATTTTCGACAAGTAGAACAATGAATGAAACAGTTAGACGGTCGAAATCTTTGTATATATTGCTTCTATATAAACTAAGAAACATATATGCAAAGCATCCAAACAGTACCATTCGCCAATTTTTTGTTCTTCAAGTTTAAGTGAACAACGAGCCCCATTGATAATCATGAAACGGAAATTATTTGTAAATTTCGACAAGTAGAACAATGAATGGAACAGGTAGACTGTTGAAATCATTGTATATATTGCTTCTATATAGTCTAAGAAACATATATGCAAAGCGTCCAAACAGTACAATTCGCCAATTATTTGATCTTCAAGTTTTAGTAAAATACGATCCCCATTGTTAATCCTTTAAAGGAAATTATTTGTAAATTTCGACAAGTAGAACAATGAATGGAACAGGTAGACTGTTGAAATCATTGTATATATTGCTTCTATATAGTCTAAGAAACATATATGCAAAGCGTCCAAACAGTACAATTCGCCAATTATTTTATCTTCAAGTTTAAGTGAACTACGAGCCCCATTGTTAATACTTTAACGGAAATTATTTGTAAATTTCGACAAGTAGAACAATGATTGGAACACGTAGACGGTTGAAATCTTTGTATATATTGCTTCCATATAGTCTAAGAAACATGTACGGAAAGCATCCAAACAGTACCATTCGCCAATTTTTTATTCTTCAAGTTTAAGTGAACAATGAGCCCCAATGGTTAATCCTTTATCGGAAATTATTTGTAACTTTCGGCAAGTAGAACAATGAATGGAGCAGGTAGACGGTTGAAATCTTTGTATATATTGCGTCTATATAATCTAAGAAACATATATGCAAAGCATCCAAACAGTACCATTCGCCAATTTTTTGTTCTTCAAGTTTAAGTGAAGTACGAGCCCCATTGTTAATCCTTTAAAGGAAATTATTTGTAAATTTCGACAAGTAGAACAATGAATGGAACAGGTAGACTGTTGAAATCATTGTATATATTGCTTCTATATAGTCTAAGAAACATATATGCAAAGCGTCCAAACAGTACAATTCGCCAATTATTTGATCTTCAAGTTTAAGTGAACTACGAGCCCCATTGTTAATCCTTCAAAGGAAATTATTTGTAAATTTCGACAAGTAGAACAATGAATGGAACAGGTAGACTGTTGAAATCATTGTATATATTGATTCTATATAGTCTAAGAAACATATATGCAAAGCATCCAAACAGTACAATTCGCCAATTTTTTGTTCTTCAAGTTTAAGTGAACTACGAGCCCCATAGTTAATACTTTAACGGAAATTATTTGTACTTGCGACAAGTAGAACAATGAATGGAACAGGTAGACGGTTGAAATCAATGTATATATTGCTTCTATATAGTCTAAGAAACATATATGCAAAGCATCCAAACAGTACCATTCGCCAATTTTTTGATCTTCAAGTTTAAGTGAACTACGAGCCCCATTGTTAATCCTTCAAAGGAAATTATTTGTAAATTTCGACAAGTAGAACAATGAATGGAACAGGTAGACTGTTGAAATCATTGTATATATTGATTCTATATAGTCTAAGAAACATATATGCAAAGCATCCAAACAGTACAATTCGCCAATTTTTTGTTCTTCAAGTTTAAGTGAACTACGAGCCCCATAGTTAATACTTTAACGGAAATTATTTGTACTTGCGACAAGTAGAACAATGAATGGAACAGGTAGCCGGTTGAAATCTTTGTATATATTGCTTCTATATAGTCTAAGAAACATATATGCAAAGCATCCAAACAGTACAATTCGCCAATTTCTTGTACTTCAAGTTTAAGTGAACAATGAGCCCCAATGGTTAATCCATTATCGGTAATTATTTGTAACTTTCGACAAGTAGAACAATGAATGGAACAGGTAGACGGTTGAAATCCTTGTATATATTGCGTCTATATAATCTAAGAAACATATATGCAAAGCATCCAAACAGTACCATTCGCCAATTTTTTGTTCTTCAAGTTTAAGTGAAGTACGAGCCCCATTGTTAATCCTTTAAAGGAAATTATTTGTAAATTTCGACAAGTAGAACAATGAATGGAACAGGTAGACTGTTGAAATCATTGTATATATTGCTTCTATATAGTCTAAGAAACATATATGCAAAGCGTCCAAACAGTACAATTCGCCAATTATTTGATCTTCAAGTTTAAGTGAACTACGAGCCCCATTGTTAATACTTGAACGGAAATTATTTGTAACTTGCGACAAGTAGAACAATGAATGGAACAGGTAGCCGGTTGAAATCTTTGTATATATTGCTTCTATATAGTCTAAGAAACATATATGCAAAGCATCCAAACAGTACAATTCGCCAATTTCTTGTACTTCAAGTTTAAGTGAACAATGAGTCCCAATGGTTAATCCATTATCGGTAATTATTTGTAACTTTCGACAAGTAGAACAATGAATGGAACAGGTAGACGGTTGAAATCCTTGTATATATTGCGTCTATATAATCTAAGAAACATATATGCAAAGCATCCGAACAGTACCATTCGCCAATTTTTTGTTCATCAAGTTTAAGTGAACTACGAGCCCCATTGTTAATCCTTCAAAGGAAATTATTTGTAAATTTCGACAAGTAGAACAATGAATGGAACAGGTAGACTGTTGAAATCATTGTATATATTGCTTCTATATAGTCTAAGAAACATATATGCAAAGCATCCAAACAGTACAATTCGCCAATTTTTTGTTCTTCAAGTTTAAGTAAACTACGATCCCCATTGTTAATCCCTTAACGGAAATTATTTGTAACTTTCGACAAGTAGAACAATGAATGGAACAGGTAGACGGTTGAAATCATTGTATATATTGCTTCTATATAGTCTAAGAAACATATCTGCAGATCATCCAAACAGTACAATTCGCCAATTTTTTGTTCTTCAAGTTTAATTGAACTACGAGCCCCATTGTTAATACTTTAACGGAAATTATTTGTAACTTGCGACAAGTAGAACAATGAATGGAACAGGTAGATGGTTGAAATCAATGTATATATTGCTTCTATATAGTCTAAGAAACATATATGCAAAGCATCCAAACAGTACCATTCGCCAATTTTTTGTTCTTCAAGTTCAAGTGAACAACGAGCCGCATTGTTAATCCTTTAAAGGAAATTATTTGTAAATTTCGAAAAGTAGATCAATGATTGAAACACGTAGACGGTTGAAATCTTTGTATATATTGCTTCTATATAATCTAAGAAACATATATGCAAAGCATCCAAACAGTACAATTCGCCAATTTTTTGTTCTTCAAGTTTAAGTAAACTACGATCCCCATTGTTAATCCCTTAACGGAAATTATTTGTAACTTTCGACAAGTAGAACAATGAATGGAACAGGTATACGGTTGAAATCATTGTATATATTGCTTCTATATAGTCTAAGAAACATATCTGCAGATCATCCAAACAGTACAATCCGCCAATTATTTGATCTTCAAGTTTAAGTGAACTACGATCCCCATTGTTAATCCCTTAACGGAAATTATTTGTAACTTTCGACAAGTAGAACAATGAATGGAATAGGTAGACGGTTGAAATCATTGTATATATTGCTTCTATATAGTCTAAGAAACATATATGCAAAGCATCCAAACAGTACAATTCGCCAATTTTTTGTTCTACAAGTTTAAGTAAACTACGATCCCCATTGTTAATCCATTAACGGAAATTATTTGTAACTTTCGACAAGTAGAACAATGAATGGAACAGGTAGACGGTTGAAATCATTGTATATATTGCTTCTATATAGTCTAAGAAACATATATGCAAAGGATCCAAACAGTACAATTCGACAATTTTTTGCTCTTCAAGTTTAAGTGAACTACGAGCCCCATTGTTAATCCTTTAAAGGAAATTATTTGTAAATTTCGGCAAGTAGAACAATGAATGGAATAGGTAGACGGTTGAAATCATTGTATATATTGCTTCTAAATAGTCTAAGAAACATATATGCAAAGCATCCAAACAGTACAATTCGCCAATTTTTTGTTCTTCAAGTTTAAGTGAACAATGAGCCCCAATGGTTAATCCTTTATCGGAAATTATTTGTAAATTTCGACAAGTAGAACAATGATTGGAACACGTAGACGGTTGAAATCTTTGTATATATTGCTTCCATATAGTGTAAGAAAGATGTACGCAAAGCATCCAAACAGTACCATTCGCCAATTTTTTTTCTTCAAGTTTAAGTGAACAATGAGCCCCAATGGTTAATCCTTTATCGGAAATTATTTGTAATTTTCGACAAGTAGAACAATGAATGAAACAGGTAGACGGTCGAAATCTTTGTATATATTGCTTCTATATAAACTAAGAAACATATATGCAAAGCATCCAAACAGTACCGTTCGCCAATTTTTTGTTCTTCAAGTTTAAGTGAACAACGAGCCCCATTGATAATCATGAAACGGAAATTATTTGTAACTTTCCACAAGTAGAACAATGAATGGAACAGGTAGACTGTTGAAATCATTGTATATATTGCTTCTATATAGTCTAAGAAACATATATGCAAAGCGTCCAAACATTACAATTCGCCAATTATTTGATCTTCAAGTTTTAGTAAAATACGAGCCGCATTGTTAATCCTTTAAAGGAAATTATTTGTAAATTTCGAAAAGTAGAACAATGATTGGAACACGTAGACGGTTGAAATCTTTGTATATATTGCTTCTATATAATCTAAGAAACATATATGCAAAGCATCCCAGCAGTACAATTCGCCAATTTTTTGTTCTTCAAGTTTAAGTAAACTACGATCCCCATTGTTAATCCCTTAACGGAAATTATTTGTAACTTTCGACAAGTAGAACAATGAATGGAACAGGTAGACGGTTGAAATCATTGTATATATTGCTTCTATATAGTCTAAGAAACATATGTGCAGATCATCCAAACAGTACAATCCGCCAATTATTTGATCTTCAAGTTTAAGTGAACTACGAGCCCCATTGTTAATACTTTAACGGAAATTATTTGTAATTTTCGACAAGTAGAACAATGAATGAAACAGTTAGACGGTCGAAATCTTTGTATATATTGCTTCTATATAAACTAAGAAACATATATGCAAAGCATCCAAACAGTACCATTCGCCAATTTTTTGTTCTTCAAGTTTAAGTGAACAACGAGCCCCATTGATAATCATGAAACGGAAATTATTTGTAAATTTCGACAAGTAGAACAATGAATGGAACAGGTAGACTGTTGAAATCATTGTATATATTGCTTCTATATAGTCTAAGAAACATATATGCAAAGCGTCCAAACAGTACAATTCGCCAATTATTTGATCTTCAAGTTTTAGTAAAATACGATCCCCATTGTTAATCCTTTAAAGGAAATTATTTGTAAATTTCGACAAGTAGAACAATGAATGGAACAGGTAGACTGTTGAAATCATTGTATATATTGCTTCTATATAGTCTAAGAAACATATATGCAAAGCGTCCAAACAGTACAATTCGCCAATTATTTTATCTTCAAGTTTAAGTGAACTACGAGCCCCATTGTTAATACTTTAACGGAAATTATTTGTAAATTTCGACAAGTAGAACAATGATTGGAACACGTAGACGGTTGAAATCTTTGTATATATTGCTTCCATATAGTCTAAGAAACATGTACGGAAAGCATCCAAACAGTACCATTCGCCAATTTTTTATTCTTCAAGTTTAAGTGAACAATGAGCCCCAATGGTTAATCCTTTATCGGAAATTATTTGTAACTTTCGGCAAGTAGAACAATGAATGGAGCAGGTAGACGGTTGAAATCTTTGTATATATTGCGTCTATATAATCTAAGAAACATATATGCAAAGCATCCAAACAGTACCATTCGCCAATTTTTTGTTCTTCAAGTTTAAGTGAAGTACGAGCCCCATTGTTAATCCTTTAAAGGAAATTATTTGTAAATTTCGACAAGTAGAACAATGAATGGAACAGGTAGACTGTTGAAATCATTGTATATATTGCTTCTATATAGTCTAAGAAACATATATGCAAAGCGTCCAAACAGTACAATTCGCCAATTATTTGATCTTCAAGTTTAAGTGAACTACGAGCCCCATTGTTAATCCTTCAAAGGAAATTATTTGTAAATTTCGACAAGTAGAACAATGAATGGAACAGGTAGACTGTTGAAATCATTGTATATATTGATTCTATATAGTCTAAGAAACATATATGCAAAGCATCCAAACAGTACAATTCGCCAATTTTTTGTTCTTCAAGTTTAAGTGAACTACGAGCCCCATAGTTAATACTTTAACGGAAATTATTTGTACTTGCGACAAGTAGAACAATGAATGGAACAGGTAGACGGTTGAAATCAATGTATATATTGCTTCTATATAGTCTAAGAAACATATATGCAAAGCATCCAAACAGTACCATTCGCCAATTTTTTGTTCTTCAAGTTTAAGTGAACAACGAGCCGCATTGTTAATCCTTTAAAGGAAATTATTTGTAAATTTCGAAAAGTAGAACAATGATTGGAACACGTAGACGGTTGAAATCTTTGTATATGTTGCGTCTATATATTCTAAGAAACCTATATGCAAAGCATCTAAACAGTAACAATCGCCAATTTTTTGATCTTCAAGTTTAAGTGAACATCGAGCCCCATTGATAATCATGAAATGGAAATTATTTGTAACTTTCTACAAGTAGAACAATGATTGGAACACGTAGACTGTTGAAATCTTTGTATATATTGCTTCCATATAGTCTAAGAAACATATATGCAAAGCATCCAAACAGTACCATTCGCCAATTTTTTGTTCTTCAAGTTTAAGTGAACAATGAGCCCCATTGTTAATCGTTTATCGGAAATTATTTGTAAATTTCGACAAATAGAACAATGTATGGAACAGGTAGACTGTTGAAATCATTTGTATATATTGCTTCTATATTGACTAAGAAACATATCTGCATATCATCCAAACAGTACAATTCGCCAATTATTTGATCTTCAAGTTTAAGTGAACTACGAGCCCCATTGTTAATCATGAAACGGAAATTATTTGTAACTTTCTACAAGTAGAACAATGAATGGAACAGGTAGACTGTTGAAATCATTGTATATATTGCTTCTATATAGTCTAAGAAACATATATGCAAAGCGTCCAAACAGTACAATTCGCCAATTATTTGATCTTCAAGTTTAAGTAAAATACGATCCCCATTGTTAATCCTTTAAAGGAAATTATTTGTAAATTTCGACAAGTAGAACAATGAATGGAACAGGTAGACTGTTGAAATCATTGTATATATTGCTTGTATATAGTCTAAGAAACATATATGCAAAGCGTCCAAACAGTACAATTCACCAATTATTTGATCTTCAAGTTTAAGTGAACTACGAGCCCCATTGTTAATACTTTAACGGAAATTATTTGTAAATTTCGAAAGTAGAACAATGATTGGAACACGTAGACGGTTGAAATCTTTGTATATATTGCTTCCATATAGTCTAAGAAACATGTACGCGAAGCATCCAAACAGTACCATTCGCCAATTTTTTGTTCTTCAAGTTTAAGTGAACAATGAGCCCCAATGGTTAATCCTTTATCGGAAATTATTTGTAACTTTCGGCAAGTAGAACAATGAATGGAACAGGTAGACGGTTGAAATCTTTGTATATATTGCTTCTATATAGTCTAAGAAACATATATGCAAAGCATCCAAACAGTATAATTCGCCAATTTATTGTTCTTCAAGTTTAAGTGAACTACGAGCCCCATTGTTAATCCTTTAAAGGAAATTATTTGTAAATTTCGACAAGTAGAACAATGAATGGAACAGGTAGCCGGTTGAAATCTTTGTATATATTGCTTCTATATAGTCTAAGAAACATATATGCAAAGCATCCAAACAGTACAATTCGCCAATTTCTTGTACTTCAAGTTTAAGTGAACAATGAGCCCCAATGGTTAATCCATTATCGGTAATTATTTGTAACTTTCGACAAGTAGAACAATGAATGGAACAGGTAGACGGTTGAAATCCTTGTATATATTGCGTCTATATAATCTAAGAAACATATATGCAAAGCATCCAAACAGTACCATTCGCCAATTTTTTGTTCTTCAAGTTTAAGTGAAGTACGAGCCCCATTGTTAATCCTTTAAAGGAAATTATTTGTAAATTTCGACAAGTAGAACAATGAATGGAACAGGTAGACTGTTGAAATCATTGTATATATTGCTTCTATATAGTCTAAGAAACATATATGCAAAGCGTCCAAACAGTACAATTCGCCAATTATTTGATCTTCAAGTTTAAGTGAACTACGAGCCCCATTGTTAATACTTGAACGGAAATTATTTGTAACTTGCGACAAGTAGAACAATGAATGGAACAGGTAGCCGGTTGAAATCTTTGTATATATTGCTTCTATATAGTCTAAGAAACATATATGCAAAGCATCCAAACAGTACAATTCGCCAATTTCTTGTACTTCAAGTTTAAGTGAACAATGAGTCCCAATGGTTAATCCATTATCGGTAATTATTTGTAACTTTCGACAAGTAGAACAATGAATGGAACAGGTAGACGGTTGAAATCCTTGTATATATTGCGTCTATATAATCTAAGAAACATATATGCAAAGCATCCGAACAGTACCATTCGCCAATTTTTTGTTCTTCAAGTTTAAGTGAACTACGAGCCCCATTGTTAATCCTTCAAAGGAAATTATTTGTAAATTTCGACAAGTAGAACAATGAATGGAACAGGTAGACTGTTGAAATCATTGTATATATTGCTTCTATATAGTCTAAGAAACATATATGCAAAGCATCCAAACAGTACAATTCGCCAATTTTTTGTTCTTCAAGTTTAAGTAAACTACGATCCCCATTGTTAATCCCTTAACGGAAATTATTTGTAACTTTCGACAAGTAGAACAATGAATGGAACAGGTAGACGGTTGAAATCATTGTATATATTGCTTCTATATAGTCTAAGAAACATATCTGCAGATCATCCAAACAGTACAATTCGCCAATTTTTTGTTCTTCAAGTTTAATTGAACTACGAGCCCCATTGTTAATACTTTAACGGAAATTATTTGTAACTTGCGACAAGTAGAACAATGAATGGAACAGGTAGATGGTTGAAATCAATGTATATATTGCTTCTATATAGTCTAAGAAACATATATGCAAAGCATCCAAACAGTACCATTCGCCAATTTTTTGTTCTTCAAGTTCAAGTGAACAACGAGCCGCATTGTTAATCCTTTAAAGGAAATTATTTGTAAATTTCGAAAAGTAGATCAATGATTGGAACACGTAGACGGTTGAAATCTTTGTATATATTGCTTCTATATAATCTAAGAAACATATATGCAAAGCATCCAAACAGTACAATTCGCCAATTTTTTGTTCTTCAAGTTTAAGTAAACTACGATCCCCATTGTTAATCCCTTAACGGAAATTATTTGTAACTTTCGACAAGTAGAACAATGAATGGAACAGGTATACGGTTGAAATCATTGTATATATTGCTTCTATATAGTCTAAGAAACATATCTGCAGATCATCCAAACAGTACAATCCGCCAATTATTTGATCTTCAAGTTTAAGTGAACTACGATCCCCATTGTTAATCCCTTAACGGAAATTATTTGTAACTTTCGACAAGTAGAACAATGAATGGAATAGGTAGACGGTTGAAATCATTGTATATATTGCTTCTATATAGTCTAAGAAACATATATGCAAAGCATCCAAACAGTACAATTCGCCAATTTTTTGTTCTTCAAGTTTAAGTAAACTACGATCCCCATTGTTAATCCATTAACGGAAATTATTTGTAACTTTCGACAAGTAGAACAATGAATGGAACAGGTAGACGGTTGAAATCATTGTATATATTGCTTCTATATAATCTAAGAAACATATATGCAAAGCATCCAAACAGAACCATTCGCCAATTTTTTGTTCTTCAAATTTAAGTGAACAACGAGCCCCATTGATAATCATGAAACGGAAATTATTTGTAACTTTCTACAAGTAGAACAATGAATAGAACAGGTAGACGGTTGAAATCTTTGTATATGTTGCGTCTATATATTCTAAGAAACCTATATGCAAAGCATCTAAACAGTAACAATCGCCAATTTTTTGATCTTCAAGTTTAAGTGAACATCGAGCCCCATTGATAATCATGAAATGGAAATTATTTGTAACTTTCTACAAGTAGAACAATGAATAGAACAGGTAGACGGTTGAAATCTTTGTATATGTTGCGTCTATATATTCTAAGAAACCTATATGCAAAGCATCTAAACAGTAACAATCGCCAATTTTTTGATCTTCAAGTTTAAGTGAACATCGGGCCCCATTGATAATCATGGAATGGAAATTATTTGTAACTTTCTACAAGTAGAACAATGAATAGTACAGGTAGACGGGTGAAATCTTTCTATATATTACTTCTAAATAGTTTACGAAACATATATGCAAAGCATCCAAACAGTACAATTCGCCAATTTTTTGTTCTTCAAGTTTAAGTGAACTACGAGCCCCATTGTTAATCCTTTAACGGAAATTAATTGTAACTTTCTACAAGTAGAACAATGATTGGAACACATAGACGGTTGAAATCTTTGTATATATTGCTTCCATATAGTCTAAGAAACATATATGCAAAGCATCCAAACAGTACCATTCGCAATTTTTTGTTCTTCAAGTTTAAGTGAACAACGAGCCCCATTGTTAATCCTTTAAAGGAAATTATTTGTAAATTTCGACAAGTAGAACAATGTATGGAACAGGTAGACTGTTGAAATCATTGTATATATTGCTTCTATATAGTCCAAGAAACTTATATGCAAAGCGTCCAAACAGTACAATTCGCCAATTATTTGATCTTCAAGTTTAAGTGAACTACGAGCCCCATTGTTAATACTTTAACGGAAATTATTTGTAACTTTCCCCAAGTAGAACATTGAATGGAACAGGTAGACGGTTGAAATCTTTGTATATATTGCTTCTATATAGTATAAGAAACATATATGCAATGCATACAAACAGTATCATTCGCCAATTTTTTGTTCTTCAAGTTTAAGTGAACTACGAGCCCCATTGTTAATACTGTAACGGAAATTATTTGTAACTTGCGACAAGTAGAACAATGAATGGAACAGGTAGCCGGTTGAAATCTTTGTATATATTGCTTCTATATAGTCTAAGAAACATAAATGCAAAGCATCCAAACAGTACAATTCGCCAATTTTTTGATCTTCAAGTTTAAGTGAACATCGAGCCCCATTGATAATCATGAAATGGAAATTATTTGTAACTTTCGACAAGTAGAACAATGAATGGAATAGGTAGACGGTTGAAATCATTGTATATATTGCTTCTATATAGTCTAAGAAACATATATGCAAAGCATCCAAACAGTACAATTCGACAATTTTTTGCTCTTCAAGTTTAAGTGAACTACGAGCCCCATTGTTAATCCTTTAAAGGAAATTATTTGTAAATTTCGGCAAGTAGAACACTGAATGGAACAGGTAGACGGTTGAAATCATTGTATATATTGCTTCTAAATAGTCTAAGAAACATATATGCAAAGCATCCAAACAGTACCATTCGCAATTTTTTGTTCTTCAAGTATAAGTGAACAACGAGCCCCAATGTTAATCCTTTAAAGGAAATTATTTGTAAATTTCGACAAGTAGAACAATGATTGGAACACGTAGACGGTTGAAATCTTTGTATATATTGCTTCCATATAGTCTAAGAAACAGGTACGCAAAGCATCCAAACAGTACCATTCGCCAATTTTTTGTTCTTCAAGTTTAAGTGAACTACGAGCCCCATTGTTAATCCTTCAAAGGAAGTTATTTGTAAATTTCGACAAGTAGAACAATGAATGGAACAGGTAGACTGTTGAAATCATTGTATATATTGATTCTATATAGTCTAAGAAACATATATGCAAAGCATCCAAACAGTACAATTCGCCAATTTTTTGTTCTTCAAGTTTAAGTAAACTACGATCCCCATTGTTAATCCCTTAACGGAAATTATTTGTAACTTTCGACAAGTAGAACAATGAATGGAACAGGTAGACGGTTGAAATCATTGTATATATTGCTTCTATATAGTCTAAGAAACATATCTGCAGATCATCCAAACAGTACAATCCGCCAATTATTTGATCTTCAAGTTTAAGTGAACTACGAGCCCCATTGTTAATACTTTAACGGAAATTATTTGTAACTTGCGACAAGTAGAACAATGAATGGAACAGATAGCCGGTTGAAATCAATGTATATATTGCTTCTATATAGTCTAAGAAACATATATGCAAAGCATCCAAACAGTACAATTCGCATTTTGTTCTTCAAGTTTAAGTGAACAACGAGCCCCATTGTTAATCCTTTAAAGGAAATTATTTGTAAATTTCGACAAGTAGAACATTGATTGGAACACGTAGACGGTTGAAATCTTTGTATATATTGCTTCCATATAGTCTAAGAAACATGTACGCAAAGCATCCAAACAGTACCATTCGCCAATTTTTTGTTCTTCAAGTTTAAGTGAACTACGAGCCCCATTGTTAATCCTTCAAAGGAAATTATTTGTAAATTTCGACAAGTAGAACAATGAATGGAACAGGTAGACTGTTGAAACCATTGTATATATTGATTCTATATAGTCTAAGAAACATATATGCAAAGCATCCAAACAGTACAATTCGCCAATTTTTTGTTCTTCAAGTTTAAGTAAACTACGATCCCCATTGTTAATCCCTTAACGGAAATTATTTGTAACTTTCGACAAGTAGAACAATGAATGGAACAGGTAGACGGTTGAAATCATTGTATATATTGCTTCTATATAGTCTAAGAAACATATATGCAAAGCGTCCAAACAGTACAATTCGCCAATTATTTGATCTTCAGGTTTAAGTAAAATACGATCCCCATTGTTAATCCTTTAAAGGAAATTATTTGTAAATTTCGACAAGTAGAACAATGAATGGAACAGGTAGCCGGTTGAAATCAATGTATATATTGCTTCTATATAGTCTAAGAAACATATATGCAAAGCATCCAAACAGTACCATTCGCAATTTTTTGTTCTTCAAGTTTAAGTGAACAACGAGCCCCATTGTTAATCCTTTAAAGGAAATTATTTGTAAATTTCGACAAGTAGAACATTGATTGGAACACGTAGACGGTTGAAATCTTTGTATATATTGCTTCCATATAGTCTAAGAAACATGTACGCAAAGCATCCAAACAGTACCATTCGCCAATTTTTTGTTCTTCAATTTTAAGTGAACTACGAGCCCCATTGTTAATCCTTCAAAGGAAATTATTTGTAAATTTCGACAAGTAGAACAATGAATGGAACAGGTAGACTGTTGAAATCATTGTATATATTGCTTCTATATAGTCTAAGAAACATATATGCAAAGCGTCCAAACAGTACAATTCGCCAATTATTTTATCTTCAAGTTTAAGTGAACTACGAGCCCCATTGTTAATACTTTAACGGAACTTATTTGTAAGTTTCGACAAGTAGAACAATGATTGGAACACGTAGACGGTTGAAATCTTTGTATATATTGCTTCCATATAGTCTAAGAAACATGTACGGAAAGCATCCAAACAGTACCATTCGCCAATTTTTTGTTCTTCAAGTTTAAGTGAACAATGAGCCCCAATGGTTAATCCTTTATCGGAAATTATTTGTAACTTTCGGCAAGTAGAACAATGAATGGAGCAGGTAGACGGTTGAAATCTTTGTATATATTGCGTCTATATAATCTAAGAAACATATATGCAAAGCATCCAAACAGTACCATTCGCCAATTTTTTGTTCTTCAAGTTTAAGTGAAGTACGAGCCCCATTGTTAATCCTTTAAAGGAAATTATTTGTAAATTTCGACAAGTAGAACAATGAATGGAACAGGTAGACTGTTGAAATCATTGTATATATTGCTTCTATATAGTCTAAGAAACATATATGCAAAGCGTCCAAACAGTACAATTCGCCAATTATTTGATCTTCAAGTTTAAGTGAACTACGAGCCCCATTGTTAATACTTTAACGGAAATTATTTGAAACTTGCGACAAGTAGAACAATAAATGGAACAGGTAGCCGGTTGAAATCAATGTATATATTGCTTCTATATAGTCTAAGAAACATATATGCAAAGCATCCAAACAGTACCATTCGCAATTTTTTGTTCTTCAAGTTTAAGTGAACAACGAGCCCCATTGTTAATCCTTTAAAGGGAATTATTTGTAAATTTCGACAAGTAGAACATTGAATGGAACACGTAGACGGTTGAAATCTTTGTATATATTGCTTCCATATAGTCTAAGAAACATGTACGCAAAGCATCCAAACAGTACCATTCGCCAATTTTTTGTTCTTCAATTTTAAGTGAACTACGAGCCCCATTGTTAATCCTTCAAAGGAAGTTATTTGTAAATTTCGACAAGTAGAACAATGAATGGAACAGGTAGACTGTTGAAATCATTGTATATATTGATTCTATATAGTCTAAGAAACATATATGCAAAGCATCCAAACAGTACAATTCGCCAATTTTTTGTTCTTCAAGTTTAAGTAAACTACGATCCCCATTGTTAATCCCTTAACGGAAATTATTTGTAACTTTCGACAAGTAGAACAATGAATGGAACAGGTAGACGGTTGAAATCATTGTATATATTGCTTCTATATAGTCTAAGAAACATATATGCAAAGCGTCCAAACAGTACAATTCGCCAATTATTTGATCTTCAGGTTTAAGTAAAATACGATCCCCATTGTTAATCCTTTAAAGGAAATTATTTGTAAATTTCGACAAGTAGAACAATGAATGGAACAGGTAGACTGTTGAAATCATTGTATATATTGCTTCTATATAGTCTAAGAAACATATATGCAAAGCATCCAAACAGTACAATTCGCCAATTTTTTGTTCTTCAAGTTTAAGTAAACTACGATCCCCATTGTTAATCCCTTAACGGAAATTGTTTGTAACTTTCGACAAGTAGAACAATGAATGGAACAGGTAGACGGTTGAAATCATTGTATATATTGCTTCTATATAGACTAAGAAACATAGATGCAGATCATCCAAACAGTACAATTCGCCAATTTCTTGATCTTCAAGTTTAAGTGAACTACGAGCCCCATTGTTAATACTTTAACGGAAATTATTTGTAACTTGCGACAAGTAGAACAATGAATGGAACAGGTAGATGGTTGAAATCAATGTATATATTGCTTCTATATAGTCTAAGAAACATATATGCAAAGCATCCAAACAGTACCATTCGCCAATTCTTTGTTCTTCAAGTTTAAGTGAAAAACGAGCCGCATTGTTAATCCTTTAAAGGAAATTATTTGTAAATTTCGAAAAGTAGAACAATGATTGGAACACGTAGACGGTTGAAATCTTTGTATATATTGCTTCTATATAATCTAAGGAACATATATGCAAAGCATCCAAACAGTACAATTCGCCAATTTTTTGTTCTTCAAGTTTAAGTAAACTACGATCCCCATTGTTAATCCCTTAACGGAAATTATTTGTAACTTTCGACAAGTAGAACAATGAATGGAACAGGTAGACGGTTGAAATCATTGTATATATTGCTTCTATATAGTCTAAGAAACATATATGCAAAGCGTCCAAACAGTACAATTCGCCAATTATTTGATCTTCAGGTTTAAGTAAAATACGATCCCCATTGTTAATCCTTTAAAGGAAATTATTTGTAAATTTCGACAAGTAGAACAATGAATGGAACAGGTAGACTGTTGAAATCATTGTATATATTGCTTCTATATAGTCTAAGAAACATATATGCAAAGCATCCAAACAGTACAATTCGCCAATTTTTTGTTCTTCAAGTTTAAGTAAACTACGATCCCCATTGTTAATCCCTTAACGGAAATTGTTTGTAACTTTCGACAAGTAGCACAATGAATGGAACAGGTAGACGGTTGAAATCCTTGTATATATTGCGTCTATATAATCTAAGAAACATATATCCAAAGCATCCAAACAGTACCATTCGCCAATTTTTTGTTCTTCAAGTTTAAGTGAAGTACGAGCCCCATTTTTAATCCTTTAAAGGAAATTATTTGTAAATTTCGACAAGTAGAACAATGAATGGAACAGGTAGACTGTTGAAATCATTGTATATATTGCTTCTATATAGTCTAAGATACATATATGCAAAGCGTCCAAACAGTACAATTCGCCAATTATTTGATCTTCAAGTTTAAGTGAACTACGAGCCCCATTGTTAATACTTTAACGGAAATTATTTGTAACTTGCGACAAGTAGAACAATGAATGGAACAGATAGCCGGTTGAAATCAATGTATATATTGCTTCTATATAGTCTAAGAAACATATATGCAAAGCATCCAAACAGTACAATTCGCATTTTGTTCTTCAAGTTTAAGTGAACAACGAGCCCCATTGTTAATCCTTTAAAGGAAATTATTTGTAAATTTCGACAAGTAGAACATTGATTGGAACACGTAGACGGTTGAAATCTTTGTATATATTGCTTCCATATAGTCTAAGAAACATGTACGCAAAGCATCCAAACAGTACCATTCGCCAATTTTTTGTTCTTCAAGTTTAAGTGAACTACGAGCCCCATTGTTAATCCTTCAAAGGAAATTATTTGTAAATTTCGACAAGTAGAACAATGAATGGAACAGGTAGACTGTTGAAATCATTGTATATATTGATTCTATATAGTCTAAGAAACATATATGCAAAGCATCCAAACAGTACAATTCGCCAATTTTTTGTTCTTCAAGTTTAAGTAAACTACGATCCCCATTGTTAATCCCTTAACGGAAATTATTTGTAACTTTCGACAAGTAGAACAATGAATGGAACAGGTAGACGGTTGAAATCATTGTATATATTGCTTCTATATAGTCTAAGAAACATATCTGCAGATCATCCAAACAGTACAATCCGCCAATTATTTGATCTTCAAGTTTAAGTGAACTACGAGCCCCATTGTTAATACTTTAACGGAAATTATTTGTACTTGCGACAAGTAGAACAATGAATGGAACAGGTAGACGGTTGAAATCAATGTATATATTGCGTCTATATATTCTAAGAAACCTATATGCAAAGCATCTAAACAGTAACAATCGCCAATTTTTTGATCTTCAAGTTTAAGTGAACAGCGAGCCCCATTGATAATCATGAAATGGAAATTATTTGTAACTTTCTACAAGTAGAACAATGAATAGTACAGGTAGACGGGTGAAATCTTTCTATATATTGCTTCTAAATAGTCTAAGAAACATATATGCAAAGCATCCAAACAGTACAATTCGCCAATTTTTTGATCTTCAAGTTTAAGTGAACTACGAGCCCCATTGTTAATCCTTTAAAGGAAATTATTTGTAAATTTCGACAAGTAGAACAATGAATGGATCAGGTAGACGGTTGAAATCATTGTATATATTGCTTTTATATAGTCTAAGAAACATATATGCTAAGCATCCAAACAGTACAATTCGACAATTATTTCATCTTCATGTTTAAGTGAACTACGAGCCCCATTGTTAGTCCTTTAAAGGAAATTATTTGTAAATTTCGACAAGTAGAACAATGTATGGAACAGGTAGACTGTTGAAATCATTGTATATATTGCTTCTATATAGTCCAAGAAACTTATATGCAAAGCGTCCAAACAGTACAATTCGCCAATTTTTTGCTCTTCAAGTTTAAGCGAACTACGAGCCCCATTGTTAATACTTTAAAGGAAATTAATTGTAAATTTCGGCAAGTAGAACAATGAATGGAATAGGTAGACGGTTGTAATCATTGTATATATTGCTTCTATATAGTCTAAGAAACATATATGCAAAGCATCCAAACAGTACAATTCGCCAATTTTTTGTTCTTCAAGTTTAAGTGAACAGTGAGCCCCAATGGTTAATCCTTTATCGGAAATTATTTGTAACTTTCGACAAGTAGAACAATGAATGGAACAGGTAGACGGTTGAAATCATTGTATATATTGCTTGTATATAGTCTAAGAAATATATATGCAAAGCATCCAAACAGTACCATTCGCCAATTTTTTGTTCTTCAAGTTTAAGTGAACTACGAGCCCCATTGTTAATCCTTCAAAGGAAATTATTTGTAAATTTCGACAAGTAGAACAATGAATGGAACAGGTAGACGGTTGAAATCTTTGTATATATTGCTTCCATATAGTCTAAGAAACATGTACGCAAAGCATCCAAACAGTACCATTCGCCAATTTTTTGTTCTTCAAGTTTAAGTGAACAGTGAGCCCCAATGGTTAATCCTTTATCGGAAATTATTTGTAATTTTCGACAAGTAGAACAATGAATGGAACAGGTAGACGGTTGACATCTTTGTATATATTGCTTCTATATAATCTAAGAAACATATATGCAAAGCATGCAAACAGTACCATTCGGCAATTTTTTGTTCTTCAAGTTTAAGTGAACTACGAGCCCCATTGTTAATCCTTTATAGGAAATTATTTGTAAATTTCGACAAGTAGAACAATGAATGGAACAGGTAGACGGTTGAAATCAATGTATATATTGCTTCTATAAAGTCTAAGAAACATATATGCAAAGCATCCAAACAGTATCATTCGCCAATTTTTTGTTTTTCAAGTTTAAGTGAACAGCGAGCCCCAATGGTTAATCCATTATCGGAAATTATTTGTAACTTCCGACAAGTAGAACAATGAATGGAACAGGTAGACGGTTGAAATCTTTGTATATATTGCGTCTATATAGTCTAAGAAACATATATGCAAAGCATCCAAACAGTACCATTCGCCAATTTTTTGTTCTTCAAGTTTAAGTGAACTACGAGCCCCATTGTTAATCCTTCAAAGGAAATTATTTGTAAATTTCGACAAGTAGAACAATGAATGGAACAGGTAGACTGTTGAAATCATTGTATATATTGCTTCTATATAGTCTAAGAAATATATATGCAAAGCATCCAAACAGTACCATTCGCCAATTTTTTGTTCTTCAAGTTTAAGTGAACTACGAGCCCCATTGTTAATACTTGAACGGAAATTATTTGTAACTTGCGACAAGTAGAACAATGAATGGAACAGGTAGACGGTTGAAATATTTGTATATATTGCTTCTATATAATCTAAGAAACCTATACGCAAAGCATCTAAACAGTAACAATCGCCAATTTTTTGATCTTCAAGTTTAAGTGAACAGCGAGCCCCATTGATAATCATGAAATGGAAATTATTTGTAACTTTCTACAAGTAGAACAATGAATAGTACAGGTAGACGGGTGATTTCTTTCTATATATTGCTTCTAAATAGTCTAAGAAACATATATGCAAAGCATCCAAACAGTACAATTCGCCAATTTTTTGTTCTTCAAGTTTAAGTGAACTACGAGCCTCATTGTTAATCCTTTAAAGGAAATTATTTGTAAATTTCGACAAGTAGAACAATGAATGGATCATGTAGACGGTTGAAATCATTGTATATATTACTTCTATATAGTCTACGAAACATATATGCAAAGCATCCAAACAGTAGAATTCGCCAATTTTTTGTTCTTCAAGTTTAAGTGAACTACGAGCCCCAATGTTAATCTTTAACGGAAATTAATTGTAACTTTCTACAAGTAGAACAATGATTGGAACGCACAGACGGTTGAAATCTTTGTATATATTGCTTCCATATAGTCTAAGAAACATATATGCAAAGCATCTAAACAGTACAATTCGCCAATTTTTTGTTCTTCAAGTTTAAGTAAACTACGATCCCCATTGTTAATCCTTTATCGGAAATTATTTGTAACTTTCGACAAGTAGAACATTGAATGGAACTGGTAGACGGTTGAAATCTTTGTATATATTGCTTCTATATAGTATAAGAAACATATATGCAAAGCATCCAAACAGTACCATTCGCCAATTTTTTGTTCTTCAAGTTTAAGTGAACAACGAGCCCCATTGATAATCATGAAACGGAAATTATTTGTAACTTTCTACAAGTAGAACAAAGAGTGGAACAGGTAGACGGTTGAAATCTTTGTATATATTGCTTCTATATGGTCTAAGAAACATATATGCAAAGCATCTAAACAGTACAATTCGCCAATTTTTTGTTCTTCAAGTTTAAGTAAACTACGATCCCCATTGTTAATCCTTTATCGGAAATTATTTGTAACTTTCGACAAGTAGAACATTGAATGGAACTGGTAGACGGTTGAAATCTTTGTATATATTGCTTCTATATAGTATAAGAAACATATATGCAAAGCATCCAAACAGTACCATTCGCCAATTTTTTGTTCTTCAAGTTTAAGTGAACTACGAGCCCCATTGTTAATACTTGAACGGAAATTATTTGTAACTTGCGACAAGTAGAACAATGAATGGAACAGGTAGACGGTTGAAATATTTGTATATATTGCTTCTATATAATCTAAGAAATCTATACGCAAAGCATCTAAACAGTAACAATCGCCAATTTTTTGATCTTCAAGTTTAAGTGAACAGCGAGCCCCATTGATAATCATGAAATGGAAATTATTTGTAACTTTCTACAAGTAGAACAATGAATAGTACAGGTAGACGGGTGAAATCTTTCTATATATTACTTCTAAATAGTCAAAGAAACATATATGCAAAGCATCCAAACAGTACAATTCGCCAATTTTTTGTTCTTCAAGTTTAAGTGAACTACGAGCCTCATTGTTAATCCTTTAAAGGAAATTATTTGCAAATTTCGACAAGTAGAACAATGAATGGATCATGTAGACGGTTGAAATCATTGTATATATTACTTCTATATAGCCTACGAAACATATATGCAAAGCATCCAAACAGTAGAATTCGCCAATTTTTTGTTCTTCAAGTTTAAGTGAACTACGAGCCCCATTGTTAATCTTTAACGGAAATTAATTGTAACTTTCTACAAGTAGAACAATGATTGGAACACACAGACGGTTGAAATCTTTGTATATATTGCTTCCATATAGTCTAAGAAACATATATGCAAAGCATCTAAACAGTACAATTCGCCAATTTTTTGTTCTTCAAGTTTATGTAAACTACGATCCCCATTGTTAATCCTTTATCGGAAATTATTTGTAACTTTCGACAAGTAGAACATTGAATGGAACTGGTAGACGGTTGAAATCTTTGTATATATTGCTTCTATATAGTATAAGAAACATATATGCAAAGCATCCAAACAGTACCATTCGCCAATTTTTTGTTCTTCAAGTTTAAGTGAACAGCGAGCCCCATTGATAATCATGAAATGGAAATTATTTGTAACTTTCTACAAGTAGAACAATGAATAGTACAGGTAGACGGGTGAAATCTTTCTATATATTGCTTCTAAATAGTCTAAGAAACATATATGCAAAGCATCCAAACAGTACCATTCGCCAATTTTTTGTTCTTCAAGTTTAAGTGAACAACGAGCACCATTGATAATCATGAAACGGAAATTATTTGTAACTTTCTACAAGTAGAACAATGAATAGAACAGGTAGACGGTTGAATTCTTTGTATATATTGCTTCCATATAGTCTAAGAAACATGTACGCAAAGCATCCAAACAGTACCATTCGCCAATTTTTTGTTCTTCAAGTTTAAGTGAACAATGAGCCCCAATGGTTAATCCTTTATCGGAAATTATTTGTAACTTTCGGCAAGTAGAACAATGAATGGAACAGGTAGACGGTTGAAATCTTTGTATATATTGCTTCTATATAGCCTAAGAAACATATATGCAAAGCATCCAAACAGTAGAATTCGCCAATTTATTGTTCTTCAAGTTTAAGTGAACTACGAGCCCCATTGTTAATTCTTTAAAGGAAATTATTTGTAACTTTCGACAAGTAGAACAATGAATGGAACAGGTAGACGGTTGAAATCATTGTATATATTGCTTCTATATAATCTAAGAAACATATATGCAAAGGATCCAAACAGTACAATTCGACAATTTTTTGCTCTTCAAGTTTAAGTGAACTACGAGCCCCATTGTTAATCCTTTAAAGGAAATTATTTGTAAATTTCGGCAAGTAGAACAATGAATGGAATAGGTAGACGGTTGAAATCATTGTATATATTGATTCTATATAGTCTAAGAAACATATATGCAAAGCATCCAAACAGTACAATTCGCCAATTTTTTGTTCTTCAAGTTTAAGTAAACTACGATCCCCATTGTTAATCCCTTAACGGAAATTATTTGTAACTTTCGACAAGTAGAACAATGAATGGAACAGGTAGACGGTTGAAATCATTGTATATATTGCTTCTATATAGTCTAAGAAACATATCTGCAGATCATCCAAACAGTACAATCCGCCAATTATTTGATCTTCAAGTTTAAGTGAACTACGAGCCCCATTGTTAATACTTTAACGGAAATTATTTGTACTTGCGACAAGTAGAACAATGAATGGAACAGGTAGACGGTTGAAATCAATGTATATATTGCGTCTATATATTCTAAGAAACCTATATGCAAAGCATCTAAACAGTAACAATCGCCAATTTTTTGATCTTGAAGTTTAAGTGAACAGCGAGCCCCATTGATAATCATGAAATGGAAATTATTTGTAACTTTCTACAAGTAGAACAATGAATAGTACAGGTAGACGGGTGAAATCTTTCTATATATTGCTTCTAAATAGTCTAAGAAACATATATGCAAAGCATCCAAACAGTACCATTCGCCAATTTTTTGTTCTTCAAGTTTAAGTGAACAATGAGCCCCAATGGTTAATCCTTTATCGGAAATTATTTGTAACTTTCGACAAGTAGAACAATGAATGGAACAGGTAGACGGTTGAAATCATTGTATATATTGCTTCTATATAATCTAAGAAACATATATGCAAAGCATGCAAACAGTACCATTCGGCAATTTTTTGTTCTTCAAGTTTAAGTGAACTACGAGCCCCATTGTTAATCCTTTATAGGAAATTATTTGTAAATTTCGACAAGTAGAACAATGAATGGAACAGGTAGACGGTTGAAATCAATGTATATATTGCTTCTATAAAGTCTAAGAAACATATATGCAAAGCATCCAAACAGTATCATTCGCCAATTTTTTGTTTTTCAAGTTTAAGTGAACAACGAGCCCCAATGGTTAATCCATTATCGGAAATTACTTGTAATTTTCGACAAGTAGAACAATGAATGGAACAGGTAGACGGTTGACATCTTTGTATATATTGCTTCTATATAATCTAAGAAACATATATGCAAAGCATGCAAACAGTACCATTCGGCAATTTTTTGTTCTTCAAGTTTAAGTGAACTACGAGCCACATTGTTAATCCTTTATAGGAAATTATTTGTAAATTTCGACAAGTAGAACAATGAATGGAACAGGTAGACGGTTGAAATCTTTGTATATATTGATTCTATATAGTCTAAGAAACATATATGCAAAGCATCCAAACAGTACAATTCGCCAATTTTTTGTTCTTCAAGTTTAAGTAAACTACGATCCCCATTGTTAATCCCTTAACGGAAATTATTTGTAACTTTCGACAAGTAGAACAATGAATGGAACAGGTAGACGGTTGAAATCATTGTATATATTGCTTCTATATAGTCTAAGAAACATATCTGCAGATCATCCAAACAGTACAATCCGCCAATTATTTGATCTTCAAGTTTAAGTGAACTACGAGCCCCATTGTTAATACTTTAACGGAAATTATTTGTACTTGCGACAAGTAGAACAATGAATGGAACAGGTAGACGGTTGAAATCAATGTATATATTGCGTCTATATATTCTAAGAAACCTATATGCAAAGCATCTAAACAGTAACAATCGCCAATTTTTTGATCTTGAAGTTTAAGTGAACAGCGAGCCCCATTGATAATCATGAAATGGAAATTATTTGTAACTTTCTACAAGTAGAACAATGAATAGTACAGGTAGACGGGTGAAATCTTTCTATATATTGCTTCTAAATAGTCTAAGAAACATATATGCAAAGCATCCAAACAGTACCATTCGCCAATTTTTTGTTCTTCAAGTTTAAGTGAACAATGAGCCCCAATGGTTAATCCTTTATCGGAAATTATTTGTAACTTTCGACAAGTAGAACAATGAATGGAACAGGTAGACGGTTGAAATCATTGTATATATTGCTTCTATATAATCTAAGAAACATATATGCAAAGCATGCAAACAGTACCATTCGGCAATTTTTTGTTCTTCAAGTTTAAGTGAACTACGAGCCCCATTGTTAATCCTTTATAGGAAATTATTTGTAAATTTCGACAAGTAGAACAATGAATGGAACAGGTAGACGGTTGAAATCAATGTATATATTGCTTCTATAAAGTCTAAGAAACATATATGCAAAGCATCCAAACAGTATCATTCGCCAATTTTTTGTTTTTCAAGTTTAAGTGAACAACGAGCCCCAATGGTTAATCCATTATCGGAAATTACTTGTAATTTTCGACAAGTAGAACAATGAATGGAACAGGTAGACGGTTGACATCTTTGTATATATTGCTTCTATATAATCTAAGAAACATATATGCAAAGCATGCAAACAGTACCATTCGGCAATTTTTTGTTCTTCAAGTTTAAGTGAACTACGAGCCACATTGTTAATCCTTTATAGGAAATTATTTGTAAATTTCGACAAGTAGAACAATGAATGGAACAGGTAGACGGTTGAAATCTTTGTATATATTGCTTCCATATAGTCTAAGAAACATGTACGCAAAGCATCCAAACAGTACCATTCGCCAATTTTTTGTTCTTCAAGTTTAAGTGAACAATGAGCCCCAATGGTTAATCCTTTATCGGAAATTACTTGTAATTTTCGACAAGTAGAACAATGAATGGAACAGGTAGACGGTTGACATCTTTGTATATATTGCTTCTATATAATCTAAGAAACATATATGCAAAGCATGCAAACAGTACCATTCGGCAATTTTTTGTTCTTCAAGTTTAAATGAACTACGAGCCCCATTGTTAATCCTTTATAGGAAATTATTTGTAAATTTCGACAAGTAGAACAATGAATGGAACAGGTAGACGGTTGAAATCAATGTATATATTGCTTCTATAAAGTCTAAGAAACATATATGCAAAGCATCCAAACAGTATCATTCGCCAATTTTTTGTTTTTCAAGTTTAAGTGAACAACGAGCCCCAATGGTTAATCCATTATCGGAAATTATTTGTAACTTCCGACAAGTAGAACAATGAATGGAACAGGTAGACGGTTGAAATCTTTGTATATATTGCGTCTATATAGTCTAAGAAACATATATGCAAAGCATCCAAACAGTACCATTCGCCACTTTTTTGTTCTTCAAGTTTAAGTGAACTACGAGCCCCATTGTTAATCCTTCAAAGGAAATTATTTGTAAATTTCGACAAGTAGAACAATGAATGGAACAGGTAGACTGTCGAAATCATTGTATATATTGCTTCTATATAGTCTAAGAAATATATATGCAAAGCATCCAAACAGTACCATTCGCCAATTTTTTGTTCTTCAAGTTTAAGTGAACTACGAGCCCCATTGTTAATACTTGAACGGAAATTATTTGTAACTTGCGACAAGTAGAACAATGAATGGAACAGGTAGACGGTTGAAATATTTGTATATATTGCTTCTATATAATCTAAGAAACCTATACGCAAAGCATCTAAACAGTAACAATCGCCAATTTTTTGATCTTCAAGTTTAAGTGAACAGCGAGCCCCATTGATAATCATGAAATGGAAATTATTTGTAACTTTCTACAAGTAGAACAATGAATAGTACAGGTAGACGGGTGAAATCTTTCTATATATTGCTTCTAAATAGTCTAAGAAACATATATGCAAAGCATCCAAACAGTACAATTCGCCAATTTTTTGTTCTTCAAGTTTAAGTGAACTACGAGCCTCATTGTTAATCCTTTAAAGGAAATTATTTGTAAATTTCGACAAGTAGAACAATGAATGGATCATGTAGACGGTTGAAATCATTGTATATATTACTTCTATATAGCCTACGAAACATATATGCAAAGCATCCAAACAGTAGAATTCGCCAATTTTTTGTTCTTCAAGTTTAAGTGAACTACGAGCCCCATTGTTAATCTTTAACGGAAATTAATTGTAACTTTCTACAAGTAGAACAATGATTGGAACACACAGACGGTTGAAATCTTTGTATATATTGCTTCCATATAGTCTAAGAAACATATATGCAAAGCATCTAAACAGTACAATTCGCCAATTTTTTGTTCTTCAAGTTTAAGTAAACTACGATCCCCATTGTTAATCCTTTATCGGAAATTATTTGTAACTTTCGACAAGTAGAACATTGAATGGAACTGGTAGACGGTTGAAATCTTTGTATATATTGCTTCTATATAGTATAAGAAACATATATGCAAAGCATCCAAACAGTACCATTCGCCAATTTTTTGTTCTTCAAGTTTAAGTGAACAACGAGCCCCATTGATAATCATGAAACGGAAATTATTTGTAACTTTCTACAAGTAGAACAAAGAGTGGAACAGGTAGACGGTTGAAATCTTTGTATATATTGCTTCTATATGGTCTAAGAAACATATATGCAAAGCATCCAAACAGTACAATTCGCCAATTTTTTTATCTTCAAGTTTAAGTGAACAATGAGCCCCAATGGTTAATCCGTTATCGGAAATTATTTGTAACTTTCGACAAGTAGAACAATGAATGGAACAGGTAGACGGTTGAAATCTTTGTATATATTGCTTCTATATAGTCTAAGAAACATATATGCAAAGCATCCAAACAGTACAATTCGCCGATTTATTGTTCTTCTAGTTTAAGTGAACAACGAAGCCCCATTGTTAATCCTTTAAAGGAAATTATTTGTAAATTTCGACAAGTAGAACAATGATTGGAACACGTAGACGGTTGAAATCTTTGTATATATTGCTTCCATATAGTCTAAGAAACATGTACGCAAAGCATCCAAACAGTACCATTCGCCAATTTTTTGTTCTTCAAGATTAAGTGAACAATGAGCCCCAATGGTTCATCCTTTATCGGAAATTATTTGTAATTTTCGACAAGTAGAACAATGAATGGAACAGGTAGACGGTTGAAATCTTTGTATATATTGCTTCTATATAATCTAAGAAACATATATGCAAAGCATCTAAACAGTAACAATCGCCAATTTTTTGATCTTCAAGTTTAAGTGAACAGCGAGCCCCATTGATAATCATGAAATGGAAATTATTTGTAACTTTCTACAAGTAGAACAATGAATAGTACAGGTAGACGGGTGAAATCTTTCTATATATTGCTTCTAAATAGTCTAAGAAACATATATGCAAAGCATCCAAACAGTACAATTCGCCAATTTTTTGATCTTCAAGTTTAAGTGAACTACGAGCCCCATTGTTAATCCTTTAAAGGAAATTATTTGTAAATTTCGACAAGTAGAACAATGAATGGATCAGGTAGACGGTTGAAATCTTTGTATATATTGCTTCTATATAATCTAAGAAACATATATGCAAAGCATCTAAACAGTAACAATCGCCAATTTTTTGATCTTCAAGTTTAAGTGAACAGCGAGCCCCATTGATAATCATGAAATGGAAATTATTTGTAACTTTCTACAAGTAGAACAATGAATAGTACAGGTAGACGGGTGAAATCTTTCTATATATTGCTTCTAAATAGTCTAAGAAACATATATGCAAAGCATCCAAACAGTACAATTCGCCAATTTTTTGATCTTCAAGTTTAAGTGAACTACGAGCCCCATTGTTAATCCTTTAAAGGAAATTATTTGTAAATTTCGACAAGTAGAACAATGAATGGATCAGGTAGACGGTTGAAATCATTGTATATATTGCTTTTATATAGTCTAAGAAACATATATGCTAAGCATCCAAACAGTACAATTCGACAATTATTTCATCTTCATGTTTAAGTGAACTACGAGCCCCATTGTTAATCCTTTAAAGGAAATTATTTGTAAATTTCGACAAGTAGAACAATGTATGGAACAGGTAGACTGTTGAAATCATTGTATATATTGCTTCTATATAGTCCAAGAAACTTATATGCAAAGCGTCCAAACAGTACAATTCGCCAATTTTTTGCTCTTCAAGTTTAAGCGAACTACGAGCCCCATTGTTAATACTTTAAAGGAAATTAATTGTAAATTTCGGCAAGTAGAACAATGAATGGAATAGGTAGACGGTTGTAATCATTGTATATATTGCTTCTATATAGTCTAAGAAACATATATGCAAAGCATCCAAACAGTACAATTCGCCAATTTTTTGTTCTTCAAGTTTAAGTGAACAATGAGCCCCAATGGTTAATCCTTTATCGGAAATTATTTGTAACTTTCGACAAGTAGAACAATGAATGGAACAGGTAGACGGTTGAAATCATTGTATATATTGCTTGTATATAGTCTAAGAAATATATATGCAAAGCATCCAAACAGTACCATTCGCCAATTTTTTGTTCTTCAAGTTTAAGTGAACTACGAGCCCCATTGTTAATCCTTCAAAGGAAATTATTTGTAAATTTCGACAAGTAGAACAATGAATGGAACAGGTAGACGGTTGAAATCTTTGTATATATTGCTTCCATATAGTCTAAGAAACATGTACGCAAAGCATCCAAACAGTACCATTCGCCAATTTTTTGTTCTTCAAGTTTAAGTGAACAATGAGCCCCAATGGTTAATCCTTCATCGGAAATTATTTGTAATTTTCGACAAGTAGAACAATGAATGGAACAGGTAGACGGTTGACATCTTTGTATATATTGCTTCTATATAATCTAAGAAACATATATGCAAAGCATGCAAACAGTACCATTCGGCAATTTTTTGTTCTTCAAGTTTAAGTGAACTACGAGCCCCATTGTTAATCCTTTATAGGAAATTATTTGTAAATTTCGACAAGTAGAACAATGAATGGAACAGGTAGACGGTTGAAATCAATGTATATATTGCTTCTATAAAGTCTAAGAAACATATATGCAAAGCATCCAAACAGTACCATTCGCCAATTTTTTGTTTTTCAAGTTTAAGTGAACAACGAGCCCCAATGGTTAATCCATTATCGGAAATTATTTGTAACTTCCGACAAGTAGAACAATGAATGGAACAGGTAGACGGTTGAAATCTTTGTATATATTGCGTCTATATAGTCTAAGAAACATATATGCAAAGCATCCAAACAGTACCATTCGCCACTTTTTTGTTCTTCAAGTTTAAGTGAACCACGAGCCCCATTGTTAATCCTTTAAAGGAAATTATTTGTAAATTTCGACAAGTAGAACAATGATTGGAACACGTAGACGGTTGAAATCTTTGTATATATTGCTTCCATATAGTCTCAGAAACATGTACGCAAAGCATCCAAACAGTACCATTCGCCAATTTTTTGTTCTTCAAGTTTAAGTGAACTACGAGCCCCATTGTTAATCCTTTAACGGAAATTAATTGTAACTTTCTACAAGTAGAACAATGATTGGAACACGTAGACGGTTGAAATCTTTGTATATATTGCTTCCATATAGTCTAAGAAACATATATGCAAAGAATCCAAACAGTACCATTCTCCAATTTTTTGTCCTTCAAGTTTAAGTGAACAATGAGCCCCATTGTTAATCCTTTATCGGAAATTATTTGTAACTTTCGACAAGTAGAACAATGAATGGAACAGGTGGACGGTTGAAATCTTTGTATATATTGCTTCTATATAGTCTAAGAAGCATAAATGCAAAGCATCCAAACAGTACAATTCGCCAATTTATTTTTCTTCAAGTTTAAGTGAACAACGAGCCCCATTGTTAATCCTTTAAAGGAAATTATTTGTAAATTTCGACAAGTAGAACAATGAATGGAACAGGTAGACGGTTGAAATCTTTGTATATATTGCTTGTATATAATCTAAGAAACATATATGCAAAGCATCCAAACAGTACCATTCGCCAATTTTTTGTTCTTCAAGTTTAAGTGAACTACGAGCCCCATTGTTAATCCTTTAAAGGAAATTATTTGTAAATTTCGACAAGTAGAACAATGAATGGAACAGGCAGACTGTTGAAATCATTGTATATATTGCTTCTATATAGTCTAAGAAACATATATGCAAAGCGTCCAAACAGTACAATTCGCCAATTATTTGATCTTCAAGTTTAAGTGAACTACGAGCCCCATTGTTAATACTTTAACGGAAATTTTTTGTAACTTGCGACAAGTAGAACAATGAATGGAACAGTTAGCCGGTTGAAATCAATGTATATATTGCTTCTATATAGTCTAACAAACATATATGCAAAGCATCCAAACAGTACCATTCGGCAATTTTTTGTTCTTCAAGTTTAAGTGAACTACGAGCCCCATTGTTAATCCTTTATAGGAAATTATTTGTAAATTTCGACAAGTAGAACAATGAATGGAACAGGTAGACGGTTGAAATCAATGTATATATTGCTTCTATAAAGTCTAAGAAACATATATGCAAAGCATCCAAACAGTACCATTCGCCAATTTTTTGTTTTTCAAGTTTAAGTGAACAATGAGCCCCAATGGTAAATCCTTTATCGGAAATTATTTGTACATTTCGACAAGTAGAACAATGAATGGAACAGGTAGACGGTTGACATCTTTGTATATATTGCTTCTATATAATCTAAGAAACATATATGCAAAGCATCTAAACAGTAACAATCGCCAATTTTTTGTTCTTCAAGTTTAAGTGAACTACGAGCCCCATTGTTAATCCTTTATCGGAAATCATTTGTAACTTTCGACAAGTAGAACAATGAATGGAACAGGTAGACGCTTGAAATCTTTGTATATATTGCTTCTATATAGTCTAAGAAACATATATGCAAAGCATCCAAACAGTACAATTCGCCAATTTTTTGTTCTCCAAGTTTAAGTGAACAATGAGCCCCAATGATTAATCCTTTATCCGTAATTATTTGTAACTTTCGACAAGTAGAACAATGAATGGGACAGGTAGACGGTTGAAATCCTTGTATATATTGCGTCTATATAGTCTAAGAAACCTATATGCAAAGCATCTAAACAGTAACAATCGCCAATTGTTTGATCTTCAAGTTTAAGTGAACAGCGAGCCCCATTGATAATCATGAAATGGAAATTATTTGTAACTTTCTACAAGTAGAACAATGAATAGTACAGGTAAACGGGTGAAATCTTTCTATATATTGCTTCTAAATAGTCTAAGAAACATATATGCAAAGCATCCAAATAGTACAATTCGCCATTTTTTTGTTCTTCAAGTTTAAGTGAACTACCAGCCCCATTGTTAATCCTTTAACGGAAATTAATTGTAACTTTCTACAAGTAGAACAATGATTGGAACACGTAGACGGTTGAAATCTTTGTATATATTGCTTCCATATAGTCTAAGAAACATATATGCAAAGCATCCAAACAGTACCATTCGCCAATTTTTTGTCCTTCAAGTTTAAGTGAACAATGAGCCCCATTGTTAATCCTTTATCGGAAATCATTTGTAACTTTCGACAAGTAGAACAATGAATGGAACAGGTAGA
Source organism: Cerceris ruficornis (assembly GCA_963989415.1). Classification (NCBI taxonomy): domain Eukaryota; kingdom Metazoa; phylum Arthropoda; class Insecta; order Hymenoptera; family Crabronidae; genus Cerceris; species Cerceris ruficornis. The sequence continues at coordinate 141,338 of CAXDIW010000440.1, forward strand.
CGGTTGAAATCTTTGTATATATTGCTTCTATATAGTCTAAGAAACATATATGCAAAGCATCCAAACAGTACAATTCACCAATTTTTTGTTCTTCAAGTTTAAGTGAACAATGAGCCCCAATGGTTAATCCTTTATCCGTAATTATTTGTAACTTTCGACAAGTAGAACAATGAATGGAACAGGTAGACGGTTGAAATCCTTGTATATATTGCGTCTATATAGTCTAAGAAACATATATGCAAAGCATCCAAACAGTACAATTCGCCAATTTATTGTTCTTCAAGTTTAAGTGAACAACGAGCCCCATTGTTAATCCTTTAAAGGAAATTATTTGTAAATTTCGACAAGTAGAACAATGAATGGAACAGGTAGACTGTTGAAATCATTGTATATATTGCTTCTATATAGTCTAAGAAACATATATGCAAAGCATCCAAACAGTACCAATCGCCAATTTTTTGTCCTTCAAGTTTAAGTGAACAATGAGCCCCATTGTTAATCCTTTATCGGAAATCATTTGTAACTTTCGACAAGTAGAACAATGAATGGAACAGGTAGACGGTTGAAATCTTTGTATATATTGCTTCTATATAGTCTAAGAAACATATATGCAAAGCATCCAAACAGTACAATTCACCAATTTTTTGTTCTTCAAGTTTAAGTGAACAATGAGCCCCATTGGTTAATCCTTTATCCGTAATTATTTGTAACTTTCGACAAGTAGAACAATGAATGGAACAGGTAGACGGTTGAAATCCTTGTATATATTGCGTCTATATAGTCTAAGAAACATATATGCAAAGCATCCAAACAGTACAATTCGCCAATTTATTGTTCTTCAAGTTTAAGTGAACAACGAGCCCCATTGTTAATCCTTTAAAGGAAATTATTTGTAAATTTCGACAAGTAGAACAATGAATGGAACAGGTAGACTGTTGAAATCATTGTATATATTGCTTCTATATAGTCTAAGAAACATATATGCAAAGCGTCGAAACAGTACAATTCGCCAATTATTTGATCTTCAAGTTTAAGTGAACTACGAGCTCCATTGTTAATACTTTAACGGAAATTATTTGTAACTTGCGACAAGTAGAACAATGAATGGAACAGGTAGCGGTTGAAATCAATGTATATATTGCTTCTAAAGAGTCTAAGAAACATATATGCAAAGAATCCAAACAGTACAATTCGCCAATTTTTTGTTCTTCAAGTTTAAGAGAACTACGAGCCCCATTGTTAATCCTTTATCGGAAATCATTTGTAACTTTCGACAAGTAGAACAATGAATGGAACAGGTAGACGGTTGAAATCAATGTATATATTGCTTCTATATAGTCTAAGAAACATATATGCAAAGCATCCAAACAGTACCATTCGCCAATTTTTTGTTCTTCAAGTTTAAGTGAACAACGAGCCCCATTGTTAATCCTTTAAAGGAAATAATTTGTAAATTTCGACAAGTAGAACATTGATTGGAACACGTAGACGGTTGAAATCTTTGTATATATTGCTTCCATATAGTCTAAGAAACATGTACGCAAAGCATCCAAACAGTACCATTCGCCAATTTTTTGATCTTCAAGTTTAAGTGAACTACGAGCTCCATTGTTAATACTTTAACGGAAATTATTTCTAACTTGCGACAAGTAGAACAATGAATGGAACAGGTAGCCGGTTGAAATCAATGTATATATTGCTTCTATATAGTCTAAGAAACATATATGCAAAGCATCCAAACAGTACCATTCGGCAATTTTTTGTTCTTCAAGTTTAAGTGAACTACGAGCCCCATTGTTAATCCTTTATAGGAAATTATTTGTAAATTTCGACAAGTAGAACAATGAATGGAACAGGTAGACGGTTGAAATCAATATATATATTGCTTCTATAAAGTCTAAGAAACATATATGCAAAGCATCCAAACAGTACCATTCGCCAATTTTTTGTTTTTCAAGTTTAAGTGAACAATGAGCCCCAATGGTTAATCCTTTATCGGAAATTATTTGTAACTTTCGACAAGTAGAGCAATGAATGGAACAGGTAGACGGTTGAATTCTTCGTATATATTGCTTCTATATAGTCTAAGAAACATATATGCAAAGCATCCAAACAGTACAATTCGCCAATTTATTGTTCTTCAAGTTTAAGTGAACAACGAGCCCCATTGTTAATCCTTTAAAGGAAATTATTTGTAAATTTCGACAAGTAGAACAATGATTGGAACACGTAGACAGTTGAAATCTTTGTATATATTGCTTCCATATAGTCTAAGAAACATCTACGCAAGCATCCAAACAGTACCATTCGCCAATTTCTTGTTTTTCAAGTTTAAGTGAACTATGAGCCCCAATGGTTAATCCTTTATAGGAAATTATTTGTAAATTTCGACAAGTAGAACAATGAATGGAACAGGTAGACGGTTGAAATCTTTGTATATATTGCGTCTATATAGTCTAAGAAACATATATGCAAAGCATCTAAACAGTACCATTCGCCAATTTTTTGTTCTTCAAGTTTAAGTGAACTACGAGCCCCATTGTTAATCCTTTAAAGGAAATTATTTGTAAATTTCGACAAGTAGAACAATGAATGGAACAGGTAGACGGTTGAAATCAATGTATATATTGCTTCTATATAGTCTAAGAAACCTATATGCAAAGCATCTAAACAGTAACAATCGCCAATTTTTTGATCTTCAAGTTTAAGTGAACAGCGAGCCCCATTGATAATCATGAAATGGAAATTATTTGTAACTTTCTACAAGTAGAACAATGAATAGTACAGGTAGACGGGTGAAATCAATGTATATATTGTTGCTATATAGTCTAAGAAACATATATGCAAAGCATCCAAAAAGTACCATTCGCCAATTTTTTGTTCTTCAAGTTTAAGTGAACAATGAGCCCCAATGGTTAATCCTTTATCGGAAATTATTTGTAATTTTCGACAAGTAGAACAATGAATGGAACAGGTAGACGGTTGACATCTTTGTATATATTGCTTCTATATAATCTAAGAAACATATATGCAAAGCATCTAAACAGTAACAATCGCCAATTTTTTGTTCTTCAAGTTTAAGTGAACTACGAGCCCCATTGTTAATCCTTTAACGGAAATTAATTCTAACTTTCTACAAGTAGAACAATGCTTGGAACACGTAGACGGATGAAATCTTTGTATATATTGCTTCCATATAGTCTAAGAAACATGTACGCAAAGCATCCAAACAGTACCATTCGCCAATTTTTTGTTCTTCAAGTTTAAGTGAACAAGGAGCCCCAATGGTTAATCCTTTATCGGAAATTACTTGTAATTTTCGACAAGTAGAACAATGAATGGAACAGGTAGACGGTTGAAATCTTTGTATATATTGCTTCTATATAGTCTAAGAAACATATATGCAAAGCATCCAAACAGTACAATTCGCCAATTTTTTGTTCTCCCAGTTTAAGTGAACAATGAGCCCCAATGGTTAATCCTTTATCCGTAGTTATTTGTAACTTTCGACAAGTAGAACAATGAATGGGACAGGTAGACGGTTGAAATCCTTGTATATATTGCGTCTATATAGTCTAAGAAACACATATGCAAAGCATCCAAACAGTACCATTCGCCACTTTTTTGTTCTTCAAGTTTAAGTGAACAACGAGCCCCAATGGTTAATCCTTTATCGGAAATTATTTGTAACTTTCGACAAGTAGAACAATGAATGGAACAGGTAGGCTGTTGAAATCATTGTATTTATTGCTTCTATATAGTCTAAGAAACATATATGCAAAGCGTCCAAACAGTACAATTCGCCAATTATTTGATCTTCAAGTTTAAGTGAACTACGAGCCCCATTGTTAATACTTTAACGGAAATTATTTGTAACTTGCGACAAGTAGAACAATGAATGGAACAGGTAGCCGGTTGAAATCAATGTATATATTGCTTCTATAAAGTCTAAGAAACATATATGCAAAGCATCCAAACAGTACCATTCGCCAATTTTTTGTTCCTCAAGTTTAAGTGAACAATGAGAGCCATTGTTAATCCTTTATCGGAAATTATTTGTAACTTTCGACAAGTAGAACAATGAATGGAACAGGTAGACGGTTGAAATCTTTGTAAATATTGCTTCTATATAGTCTAAGAAACATATATGCAAAGCATCCAAACAGTACCATTCGCCAATTTTTTGTTCTTCAAGTTTAAGTGAACAACGAGCCCCATTGATAATCATGAAAGGGAAATTATTTCTGAATTTCGACAAGTAGAACAATGATTGGAACAGGTAGACGGGTGAAATCCTTCTATATATTGCTTCTATATAGTCTAAGAAACATATATGCAAAGTATCCAAACAGTACAATTCGCCAATTTTTTTGTTCTTCAAGTTTAAGTGAACTACGAGCCCCATTGTTAATCCTTTAAAGGAAATTATTTGTAAATTTCGACAAGTAGAACAATGATTGGAACACGTAGACAGTTGAAATCTTTGTATATATTGCTTCCATATAGTCTAAGAAACATCTACGCAAGCATCCAAACAGTACCATTCGCCAATTTTTTGTTTTTCAAGTTTAAGTGAACTATGAGCCCCAATGGTTAATCCTTTATAGGAAATTATTTGTAAATTTCGACAAGTAGAACAATGAATGGAACAGGTAGACGGTTGAAATCTTTGTATATATTGCTTCCATATAGTCTAAGAAACATGTACGCAAAGCATCCAAACAGTACCATTCGCCAATTTTTTGTTCTTCAAGTTTAAGTGAACAATGAGCCCCAATGGTTAATCCTTTATCGGAAATTATTTGTAATTTTCGACAAGTAGAACAATGAATGGAACAGGTAGCCGGTTGAAATCAATGTATATATTGCTTCTATATAGTCTAAGAAACATATATGCAAAGCATCCAAACAGTACCATTCGGCAATTTTTTGTTCTTCAAGTTTAAGTGAACTACGAGCCCCATTGTTAATCCTTTAAAGGAAATTATTTGTAAATTTCGACAAGTAGAACAATGAATGGAACAGGTAGACGGTTGAAATCTTTGTATATATTGCTTCTATATAGTCTAAGAAACATATATGCAAAGCATCCAAACAGTACCATTCGGCAATTTTTTGTTCTTCAAGTTTAAGTGAACTACGAGCCCCATTGTTAATCCTTTAAAGGAAATTATTTGTAATTTTCGACAAGTAGAACAATGATTGGAACACGTAGACGGTTGAAATCTTTGTATATATTGCTTCCATATAGTCTAAGAAACATCTACGCAAGCATCCAAACAGTACCATTCGCCAATTTTTTGTTCTTCAAGTTTAAGTGAAAAACGAGCCGCATTGTTAATCCTTTAAAGGAAATTATTTGTAAATTTCGACAAGTAGAACAATGAATGGAACAGGTAGATGGTTGAAATCAATGTATATATTGCTTCTATATAGACTAAGAAACCTATATGAAAAGCATCTAAACAGTAACAATCGCCAATTTTTTGATCTTCAAGTTTAAGTGAACAGCGAGCCCCATTGATAATCATGAAATGGAAATTATTTGTAACTTTCTACAAGTAGAACAATGATTGGAACACGTAGACGGTTGAAATCTTTGTATATATTGCTTCCATATAGTCTAAGAAACATGTACGCAAAGCATCCAAACTGTACCATTCGCCAATTTATTGTTCTTCAAGTTTAAGTGAACATCGAGCCCCATTGTTAATCCTTTAATGGAAATTATTTGTAAATTTCGACAAGTAGAACAATGATTGGAACACGTAGACGGTTGAAATCTTTGTATATATTGCTTCCATATAGTCTAAGAAACATGTACGCAAAGCATCCAAACAGTACAATTCGCCAATTTTTTGTTCTTCAAGTTTAAGTGAACTACGAGCCCCATTGTTAATCCTTTAAAGGAAATTATTTGTAAATTTCGACAAGTAGAACAATGAATGGAACAGGTAGACGCTTGAAATCTTTGTATATATTGCTTCTATATAGTCTAAGAAACATATATGCAAAGCATCCAAACAGTACCATTCGCCAATTTTTTGTTCTTCAAGTTTAAGTGAACAATGAGCCCCAATGGTTAATCCTTTATAGGAAATTATTTGTAAATTTCGACAAGTAGAACAATGAATGGAACAGGTAGACGGTTGAAATCTTTGTATATATTGCTTCCATATAGTCTAAGAAACATGTACGCAAAGCATCCAAACAGTACCATTCGCCAATTTTTTGTTCTTCAAGTTTAAGTGAACAAGGAGCCCCAATGGTTAATCCTTTATCGGAAATTATTTGTAATTTTCGACAAGTAGAACAATGAATGGAACAGGTAGACGGTTGACATCTTTGTATATATTGCTTCTATATAATCTAAGAAACATATATGCAAAGCATCTAAACAGTAACAATCGCCAATTTTTTGTTCTTCAAGTTTAAGTGAACTACGAGCCCCATTGTTAATCCTTTAACGGAAATTAATTCTAACTTTCTACAAGTAGAACAATGCTTGGAACACGTAGACGGATGAAATCTTTGTAGATATTGCTTCCATATAGTCTAAGAAACATGTACGCAAAGCATCCAAACAGTACCATTCGCCAATTTTTTGTTCTTCAAGTTTAAGTGAACAAGGAGCCCCAATGGTTAATCCTTTATCGGAAATTACTTGTAATTTTCGACAAGTAGAACAATGAATGGAACAGGTGGACGGTTGAAATCTTTGTATATATTGCTTCTATATAATGTAAGAAACATATATGCAAAGCATCCAAACAGTACCATTCGCCAATTTTTTGTTCTTCAAGTTTAAGTGAACAACGAGCCCCAATGGTTAATCCTTTATCGGAAATTATTTGTAACTTCCGACAAGTAGAACAATGAATGGAACAGGTAGACGGTTGAAATCTTTGTATATATTGCGTCTATATAGTCTAAGAAACATATATGCAAAGCATCCAAACAGTACCATTCGCCAATTTTTTGTTCTTCAAGTTTAAGTGAACTACGAGCCCCATTGTTAATCCTTTAAAGGAAATTATTTGTAAATTTCGACAAGTAGAACAATGAATGGAACAGGTAGATGGTTGAAATCAATGTATTTATTGCTTCTATATAGTCTACGAAACATATATGCAAAGCATCCAAACAGTACCATTCGCCAATTTTTTGATCTTCAAGTTTAAGTGAACTACGAGCCCCATTGTTAATCCTTTAAAGGAAATTATTTGTAAATTTCGACAAGTAGAACAATGAATGGAACAGGTAGACTGTTGAAATCATTGTATACATTGCTTCCATATAGTCTAAGAAACATGTACGCAAAGCATCCAAACAGTACCATTCGCCAATTTTTTGTTCTTCAAGTTTAAGTGAACAAGGAGCCCCAATGGTTAATCCTTTATCGGAAATTACTTGTAATTTTCGACAAGTAGAACAATGAATGGAACAGGTAGACGGTTGAAATCTTTGTATATATTGCTTCTATATAATGTAAGAAACATATATGCAAAGCATGCACACAGTACCATTCGCCAATTTTTTGTTCTTCAAGTTTAAGTGAACTACGAGCCCCATTGTTAATCCTTTAAAGGAAATTATTTGTAAATTTCGACAAGTAGAACAATGAGTGGAACAGGTAGATGGTTGAAATCTTAGTATATATTGCGTCTATATAGTCTAAGAACCATATATGCAAAGCATCCAAACAGTACCATTCGCCAATTTTTTGTTCTTCAAGTTTAAGTGAACTACGAGCCCCACTGTTAATCCTTTAAAGGAAATTATTTCTAAATTTCGACAAGTAGAACAATGATTGGAACACGTAGACTGTTGTAATCTTTGTATATATTGCTTCCATATAGTCTAAGAAACATGTACGCAAAGCATCCAAACAGTACCATTCGCCAATTTTTTGTTCTTCAAGTTTAAGTGAACAATGAGCCCCAATGGTTAATCCTTTATCGGAAATTATTTGTAATTTTCGACAAGTAGAACAATGAATGGAACAGGTAGACGGTTGAAATCTTAGTATATATTGCATCTATATAATCTAAGAAACATATATGCAAAGCATCTAAACAGTAACACTCGCCAATTTTTTGATCTTCAAGTTTAAGTGAACAGCGAGCCCCATTGATAATCATGAAATGGAAATTATTTGTAACTTTCTACAAGTAGAACAATGAATAGTACAGGTAGACGGGTGAAATCTTTCTATATATTGCTTCTAAATAGTCTATGAAACATATATGCAAAGCATCCAAACAGTACAATTCGCCAATTTTTTGTTCTTCAAGTTTAAGTGAACAATGAGCCCCATTGTTAATCCTTTATCGGAAATTATTTGTAACTTTCGACAAGTAGAACAATGAATGGAACTGGTAGACGGTTGAAATCTTTTTATATATTGCTTCTAAATAGTCTAAGAAACATATATGCAAAGTATCCAAACAGTACAATACGCCAATTTTTTGTTCTTTAAGTTTAAGTGAACTACGAGCCCAATTGTTAATCCTTTATCGGAAATTATTTGTAACTTTCGACAAGTAGAACAATGAATGGAACAGGTAGACGGTTGACATCTTTGTATATATTGCTTCTATATAATCTAAGAAACATATATGCAAAGCATCTAAACAGTAACAATCGCCAATTTTTTGTTCTTCAAGTTTAAGTGAACTACGAGCCCCATTGTTAATCCTTTAACGGAAATTAATTCTAACTTTCTACAAGTAGAACAATGCTTGGAACACGTAGACGGATGAAATCTTTGTAGATATTGCTTCCATATAGTCTAAGAAACATGTACGCAAAGCATCCAAACAGTACCATTCGCCAATTTTTTGTTCTTCAAGTTTAAGTGAACAAGGAGCCCCAATGGTTAATCCTTTATCGGAAATTACTTGTAATTTTCGACAAGTAGAACAATGAATGGAACAGGTGGACGGTTGAAATCTTTGTATATATTGCTTCTATATAATGTAAGAAACATATATGCAAAGCATCCAAACAGTACCATTCGCCAATTTTTTGTTCTTCAAGTTTAAGTGAACAACGAGCCCCAATGGTTAATCCTTTATCGGAAATTATTTGTAACTTCCGACAAGTAGAACAATGAATGGAACAGGTAGACGGTTGAAATCTTTGTATATATTGCGTCTATATAGTCTAAGAAACATATATGCAAAGCATCCAAACAGTACCATTCGCCAATTTTTTGTTCTTCAAGTTTAAGTGAACTACGAGCCCCATTGTTAATCCTTTAAAGGAAATTATTTGTAAATTTCGACAAGTAGAACAATGAATGGAACAGGTAGATGGTTGAAATCAATGTATTTATTGCTTCTATATAGTCTACGAAACATATATGCAAAGCATCCAAACAGTACCATTCGCCAATTTTTTGATCTTCAAGTTTAAGTGAACTACGAGCCCCATTGTTAATCCTTTAAAGGAAATTATTTGTAAATTTCGACAAGTAGAACAATGAATGGAACAGGTAGACTGTTGAAATCATTGTATACATTGCTTCCATATAGTCTAAGAAACATGTACGCAAAGCATCCAAACAGTACCATTCGCCAATTTTTTGTTCTTCAAGTTTAAGTGAACAAGGAGCCCCAATGGTTAATCCTTTATCGGAAATTACTTGTAATTTTCGACAAGTAGAACAATGAATGGAACAGGTAGACGGTTGAAATCTTTGTATATATTGCTTCTATATAATGTAAGAAACATATATGCAAAGCATGCACACAGTACCATTCGCCAATTTTTTGTTCTTCAAGTTTAAGTGAACTACGAGCCCCATTGTTAATCCTTTAAAGGAAATTATTTGTAAATTTCGACAAGTAGAACAATGAGTGGAACAGGTAGATGGTTGAAATCTTAGTATATATTGCGTCTATATAGTCTAAGAACCATATATGCAAAGCATCCAAACAGTACCATTCGCCAATTTTTTGTTCTTCAAGTTTAAGTGAACTACGAGCCCCACTGTTAATCCTTTAAAGGAAATTATTTCTAAATTTCGACAAGTAGAACAATGATTGGAACACGTAGACTGTTGTAATCTTTGTATATATTGCTTCCATATAGTCTAAGAAACATGTACGCAAAGCATCCAAACAGTACCATTCGCCAATTTTTTGTTCTTCAAGTTTAAGTGAACAATGAGCCCCAATGGTTAATCCTTTATCGGAAATTATTTGTAATTTTCGACAAGTAGAACAATGAATGGAACAGGTAGACGGTTGAAATCTTAGTATATATTGCATCTATATAATCTAAGAAACATATATGCAAAGCATCTAAACAGTAACACTCGCCAATTTTTTGATCTTCAAGTTTAAGTGAACAGCGAGCCCCATTGATAATCATGAAATGGAAATTATTTGTAACTTTCTACAAGTAGAACAATGAATAGTACAGGTAGACGGGTGAAATCTTTCTATATATTGCTTCTAAATAGTCTATGAAACATATATGCAAAGCATCCAAACAGTACAATTCGCCAATTTTTTGTTCTTCAAGTTTAAGTGAACAATGAGCCCCATTGTTAATCCTTTATCGGAAATTATTTGTAACTTTCGACAAGTAGAACAATGAATGGAACTGGTAGACGGTTGAAATCTTTTTATATATTGCTTCTAAATAGTCTAAGAAACATATATGCAAAGTATCCAAACAGTACAATACGCCAATTTTTTGTTCTTTAAGTTTAAGTGAACTACGAGCCCAATTGTTAATCCTTTATCGGAAATTATTTGTAACTTTCGACAAGTAGAACAATGAATGGAACAGGTAGACGGTTGAAATCTTTGTAAATATTGCTTCTATATAGTCTACGAAACATATATGCAAAGCATCCAAACAGTACCATTCGCCAATTTTTTGTTCTTCAAGTTTAAGTGAACAACGAGCCCCAATGGTTAATCCTTTATCGGAAATTATTTGTAACTTCCGACAAGTAGAACAATGAATGGAACAGGTAGACTGTTGAAATCTTTGTATATATTGCGTCTATATAGTCTAAGAAACATATATGCAAAACATCCAAACAGTACCATTCGCCAATTTTTTGTTCTTCAAGTTTAAGTGAACTACGAGCCCCATTGTTAATCCTTTAAAGGAAATTATTTGTAAATTTCGACAAGTAGAACAATGAATGGAACAGGTAGACTGATGAAATCATTGTATATACTGCTTCTATATAGTCTAAGAAACATTTATGCAAAGCATCCAAACAGTACAATTCGCCAATTATTTGATCTTCAAGTTTAAGTGAACTACGAGCTCCATTGTTAATACTTTAACTGAAATTATTTGTAACTTGCGACAAGTAGAACAATGAATGGAACAGGTAGCCGGTTGAAATCAATGTATATATTGCTTCTAAATAGTCTAAGAAACATATATGCAAAGAATCCAAACAGTACAATTCGCCAATTTTTTGTTCTTCAAGTTTAAGTGAACTACGAGCCCCATTGTTAATCCTTTAAAGGAAATTATTTGTAAATTTCGACAAGTAGAACAATGAATGGAACAGGTAGACTGTTGAAATCATTGTATATATTGCTTCTATATAGTCGAAGAAACATATATGCAAAGCATCCAAACAGTACAATTCGCCAATTTATTGTTCTTCAAGTTTAAGTGAACAACGAGCCCCATTGTTAATCCTTTAAAGGAAATTATTTGTAAATTTCGACAAGTAGAACAATGAATGGAACAGGTAGACGGTTGAAATCTTAGTATATATTGCGTCTATATAGTCTAAGAACCATATATGCAAAGCATCCAAACAGTACCATTCGTCAATTTTTTGTTCTTCAAGTTTAAGTGAACTACGAGCCCCATTGTTAATCCTTTAAAGGAAATTATTTCTAAATTTCGACAAGTAGAACAATGATTGGAACACGTAGACGGTTGAAATCTTTGTATATATTGCTTCCATATAGTCTAAGAAACATGTACGCAAAGCATCCAAACAGTACCATTCGCCAATTTTTTGTTCTTCAAGTTTAAGTTAACAATGAGCCCCAATGGTTAATCCTTTATCGGAAATTATTTGTAACTTTTGACAAGTAGAACAATGAATGGAACAGGTAGACGGTTGAAATCTTTGTATATATTGCATCTATATAATCTAAGAAACATATATGCAAAGCATCTAAACAGTAACAATCGCCAATTTTTTGATCTTCAAGTTTAAGTGAACAGCGAGCCCCATTGATAATCATGAAATGGAAATTATTTGTAACTTTCTACAAGTAGAACAATGAATAGTACAGGTAGACGGGTGAAATCTTTCTATATATTGCTTCTAAATAGTCTATGAAACATATATGCAAAGCATCCAAACAGTACCATTCGCCAATTTTTTGGTCTTCAACTTTAAGTGAACAATGAGCCCCATTGTTAATCCTTTATCGGAAATTATTTGTAACTTTCGTCAAGTAGAACAATGAATGGAACAGGTAGACGGTTGAAATCTTTGTACATATTACTTCTATATAGTCTAAGAAACATATATGCAAAGCATCTAAACAGTAACAATCGCCAATTTTTTGATCTTCAAGTTTAAGTGAACAGCGAGCCCCATTGATAATCATGAAATGGAAATTATTTGTAACTTTCTACAAGTAGAACAATGAATGGAACAGGTAGACGTTTGAAATATTTGTATATATTGCTTCTATATAATATAAGAAACATATATTCAAAGCAACCAAACAGTACCATTCGCCAATTTTTTGGTCTTCAACTTTAAGTGAACAATGAGCCCCAATGGTTAATCCTTTATCGGAAATTATTTGTAATTTTCGACAAGTAGAATAATGAATGGAACAGGTAGACGGTTGAAATATTTGTATATATTGCTTTTATATAATATAAGAAACATATATTCAAAGCATCCAAACAGTACCATTCGCCAATTTTTTGTTCTTCAAGTTTAAGTGAACAACGAGCCCCATTGTTAATCCTTAAAAGGAAATTATTTGTAAATTTCGACAAGTAGAACAATGAATGGATCATGTAGACGGTTGAAGTCATTGTATATATTGCTTCTATATAGTCTACGAAACATATATGCAAAGCATCCAAACAGTACCATTCGCCAATTTTTTGTTCTTCAAGTTTAAGTGAACAACGAGCCCCATTGTAAATCATTTAAAGGAAATTATTTGTATTTTTCGAAAAGTAGAACAATGAATGGAACAGGTAGACTGTTGAAATCATTGTATATATTGCTTCTATATAGTCTAAGAAACATATATGCAGAGCATCCAGACAGTACAATTCGCCAATTTTTTGTTCTTCAAGTTTAAGTAAACTACGATCCCCATTGTTAATCCCTTAACGGAAATTATTTGTAACTTTCGACAAGTAGAACAATGAATGGAACAGGTAGACGGTTGAAATATTTGTATATATTGCTTCTATATAATATAAGAAACATATATTCAAAGCAACCAAACAGTACCATTCGCCAATTTTTTGGTCTTCAACTTTAAGTGAACAATGAGCCCCAATGGTTAATCCTTTATCGGAAATTATTTGTAATTTTCGACAAGTAGAACAATGAATGGAACAGGTAGACGGTTGAAATATTTGTATATATTGCTTTTATATAATATAAGAAACATATATTCAAAGCATCCAAACAGTACCATTCGCCAATTTTTTGTTCTTCAAGTTTAAGTGAACAACGAGCCCCATTGTTAATCCTTAAAAGGAAATTATTTGTAAATTTCGACAAGTAGAACAATGATTGGAACACGTAGACGGTTGAAATCTTTGTATATATTGCTTCCATATAGTCTAAGAAACATGTACGCAAAGCATCCAAACAGTACCATTCGCCAATTTTTTGTTCTTCAAGTTTAAGTGAACTTTGAGCCCCAATGGTTAATCCTTTATCGGAAATTATTTGTAACTTTCGTCAAGTAGAACAATGAATGGAACAGGTAGACGGTTGAAATCTTTGTACATATTACTTCTATATAGTCTAAGAAACATATATGCAAAGCATCTAAACAGTAACAATCGCCAATTTTTTGATCTTCAAGTTTAAGTGAACAGCGAGCCCCATTGATAATCATGAAATGGAAATTATTTGTAACTTTCTACAAGTAGAACAATGAATGGAACAGGTAGACGTTTGAAATATTTGTATATATTGCTTCTATATAATATAAGAAACATATATTCAAAGCAACCAAACAGTACCATTCGCCAATTTTTTGGTCTTCAACTTTAAGTGAACAATGAGCCCCAATGGTTAATCCTTTATCGGAAATTATTTGTAATTTTCGACAAGTAGAACAATGAATGGAACTGGTAGACGGTTGAAATATTTGTATATATTGCTTTTATATAATATAAGAAACATATATTCAAAGCATCCAAACAGTACCATTCGCCAATTTATTGTTCTTCAAGTTTAAGTGAACAACGAGCCCCATTGTTAATCCTTAAAAGGAAATTATTTGTAAATTTCGACAAGTAGAACAATGATTGGAACACGTAGACGGTTGAAATCTTTGTATATATTGCTTCCATATAGTCTAAGAAACATGTACGCAAAGCATCCAAACAGTACCATTCGCCAATTTTTTGTTCTTCAAGTTTAAGTGAACTTTGAGACCCAATGGTTAATCCTTTATCGGAAATTATTTGTAACTTTCGTCAAGTAGAACAATGAATGGAACAGGTAGACGGTTGAAATCTTTGTATATATTACTTCTATATCGTCTAAGAAACATATATGCAAAGCATCTAAACAGTAACAATCGCCAATTTTTTGATCTTCAAGTTTAAGTGAACAGCGAGCCCCATTGATAATCATGAAATGGAAATTATTTGTAACTTTCTACAAGTAGAACAATGAATAGTACAGGTAGACAGGTGAAATCTTTCTGTATATTGCTTCTAAATAGTCTAAGAGACATATATGCAAAGCATCCAAACAGTACAATTCGCCAATTTTTTGTTCTACAAGTTTAAGTGAACAATGTGCCCCATTGTTAATCCTTTATCGGAAATTATTTGTAACTTTCGACAAGTAGAACAATGAATGGAACTGGTAGACGGTTGAAATCTTTTTATATATTGCTTCTAAATAGTCTAAGAAACATATATGCAAAGCATCTAAACAGTAACAATCGCCAATTTTTTGACCTTCAAGTTTAAGTGAACAGCGAGCCCCATTGATAATCATGAAATGGAAATTATTTGTAACTTTCTACAAGTAGAACAATGAATAGTACAGGTAGACAGGTGAAATCTTTGTATATATTGCTTCTATATAATCTAAGAAACATATATGCAAAGCATCCAAACAGTACCATTCGCCAATTTTTTGTTCTTCAAGTTTAAGTGAACTACGAGCCCCATTGTTAATCCTTTAAAAGAAATTATTTGTAACTTGCGACAAGTAGAACAATGAATGGAACAGGTAGCCGGTTGAAATCAATGTATATATTGCTTCTAAATAGTCTAAGAAACATATATGCAAAGAATCCAAACAGTACAATTCGCCAATTTTTTGTTCTTCAAGTTTAAGTGAACTACGAGCCCCATTGTTAATCCTTTAAAGGAAATTATTTGTAAATTTCGACAAGTAGAACAATGAATGGAACAGGTAGACTGTTGAAATCATTGTATATATTGCTTCTATATAGTCGAAGAAACATATATGCAAAGCATCCAAACAGTACAATTCGCCAATTTATTGTTCTTCAAGTTTAAGTGAACAACGAGCCCCATTGTTAATCCTTTAAAGGAAATTATTTGTAAATTTCGACAAGTAGAACAATGAATGAAACAGGTAGACGGTCGAAATCTTTGTATATTTTGCTTCTATATAATGTAAGAAACATATATGCAAAGCATCCAAACAGTACCATTCGCCAATTTTTTGTTCTTCAAGTTTAAGTGAACTACGAGCCCCATTGTTAATCATTTAAAAAAAATTATTTGTAAATTTCGACAAGTAGAACAATGAATGGAACAGGTAGACTGTTGAAATCATTGTATATATTGCTTCTATATAGTCTAAGAAACATATATGCAAAGCCTCCAAACAGTACAATTCGCCAATTATTTGATCTTCAAGTTTAAGTGAACTACGAGCTCCTTTGTTAATACTTTAACGGAAATTATTTGTAACTTGCGACAAGTAGAACAATGAATGGAACATGTAGCCGGTTGAAATCAATGTATATATTGCTTCTAAATAGTCTAAGAAACATATATGCAAAGAATCCAAACAGTACATTTCGCCAATTTTTTGTTCTTCAAGTTTAAGTGAACTACGAGCCCCATTGTTAATCCTTTAAAGGAAATTATTTGTAACTTTCGACAAGTAGAACAATGAATGGAACAGGTAGACGGTTGAAATCCTTGTATATATTGCGTCTATATAGTCTAAGAAACATATATGCAAAGCATCCAAACAGTACAATTCGCCAATTTATTGTTCTTCAAGTTTAAGTGAACAACGAGCCCCATTGTTAATCCTTTAAAGGAAATTATTTGTAAATTTCGACAAGTAGAACAATGAATGGAACAGGTAGACTGTTGAAATCATTGTATATATTGCTTCTATATAGTCTAAGAAACATATATGCAAAGCATCCAAACAGTACCAATCGCCAATTTTTTGTCCTTCAAGTTTAAGTGAACAATGAGCCCCATTGTTAATCCTTTATCGGAAATCATTTGTAACTTTCGACAAGTAGAACAATGAATGGAACAGGTAGACGGTTGAAATCTTTGTATATATTGCTTCTATATAGTCTAAGAAACATATATGCAAAGCATCCAAACAGTACAATTCACCAATTTTTTGTTCTTCAAGTTTAAGTGAACAATGAGCCCCATTGGTTAATCCTTTATCCGTAATTATTTGTAACTTTCGACAAGTAGAACAATGAATGGAACAGGTAGACGGTTGAAATCCTTGTATATATTGCGTCTATATAGTCTAAGAAACATATATGCAAAGCATCCAAACAGTACAATTCGCCAATTTATTGTTCTTCAAGTTTAAGTGAACAACGAGCCCCATTGTTAATCCTTTAAAGGAAATAATTTGTAAATTTCGACAAGTAGAACAATGATTGGAACACGTAGACGGTTGAAATCTTTGTATATATTGCTTCCATATAGTCTAAGAAACATGTACGCAAAGCATCCAAACAGTACCATTCGCCAATTTTTTGATCTTCAAGTTTAAGTGAACTACGAGCTCCATTGTTAATACTTTAACGGAAATTATTTCTAACTTGCGACAAGTAGAACAATGAATGGAACAGGTAGCCGGTTGAAATCAATGTATATATTGCTTCTATATAGTCTAAGAAACATATATGCAAAGCATCCAAACAGTACCATTCGGCAATTTTTTGTTCTTCAAGTTTAAGTGAACTACGAGCCCCATTGTTAATCCTTTATAGGAAATTATTTGTAAATTTCGACAAGTAGAACAATGAATGGAACAGGTAGACGGTTGAAATCAATATATATATTGCTTCTATAAAGTCTAAGAAACATATATGCAAAGCATCCAAACAGTACCATTCGCCAATTTTTTGTTTTTCAAGTTTAAGTGAACAATGAGCCCCAATGGTTAATCCTTTATCGGAAATTATTTGTAACTTTCGACAAGTAGAGCAATGAATGGAACAGGTAGACGGTTGAATTCTTCGTATATATTGCTTCTATATAGTCTAAGAAACATATATGCAAAGCATCCAAACAGTACAATTCGCCAATTTATTGTTCTTCAAGTTTAAGTGAACAACGAGCCCCATTGTTAATCCTTTAAAGGAAATTATTTGTAAATTTCGACAAGTAGAACAATGATTGGAACACGTAGACAGTTGAAATCTTTGTATATATTGCTTCCATATAGTCTAAGAAACATCTACGCAAGCATCCAAACAGTACCATTCGCCAATTTCTTGTTTTTCAAGTTTAAGTGAACTATGAGCCCCAATGGTTAATCCTTTATAGGAAATTATTTGTAAATTTCGACAAGTAGAACAATGAATGGAACAGGTAGACGGTTGAAATCTTTGTATATATTGCGTCTATATAGTCTAAGAAACATATATGCAAAGCATCTAAACAGTACCATTCGCCAATTTTTTGTTCTTCAAGTTTAAGTGAACTACGAGCCCCATTGTTAATCCTTTAAAGGAAATTATTTGTAAATTTCGACAAGTAGAACAATGAATGGAACAGGTAGACGGTTGAAATCAATGTATATATTGCTTCTATATAGTCTAAGAAACCTATATGCAAAGCATCTAAACAGTAACAATCGCCAATTTTTTGATCTTCAAGTTTAAGTGAACAGCGAGCCCCATTGATAATCATGAAATGGAAATTATTTGTAACTTTCTACAAGTAGAACAATGAATAGTACAGGTAGACGGGTGAAATCAATGTATATATTGTTGCTATATAGTCTAAGAAACATATATGCAAAGCATCCAAAAAGTACCATTCGCCAATTTTTTGTTCTTCAAGTTTAAGTGAACAATGAGCCCCAATGGTTAATCCTTTATCGGAAATTATTTGTAATTTTCGACAAGTAGAACAATGAATGGAACAGGTAGACGGTTGACATCTTTGTATATATTGCTTCTATATAATCTAAGAAACATATATGCAAAGCATCTAAACAGTAACAATCGCCAATTTTTTGTTCTTCAAGTTTAAGTGAACTACGAGCCCCATTGTTAATCCTTTAACGGAAATTAATTCTAACTTTCTACAAGTAGAACAATGCTTGGAACACGTAGACGGATGAAATCTTTGTATATATTGCTTCCATATAGTCTAAGAAACATGTACGCAAAGCATCCAAACAGTACCATTCGCCAATTTTTTGTTCTTCAAGTTTAAGTGAACAAGGAGCCCCAATGGTTAATCCTTTATCGGAAATTACTTGTAATTTTCGACAAGTAGAACAATGAATGGAACAGGTAGACGGTTGAAATCTTTGTATATATTGCTTCTATATAGTCTAAGAAACATATATGCAAAGCATCCAAACAGTACAATTCGCCAATTTTTTGTTCTCCCAGTTTAAGTGAACAATGAGCCCCAATGGTTAATCCTTTATCCGTAGTTATTTGTAACTTTCGACAAGTAGAACAATGAATGGGACAGGTAGACGGTTGAAATCCTTGTATATATTGCGTCTATATAGTCTAAGAAACACATATGCAAAGCATCCAAACAGTACCATTCGCCACTTTTTTGTTCTTCAAGTTTAAGTGAACAACGAGCCCCAATGGTTAATCCTTTATCGGAAATTATTTGTAACTTTCGACAAGTAGAACAATGAATGGAACAGGTAGGCTGTTGAAATCATTGTATTTATTGCTTCTATATAGTCTAAGAAACATATATGCAAAGCGTCCAAACAGTACAATTCGCCAATTATTTGATCTTCAAGTTTAAGTGAACTACGAGCCCCATTGTTAATACTTTAACGGAAATTATTTGTAACTTGCGACAAGTAGAACAATGAATGGAACAGGTAGCCGGTTGAAATCAATGTATATATTGCTTCTATAAAGTCTAAGAAACATATATGCAAAGCATCCAAACAGTACCATTCGCCAATTTTTTGTTCCTCAAGTTTAAGTGAACAATGAGAGCCATTGTTAATCCTTTATCGGAAATTATTTGTAACTTTCGACAAGTAGAACAATGAATGGAACAGGTAGACGGTTGAAATCTTTGTAAATATTGCTTCTATATAGTCTAAGAAACATATATGCAAAGCATCCAAACAGTACCATTCGCCAATTTTTTGTTCTTCAAGTTTAAGTGAACAACGAGCCCCATTGATAATCATGAAAGGGAAATTATTTCTGAATTTCGACAAGTAGAACAATGATTGGAACAGGTAGACGGGTGAAATCCTTCTATATATTGCTTCTATATAGTCTAAGAAACATATATGCAAAGTATCCAAACAGTACAATTCGCCAATTTTTTTGTTCTTCAAGTTTAAGTGAACTACGAGCCCCATTGTTAATCCTTTAAAGGAAATTATTTGTAAATTTCGACAAGTAGAACAATGATTGGAACACGTAGACAGTTGAAATCTTTGTATATATTGCTTCCATATAGTCTAAGAAACATCTACGCAAGCATCCAAACAGTACCATTCGCCAATTTTTTGTTTTTCAAGTTTAAGTGAACTATGAGCCCCAATGGTTAATCCTTTATAGGAAATTATTTGTAAATTTCGACAAGTAGAACAATGAATGGAACAGGTAGACGGTTGAAATCTTTGTATATATTGCTTCCATATAGTCTAAGAAACATGTACGCAAAGCATCCAAACAGTACCATTCGCCAATTTTTTGTTCTTCAAGTTTAAGTGAACAATGAGCCCCAATGGTTAATCCTTTATCGGAAATTATTTGTAATTTTCGACAAGTAGAACAATGAATGGAACAGGTAGACGGTTGACATCTTTGTATATATTGCTTCTATATAATCTAAGAAACATATATGCAAAGCATCTAAACAGTAACAATCGCCAATTTTTTGTTCTTCAAGTTTAAGTGAACTACGAGCCCCATTGTTAATCCTTTAACGGAAATTAATTCTAACTTTCTACAAGTAGAACAATGCTTGGAACACGTAGACGGATGAAATCTTTGTATATATTGCTTCCATATAGTCTAAGAAACATGTACGCAAAGCATCCAAACAGTACCATTCGCCAATTTTTTGTTCTTCAAGTTTAAGTGAACAAGGAGCCCCAATGGTTAATCCTTTATCGGAAATTACTTGTAATTTTCGACAAGTAGAACAATGAATGGAACAGGTAGCCGGTTGAAATCAATGTATATATTGCTTCTATATAGTCTAAGAAACATATATGCAAAGCATCCAAACAGTACCATTCGGCAATTTTTTGTTCTTCAAGTTTAAGTGAACTACGAGCCCCATTGTTAATCCTTTAAAGGAAATTATTTGTAAATTTCGACAAGTAGAACAATGAATGGAACAGGTAGATGGTTGAAATCAATGTATATATTGCTTCTATATAGACTAAGAAACCTATATGAAAAGCATCTAAACAGTAACAATCGCCAATTTTTTGATCTTCAAGTTTAAGTGAACAGCGAGCCCCATTGATAATCATGAAATGGAAATTATTTGTAACTTTCTACAAGTAGAACAATGATTGGAACACGTAGACGGTTGAAATCTTTGTATATATTGCTTCCATATAGTCTAAGAAACATGTACGCAAAGCATCCAAACTGTACCATTCGCCAATTTATTGTTCTTCAAGTTTAAGTGAACATCGAGCCCCATTGTTAATCCTTTAATGGAAATTATTTGTAAATTTCGACAAGTAGAACAATGATTGGAACACGTAGACGGTTGAAATCTTTGTATATATTGCTTCCATATAGTCTAAGAAACATGTACGCAAAGCATCCAAACAGTACCATTCGCCAATTTTTTGTTCTTCAAGTTTAAGTGAACTACGAGCCCCATTGTTAATCCTTTAAAGGAAATTATTTGTAAATTTCGACAAGTAGAACAATGAATGGAACAGGTAGACGCTTGAAATCTTTGTATATATTGCTTCTATATAGTCTAAGAAACATATATGCAAAGCATCCAAACAGTACCATTCGCCAATTTTTTGTTCTTCAAGTTTAAGTGAACAATGAGCCCCAATGGTTAATCCTTTATAGGAAATTATTTGCAAATTTCGACAAGTAGAACAATGAATGGAACAGGTAGACGGTTGAAATCTTTGTATATATTGCTTCCATATAGTCTAAGAAACATGTACGCAAAGCATCCAAACAGTACCATTCGCCAATTTTTTGTTCTTCAAGTTTAAGTGAACAAGGAGCCCCAATGGTTAATCCTTTATCGGAAATTATTTGTAACTTTCGACAAATAGAACAATGAATGGAACAGGTAGACGGTTGAAATCTTTGTATATATTGCTTCTATATAACGTAAGAAACATATATGCAAAGCATCCAAACAGTACCATTCGCCAATTTTTTGTTCTTCAAGTTTAAGTGAACTACGAGCCCCAGTGTTAATCCTTTAAAGGAAATTATTTGTAAATTTCGACAAGTAGAACAATGAATGGAACAGGTAGACGGTTGAAATCTTTGTATATATTGCTTCCATATGGTCTAAGAAACATGTACGCAAAGCATCCAAACAGTACCATTCGCCAATTTTTTGTTCTTCAAGTTTAAGTGAACAATGAGCCCCAATGGTTAATCCTTTATCGGAAATTATTTGTAATTTTCGACAAGTAGAACAATGAATGGAACAGGTAGACGGTTGACATCTTTGTATATATTGCTTCTATATAATCTAAGAAACATATATGCAAAGCATCTAAACAGTAACAATCGCCAATTTTTTGTTCTTCAAGTTTAAGTGAACTACGAGCCCCATTGTTAATCCTTTAACGGAAATTAATTCTAACTTTCTACAAGTAGAACAATGCTTGGAACACGTAGACGGATGAAATCTTTGTATATATTGCTTCCATATAGTCTAAGAAACATGTACGCAAAGCATCCAAACAGTACCATTCGCCAATTTTTTGTTCTTCAAGTTTAAGTGAACAAGGAGCCCCAATGGTTAATCCTTTATCGGAAATTACTTGTAATTTTCGACAAGTAGAACAATGAATGGAACAGGTAGATGGTTGAAATCAATGTATATATTGCTTCTATATAGACTAAGAAACCTATATGAAAAGCATCTAAACAGTAACAATCGCCAATTTTTTGATCTTCAAGTTTAAGTGAACAGCGAGCCCCATTGATAATCATGATATGGAAATTATTTGTAACTTTCTACAAGTAGAACAATGATTGGAACACGTAGACGGTTGAAATCTTTGTATATATTGCTTCCATATAGTCTAAGAAACATGTACGCAAAGCATCCAAACTGTACCATTCGCCAATTTATTGTTCTTCAAGTTTAAGTGAACATCGAGCCCCATTGTTAATCCTTTAATGGAAATTATTTGTAAATTTCGACAAGTAGAACAATGATTGGAACACGTAGACGGTTGAAATCTTTGTATATATTGCTTCCATATAGTCTAAGAAACATGTACGCAAAGCATCCAAACAGTACAATTCGCCAATTTTTTGTTCTTCAAGTTTAAGTGAACTACGAGCCCCATTGTTAATCCTTTAAAGGAAATTATTTGTAAATTTCGACAAGTAGAACAATGAATGGAACAGGTAGACGCTTGAAATCTTTGTATATATTGCTTCTATATAGTCTAAGAAACATATATGCAAAGCATCCAAACAGTACCATTCGCCAATTTTTTGTTCTTCAAGTTTAAGTGAACAATGAGCCCCAATGGTTAATCCTTTATAGGAAATTATTTGTAAATTTCGACAAGTAGAACAATGAATGGAACAGGTAGACGGTTGAAATCTTTGTATATATTGCTTCCATATAGTCTAAGAAACATGTACGCAAAGCATCCAAACAGTACCATTCGCCAATTTTTTGTTCTTCAAGTTTAAGTGAACAAGGAGCCCCAATGGTTAATCCTTTATCGGAAATTATTTGTAATTTTCGACAAGTAGAACAATGAATGGAACAGGTAGACGGTTGACATCTTTGTATATATTGCTTCTATATAATCTAAGAAACATATATGCAAAGCATCTAAACAGTAACAATCGCCAATTTTTTGTTCTTCAAGTTTAAGTGAACTACGAGCCCCATTGTTAATCCTTTAACGGAAATTAATTCTAACTTTCTACAAGTAGAACAATGCTTGGAACACGTAGACGGATGAAATCTTTGTAGATATTGCTTCCATATAGTCTAAGAAACATGTACGCAAAGCATCCAAACAGTACCATTCGCCAATTTTTTGTTCTTCAAGTTTAAGTGAACAAGGAGCCCCAATGGTTAATCCTTTATCGGAAATTACTTGTAATTTTCGACAAGTAGAACAATGAATGGAACAGGTGAACGGTTGAAATCTTTGTATATATTGCTTCTATATAATGTAAGAAACATATATGCAAAGCATCCAAACAGTACCATTCGCCAATTTTTTGTTCTTCAAGTTTAAGTGAACAACGAGCCCCAATGGTTAATCCTTTATCGGAAATTATTTGTAACTTCCGACAAGTAGAACAATGAATGGAACAGGTAGACGGTTGAAATCTTTGTATATATTGCGTCTATATAGTCTAAGAAACATATATGCAAAGCATCCAAACAGTACCATTCGCCAATTTTTTGTTCTTCAAGTTTAAGTGAACTACGAGCCCCATTGTTAATCCTTTAAAGGAAATTATTTGTAAATTTCGACAAGTAGAACAATGAATGGAACAGGTAGATGGTTGAAATCAATGTATTTATTGCTTCTATATAGTCTACGAAACATATATGCAAAGCATCCAAACAGTACCATTCGCCAATTTTTTGATCTTCAAGTTTAAGTGAACTACGAGCCCCATTGTTAATCCTTTAAAGGAAATTATTTGTAAATTTCGACAAGTAGAACAATGAATGGAACTGGTAGACTGTTGAAATCATTGTATACATTGCTTCCATATAGTCTAAGAAACATGTACGCAAAGCATCCAAACAGTACCATTCGCCAATTTTTTGTTCTTCAAGTTTAAGTGAACAAGGAGCCCCAATGGTTAATCCTTTATCGGAAATTACTTGTAATTTTCGACAAGTAGAACAATGAATGGAACAGGTAGACGGTTGAAATCTTTGTATATATTGCTTCTATATAATGTAAGAAACATATATGCAAAGCATGCACACAGTACCATTCGCCAATTTTTTGTTCTTCAAGTTTAAGTGAACTACGAGCCCCATTGTTAATCCTTTAAAGGAAATTATTTGTAAATTTCGACAAGTAGAACAATGAGTGGAACAGGTAGATGGTTGAAATCTTAGTATATATTGCGTCTATATAGTCTAAGAACCATATATGCAAAGCATCCAAACAGTACCATTCGCCAATTTTTTGTTCTTCAAGTTTAAGTGAACTACGAGCCCCACTGTTAATCCTTTAAAGGAAATTATTTCTAAATTTCGACAAGTAGAACAATGATTGGAACACGTAGACTGTTGTAATCTTTGTATATATTGCTTCCATATAGTCTAAGAAACATGTACGCAAAGCATCCAAACAGTACCATTCGCCAATTTTTTGTTCTTCAAGTTTAAGTGAACAATGAGCCCCAATGGTTAATCCTTTATCGGAAATTATTTGTAATTTTCGACAAGTAGAACAATGAATGGAACAGGTAGACGGTTGAAATCTTAGTATATATTGCATCTATATAATCTAAGAAACATATATGCAAAGCATCTAAACAGTAACACTCGCCAATTTTTTGATCTTCAAGTTTAAGTGAACAGCGAGCCCCATTGATAATCATGAAATGGAAATTATTTGTAACTTTCTACAAGTAGAACAATGAATAGTACAGGTAGACGGGTGAAATCTTTCTATATATTGCTTCTAAATAGTCTATGAAACATATATGCAAAGCATCCAAACAGTACAATTCGCCAATTTTTTGTTCTTCAAGTTTAAGTGAACAATGAGCCCCATTGTTAATCCTTTATCGGAAATTATTTGTAACTTTCGACAAGTAGAACAATGAATGGAACTGGTAGACGGTTGAAATCTTTTTATATATTGCTTCTAAATAGTCTAAGAAACATATATGCAAAGTATCCAAACAGTACAATACGCCAATTTTTTGTTCTTTAAGTTTAAGTGAACTACGAGCCCAATTGTTAATCCTTTATCGGAAATTATTTGTAACTTTCGACAAGTAGAACAATGAGTGGAACAGGTAGACGGTTGAAATCTTTGTATATATTGCTTCCATATAGTCTAAGAAACATGTACGCAAAGCATCCAAACAGTACCATTCGCCAATTTTTTGTTCTTCAAGTTTAAGTGAACTTTGAGCCCCAATGGTTAATCCTTTATCGGAAATTATTTGTAACTTTCGTCAAGTAGAACAATGAATGGAACAGGTAGACGGTTGAAATCTTTGTACATATTACTTCTATATAGTCTAAGAAACATATATGCAAAGCATCTAAACAGTAACAATCGCCAATTTTTTGATCTTCAAGTTTAAGTGAACAGCGAGCCCCATTGATAATCATGAAATGGAAATTATTTGTAACTTTCTACAAGTAGAACAATGAATGGAACAGGTAGACGTTTGAAATATTTGTATATATTGCTTCTATATAATATAAGAAACATATATTCAAAGCAACCAAACAGTACCATTCGCCAATTTTTTGGTCTTCAACTTTAAGTGAACAATGAGCCCCAATGGTTAATCCTTTATCGGAAATTATTTGTAATTTTCGACAAGTAGAACAATGAATGGAACTGGTAGACGGTTGAAATATTTGTATATATTGCTTTTATATAATATAAGAAACATATATTCAAAGCATCCAAACAGTACCATTCGCCAATTTATTGTTCTTCAAGTTTAAGTGAACAACGAGCCCCATTGTTAATCCTTAAAAGGAAATTATTTGTAAATTTCGACAAGTAGAACAATGATTGGAACACGTAGACGGTTGAAATCTTTGTATATATTGCTTCCATATAGTCTAAGAAACATGTACGCAAAGCATCCAAACAGTACCATTCGCCTATTTTTTGTTCTTCAAGTTTAAGTGAACTTTGAGACCCAATGGTTAATCCTTTATCGGAAATTATTTGTAACTTTCGTCAAGTAGAACAATGAATGGAACAGGTAGACGGTTGAAATCTTTGTATATATTACTTCTATATCGTCTAAGAAACATATATGCAAAGCATCTAAACAGTAACAATCGCCAATTTTTTGATCTTCAAGTTTAAGTGAACAGCGAGCCCCATTGATAATCATGAAATGGAAATTATTTGTAACTTTCTACAAGTAGAACAATGAATAGTACAGGTAGACAGGTGAAATCTTTCTGTATATTGCTTCTAAATAGTCTAAGAGACATATATGCAAAGCATCCAAACAGTACAATTCGCCAATTTTTTGTTCTACAAGTTTAAGTGAACAATGTGCCTCATTGTTAATCCTTTATCGGAAATTATTTGTAACTTTCGACAAGTAGAACAATGAATGGAACTGGTAGACGGTTGAAATCTTTTTATATATTGCTTCTAAATAGTCTAAGAAACATATATGCAAAGCATCTAAACAGTAACAATCGCCAATTTTTTGACCTTCAAGTTTAAGTGAACAGCGAGCCCCATTGATAATCATGAAATGGAAATTATTTGTAACTTTCTACAAGTAGAACAATGAATAGTACAGGTAGACAGGTGAAATCTTTGTATATATTGCTTCTATATAATCTAAGAAACATATATGCAAAGCATCCAAACAGTACCATTCGCCAATTTTTTGTTCTTCAAGTTTAAGTGAACTACGAGCCCCATTGTTAATCCTTTAAAAGAAATTATTTGTAACTTGCGACAAGTAGAACAATGAATGGAACAGGTAGCCGGTTGAAATCAATGTATATATTGCTTCTAAATAGTCTAAGAAACATATATGCAAAGAATCCAAACAGTACAATTCGCCAATTTTTTGTTCTTCAAGTTTAAGTGAACTACGAGCCCCATTGTTAATCCTTTAAAGGAAATTATTTGTAAATTTCGACAAGTAGAACAATGAATGGAACAGGTAGACTGTTGAAATCATTGTATATATTGCTTCTATATAGTCGAAGAAACATATATGCAAAGCATCCAAACAGTACAATTCGCCAATTTATTGTTCTTCAAGTTTAAGTGAACAACGAGCCCCATTGTTAATCCTTTAAAGGAAATTATTTGTAAATTTCGACAAGTAGAACAATGAATGAAACAGGTAGACGGTCGAAATCTTTGTATATTTTGCTTCTATATAATGTAAGAAACATATATGCAAAGCATCCAAACAGTACCATTCGCCAATTTTTTGTTCTTCAAGTTTAAGTGAACTACGAGCCCCATTGTTAATCATTTAAAAAAAATTATTTGTAAATTTCGACAAGTAGAACAATGAATGGAACAGGTAGACTGTTGAAATCATTGTATATATTGCTTCTATATAGTCTAAGAAACATATATGCAAAGCCTCCAAACAGTACAATTCGCCAATTATTTGATCTTCAAGTTTAAGTGAACTACGAGCTCCTTTGTTAATACTTTAACGG
Organism: Cerceris ruficornis; assembly: GCA_963989415.1. Classification (NCBI taxonomy): domain Eukaryota; kingdom Metazoa; phylum Arthropoda; class Insecta; order Hymenoptera; family Crabronidae; genus Cerceris; species Cerceris ruficornis. The sequence continues at coordinate 169,607 of CAXDIW010000440.1, forward strand.
AAATTATTTGTAACTTGCGACAAGTAGAACAATGAATGGAACATGTAGCCGGTTGAAATCAATGTATATATTGCTTCTAAATAGTCTAAGAAACATATATGCAAAGAATCCAAACAGTACATTTCGCCAATTTTTTGTTCTTCAAGTTTAAGTGAACTACGAGCCCCATTGTTAATCCTTTAAAGGAAATTATTTGTAACTTTCGACAAGTAGAACAATGAATGGAACAGGTAGACTGTTGAAATCATTGTATATATTGCTTCTATATAGTCTAAGAAACATATATGCAAAGCATCCAAACAGTACAATTCGCCAATTTATTGTTCTTCAAGTTTAAGTGAACAACGAGCCCCATTGTTAATCCTTTAAAGGAAATTATTTGTAAATTTCGACAAGTAGAACAATGAATGGAACAGGTAGACGGTTGAAATCTTAGTATATATTGCGTCTATATAGTCTAAGAACCATATATGCAAAGCATCCAAACAGTACCATTCGCCAATTTTTTGTTCTTCAAGTTTAAGTGAACTACGAGCCCCATTGTTAATCCTTTAAAGGAAATTATTTCTAAATTTCGACAAGTAGAACAATGATTGGAACACGTAGACGGTTGAAATCTTTGTATATATTGCTTCCATATAGTCTAAGAAACATGTACGCAAAGCATCCAAACAGTACCATTCGCCAATTTTTTGTTCTTCAAGTTTAAGTTAACAATGAGCCCCAATGGTTAATCCTTTATCGGAAATTATTTGTAACTTTCGACAAGTAGAACAATGAATGGAACAGGTAGACGGTTGAAATCATTGTATATATTGCATCTATATAATCTAAGAAACATATATACAAAGCATCTAAACAGTAACAATCGCCAATTTTTTGATCTTCAAGTTTAAGTGAACAGCGAGCCCCATTGATAATCATGAAATGGAAATTATTTGTAACTTTCTACAAGTAGAACAATGAATAGTACAGGTAGACGGGTGAAATCTTTCTATATATTGCTTCTAAATAGTCTATGAAACATATATGCAAAGCATCCAAACAGTACCATTCGCCAATTTTTTGGTCTTCAACTTTAAGTGAACAATGAGCCCCATTGTTAATCCTTTATCGGAAATTATTTGTAAATATCGACAAGTAGAACAATGAATGGATCATGTAGACGGTTGAAGTCATTGTATATATTGCTTCTATATAGTCTACGAAACATATATGCAAAGCATCCAAACAGTACCATTCGCCAATTTTTTGTTCTTCAAGTTTAAGTGAACAACGAGCCCCATTGTAAATCATTTAAAGGAAATTATTTGTATTTTTCGAAAAGTAGAACAATGATTGGAACACGTAGACGGTTGAAATCTTTGTATATATTGCTTCCATATAGTCTAAGAAACATGTACGCAAAGCATCCAAACTGTACCATTCGCCAATTTATTGTTCTTCAAGTTTAAGTGAACATCGAGCCCCATTGTTAATCCTTTAATGGAAATTATTTGTAAATTTCGACAAGTAGAACAATGATTGGAACACGTAGACGGTTGAAATCTTTGTATATATTGCTTCCATATAGTCTAAGAAACATGTACGCAAAGCATCCAAACAGTACCATTCGCCAATTTTTTGTTCTTCAAGTTTAAGTGAACTACGAGCCCCATTGTTAATCCTTTAAAGGAAATTATTTGTAAATTTCGACAAGTAGAACAATGAATGGAACAGGTAGACGCTTGAAATCTTTGTATATATTGCTTCTATATAGTCTAAGAAACATATATGCAAAGCATCCAAACAGTACCATTCGCCAATTTTTTGTTCTTCAAGTTTAAGTGAACAATGAGCCCCAATGGTTAATCCTTTATAGGAAATTATTTGCAAATTTCGACAAGTAGAACAATGAATGGAACAGGTAGACGGTTGAAATCTTTGTATATATTGCTTCCATATAGTCTAAGAAACATGTACGCAAAGCATCCAAACAGTACCATTCGCCAATTTTTTGTTCTTCAAGTTTAAGTGAACAAGGAGCCCCAATGGTTAATCCTTTATCGGAAATTATTTGTAACTTTCGACAAATAGAACAATGAATGGAACAGGTAGACGGTTGAAATCTTTGTATATATTGCTTCTATATAACGTAAGAAACATATATGCAAAGCATCCAAACAGTACCATTCGCCAATTTTTTGTTCTTCAAGTTTAAGTGAACTACGAGCCCCAGTGTTAATCCTTTAAAGGAAATTATTTGTAAATTTCGACAAGTAGAACAATGAATGGAACAGGTAGACGGTTGAAATCTTTGTATATATTGCTTCCATATGGTCTAAGAAACATGTACGCAAAGCATCCAAACAGTACCATTCGCCAATTTTTTGTTCTTCAAGTTTAAGTGAACAATGAGCCCCAATGGTTAATCCTTTATCGGAAATTATTTGTAATTTTCGACAAGTAGAACAATGAATGGAACAGGTAGACGGTTGACATCTTTGTATATATTGCTTCTATATAATCTAAGAAACATATATGCAAAGCATCTAAACAGTAACAATCGCCAATTTTTTGTTCTTCAAGTTTAAGTGAACTACGAGCCCCATTGTTAATCCTTTAACGGAAATTAATTCTAACTTTCTACAAGTAGAACAATGCTTGGAACACGTAGACGGATGAAATCTTTGTATATATTGCTTCCATATAGTCTAAGAAACATGTACGCAAAGCATCCAAACAGTACCATTCGCCAATTTTTTGTTCTTCAAGTTTAAGTGAACAAGGAGCCCCAATGGTTAATCCTTTATCGGAAATTACTTGTAATTTTCGACAAGTAGAACAATGAATGGAACAGGTAGCCGGTTGAAATCAATGTATATACTGCTTCTATATAGTCTAAGAAACATATATGCAAAGCATCCAAACAGTACCATTCGGCAATTTTTTGTTGTTCAAGTTTAAGTGAACTACGAGCCCCATTGTTAATCCTTTAAAGGAAATTATTTGTAAATTTCGACAAGTAGAACAATGATTGGAACAGGTAGACGGTTGAATTCTTCGTATATATTGCTTCTATATAGTCTAAGAAACATATATGCAAAGCATCCAAACAGTACAATTCGCCAATTTATTGTTCTTCAAGTTTAAGTGAACAACGAGCCCCATTGTTAATCCTTTAAAGGAAATTATTTGTAAATTTCGACAAGTAGAACAATGAATGGAACAGGTAGACGGTTGAAATCTTTGTATATATTGCTTCTATATAGTCTAAGAAACATATATGCAAAGCATCCAAACAGTACCATTCGGCAATTTTTTGTTCTTCAAGTTTAAGTGAACTACGAGCCCCATTGTTAATCCTTTAAAGGAAATTATTTGTAATTTTCGACAAGTAGAACAATGATTGGAACACGTAGACGGTTGAAATCTTTGTATATATTGCTTCCATATAGTCTAAGAAACATCTACGCAAGCATCCAAACAGTACCATTCGCCAATTTTTTGTTCTTCAAGTTTAAGTGAAAAACGAGCCGCATTGTTAATCCTTTAAAGGAAATTATTTGTAAATTTCGACAAGTAGAACAATGAATGGAACAGGTAGATGGTTGAAATCAATGTATATATTGCTTCTATATAGACTAAGAAACCTATATGAAAAGCATCTAAACAGTAACAATCGCCAATTTTTTGATCTTCAAGTTTAAGTGAACAGCGAGCCCCATTGATAATCATGAAATGGAAATTATTTGTAACTTTCTACAAGTAGAACAATGATTGGAACACGTAGACGGTTGAAATCTTTGTATATATTGCTTCCATATAGTCTAAGAAACATGTACGCAAAGCATCCAAACTGTACCATTCGCCAATTTATTGTTCTTCAAGTTTAAGTGAACATCGAGCCCCATTGTTAATCCTTTAATGGAAATTATTTGTAAATTTCGACAAGTAGAACAATGATTGGAACACGTAGACGGTTGAAATCTTTGTATATATTGCTTCCATATAGTCTAAGAAACATGTACGCAAAGCATCCAAACAGTACAATTCGCCAATTTTTTGTTCTTCAAGTTAAAGTGAACTACGAGCCCCATTGTTAATCCTTTAAAGGAAATTATTTGTAAATTTCGACAAGTAGAACAATGAATGGAACAGGTAGACGCTTGAAATCTTTGTATATATTGCTTCTATATAGTCTAAGAAACATATATGCAAAGCATCCAAACAGTACCATTCGCCAATTTTTTGTTCTTCAAGTTTAAGTGAACAATGAGCCCCAATGGTTAATCCTTTATAGGAAATTATTTGTAAATTTCGACAAGTAGAACAATGAATGGAACAGGTAGACGGTTGAAATCTTTGTATATATTGCTTCCATATAGTCTAAGAAACATGTACGCAAAGCATCCAAACAGTACCATTCGCCAATTTTTTGTTCTTCAAGTTTAAGTGAACAAGGAGCCCCAATGGTTAATCCTTTATCGGAAATTATTTGTAATTTTCGACAAGTAGAACAATGAATGGAACAGGTAGACGGTTGACATCTTTGTATATATTGCTTCTATATAATCTAAGAAACATATATGCAAAGCATCTAAACAGTAACAATCGCCAATTTTTTGTTCTTCAAGTTTAAGTGAACTACGAGCCCCATTGTTAATCCTTTAACGGAAATTAATTCTAACTTTCTACAAGTAGAACAATGCTTGGAACACGTAGACGGATGAAATCTTTGTAGATATTGCTTCCATATAGTCTAAGAAACATGTACGCAAAGCATCCAAACAGTACCATTCGCCAATTTTTTGTTCTTCAAGTTTAAGTGAACAAGGAGCCCCAATGGTTAATCCTTTATCGGAAATTACTTGTAATTTTCGACAAGTAGAACAATGAATGGAACAGGTGGACGGTTGAAATCTTTGTATATATTGCTTCTATATAATGTAAGAAACATATATGCAAAGCATCCAAACAGTACCATTCGCCAATTTTTTGTTCTTCAAGTTTAAGTGAACAACGAGCCCCAATGGTTAATCCTTTATCGGAAATTATTTGTAACTTCCGACAAGTAGAACAATGAATGGAACAGGTAGACGGTTGAAATCTTTGTATATATTGCGTCTATATAGTCTAAGAAACATATATGCAAAGCATCCAAACAGTACCATTCGCCAATTTTTTGTTCTTCAAGTTTAAGTGAACTACGAGCCCCATTGTTAATCCTTTAAAGGAAATTATTTGTAAATTTCGACAAGTAGAACAATGAATGGAACAGGTAGATGGTTGAAATCAATGTATTTATTGCTTCTATATAGTCTACGAAACATATATGCAAAGCATCCAAACAGTACCATTCGCCAATTTTTTGATCTTCAAGTTTAAGTGAACTACGAGCCCCATTGTTAATCCTTTAAAGGAAATTATTTGTAAATTTCGACAAGTAGAACAATGAATGGAACAGGTAGACTGTTGAAATCATTGTATACATTGCTTCCATATAGTCTAAGAAACATGTACGCAAAGCATCCAAACAGTACCATTCGCCAATTTTTTGTTCTTCAAGTTTAAGTGAACAAGGAGCCCCAATGGTTAATCCTTTATCGGAAATTACTTGTAATTTTCGACAAGTAGAACAATGAATGGAACAGGTAGACGGTTGAAATCTTTGTATATATTGCTTCTATATAATGTAAGAAACATATATGCAAAGCATGCACACAGTACCATTCGCCAATTTTTTGTTCTTCAAGTTTAAGTGAACTACGAGCCCCATTGTTAATCCTTTAAAGGAAATTATTTGTAAATTTCGACAAGTAGAACAATGAGTGGAACAGGTAGATGGTTGAAATCTTAGTATATATTGCGTCTATATAGTCTAAGAACCATATATGCAAAGCATCCAAACAGTACCATTCGCCAATTTTTTGTTCTTCAAGTTTAAGTGAACTACGAGCCCCACTGTTAATCCTTTAAAGGAAATTATTTCTAAATTTCGACAAGTAGAACAATGATTGGAACACGTAGACTGTTGTAATCTTTGTATATATTGCTTCCATATAGTCTAAGAAACATGTACGCAAAGCATCCAAACAGTACCATTCGCCAATTTTTTGTTCTTCAAGTTTAAGTGAACAATGAGCCCCAATGGTTAATCCTTTATCGGAAATTATTTGTAATTTTCGACAAGTAGAACAATGAATGGAACAGGTAGACGGTTGAAATCTTAGTATATATTGCATCTATATAATCTAAGAAACATATATGCAAAGCATCTAAACAGTAACACTCGCCAATTTTTTGATCTTCAAGTTTAAGTGAACAGCGAGCCCCATTGATAATCATGAAATGGAAATTATTTGTAACTTTCTACAAGTAGAACAATGAATAGTACAGGTAGACGGGTGAAATCTTTCTATATATTGCTTCTAAATAGTCTATGAAACATATATGCAAAGCATCCAAACAGTACAATTCGCCAATTTTTTGTTCTTCAAGTTTAAGTGAACAATGAGCCCCATTGTTAATCCTTTATCGGAAATTATTTGTAACTTTCGACAAGTAGAACAATGAATGGAACTGGTAGACGGTTGAAATCTTTTTATATATTGCTTCTAAATAGTCTAAGAAACATATATGCAAAGTATCCAAACAGTACAATACGCCAATTTTTTGTTCTTTAAGTTTAAGTGAACTACGAGCCCAATTGTTAATCCTTTATCGGAAATTATTTGTAACTTTCGACAAGTAGAACAATGAATGGAACAGGTAGACGGTTGAAATCTTTGTAAATATTGCTTCTATATAGTCTACGAAACATATATGCAAAGCATCCAAACAGTACCATTCGCCAATTTTTTGTTCTTCAAGTTTAAGTGAACAACGAGCCCCAATGGTTAATCCTTTATCGGAAATTATTTGTAACTTCCGACAAGTAGAACAATGAATGGAACAGGTAGACTGTTGAAATCTTTGTATATATTGCGTCTATATAGTCTAAGAAACATATATGCAAAACATCCAAACAGTACCATTCGCCAATTTTTTGTTCTTCAAGTTTAAGTGAACTACGAGCCCCATTGTTAATCCTTTAAAGGAAATTATTTGTAAATTTCGACAAGTAGAACAATGAATGGAACAGGTAGACTGATGAAATCATTGTATATACTGCTTCTATATAGTCTAAGAAACATTTATGCAAAGCATCCAAACAGTACAATTCGCCAATTATTTGATCTTCAAGTTTAAGTGAACTACGAGCTCCATTGTTAATACTTTAACTGAAATTATTTGTAACTTGCGACAAGTAGAACAATGAATGGAACAGGTAGCCGGTTGAAATCAATGTATATATTGCTTCTAAATAGTCTAAGAAACATATATGCAAAGAATCCAAACAGTACAATTCGCCAATTTTTTGTTCTTCAAGTTTAAGTGAACTACGAGCCCCATTGTTAATCCTTTAAAGGAAATTATTTGTAAATTTCGACAAGTAGAACAATGAATGGAACAGGTAGACTGTTGAAATCATTGTATATATTGCTTCTATATAGTCGAAGAAACATATATGCAAAGCATCCAAACAGTACAATTCGCCAATTTATTGTTCTTCAAGTTTAAGTGAACAACGAGCCCCATTGTTAATCCTTTAAAGGAAATTATTTGTAAATTTCGACAAGTAGAACAATGAATGGAACAGGTAGACGGTTGAAATCTTAGTATATATTGCGTCTATATAGTCTAAGAACCATATATGCAAAGCATCCAAACAGTACCATTCGTCAATTTTTTGTTCTTCAAGTTTAAGTGAACTACGAGCCCCATTGTTAATCCTTTAAAGGAAATTATTTCTAAATTTCGACAAGTAGAACAATGATTGGAACACGTAGACGGTTGAAATCTTTGTATATATTGCTTCCATATAGTCTAAGAAACATGTACGCAAAGCATCCAAACAGTACCATTCGCCAATTTTTTGTTCTTCAAGTTTAAGTTAACAATGAGCCCCAATGGTTAATCCTTTATCGGAAATTATTTGTAACTTTTGACAAGTAGAACAATGAATGGAACAGGTAGACGGTTGAAATCTTTGTATATATTGCATCTATATAATCTAAGAAACATATATGCAAAGCATCTAAACAGTAACAATCGCCAATTTTTTGATCTTCAAGTTTAAGTGAACAGCGAGCCCCATTGATAATCATGAAATGGAAATTATTTGTAACTTTCTACAAGTAGAACAATGAATAGTACAGGTAGACGGGTGAAATCTTTCTATATATTGCTTCTAAATAGTCTATGAAACATATATGCAAAGCATCCAAACAGTACCATTCGCCAATTTTTTGGTCTTCAACTTTAAGTGAACAATGAGCCCCATTGTTAATCCTTTATCGGAAATTATTTGTAACTTTCGTCAAGTAGAACAATGAATGGAACAGGTAGACGGTTGAAATCTTTGTACATATTACTTCTATATAGTCTAAGAAACATATATGCAAAGCATCTAAACAGTAACAATCGCCAATTTTTTGATCTTCAAGTTTAAGTGAACAGCGAGCCCCATTGATAATCATGAAATGGAAATTATTTGTAACTTTCTACAAGTAGAACAATGAATGGAACAGGTAGACGTTTGAAATATTTGTATATATTGCTTCTATATAATATAAGAAACATATATTCAAAGCAATCAAACAGTACCATTCGCCAATTTTTTGGTCTTCAACTTTAAGTGAACAATGAGCCCCAATGGTTAATCCTTTATCGGAAATTATTTGTAATTTTCGACAAGTAGAACAATGAATGGAACAGGTAGACGGTTGAAATATTTGTATATATTGCTTTTATATAATATAAGAAACATATATTCAAAGCATCCAAACAGTACCATTCGCCAATTTTTTGTTCTTCAAGTTTAAGTGAACAACGAGCCCCATTGTTAATCCTTAAAAGGAAATTATTTGTAAATTTCGACAAGTAGAACAATGATTGGAACACGTAGACGGTTGAAATCTTTGTATATATTGCTTCCATATAGTCTAAGAAACATGTACGCAAAGCATCCAAACAGTACCATTCGCCAATTTTTTGTTCTTCAAGTTTAAGTGAACTTTGAGCCCCAATGGTTAATCCTTTATCGGAAATTATTTGTAACTTTCGTCAAGTAGAACAATGAATGGAACAGGTAGACGGTTGAAATCTTTGTACATATTACTTCTATATAGTCTAAGAAACATATATGCAAAGCATCTAAACAGTAACAATCGCCAATTTTTTGATCTTCAAGTTTAAGTGAACAGCGAGCCCCATTGATAATCATGAAATGGAAATTATTTGTAACTTTCTACAAGTAGAACAATGAATGGAACAGGTAGACGTTTGAAATATTTGTATATATTGCTTCTATATAATATAAGAAACATATATTCAAAGCAACCAAACAGTACCATTCGCCAATTTTTTGGTCTTCAACTTTAAGTGAACAATGAGCCCCAATGGTTAATCCTTTATCGGAAATTATTTGTAATTTTCGACAAGTAGATCAATGAATGGAACTGGTAGACGGTTGAAATATTTGTATATATTGCTTTTATATAATATAAGAAACATATATTCAAAGCATCCAAACAGTACCATTCGCCAATTTATTGTTCTTCAAGTTTAAGTGAACAACGAGCCCCATTGTTAATCCTTAAAAGGAAATTATTTGTAAATTTCGACAAGTAGAACAATGATTGGAACACGTAGACGGTTGAAATCTTTGTATATATTGCTTCCATATAGTCTAAGAAACATGTACGCAAAGCATCCAAACAGTACCATTCGCCTATTTTTTGTTCTTCAAGTTTAAGTGAACTTTGAGACCCAATGGTTAATCCTTTATCGGAAATTATTTGTAACTTTCGTCAAGTAGAACAATGAATGGAACAGGTAGACGGTTGAAATCTTTGTATATATTACTTCTATATCGTCTAAGAAACATATATGCAAAGCATCTAAACAGTAACAATCGCCAATTTTTTGATCTTCAAGTTTAAGTGAACAGCGAGCCCCATTGATAATCATGAAATGGAAATTATTTGTAACTTTCTACAAGTAGAACAATGAATAGTACAGGTAGACAGGTGAAATCTTTCTGTATATTGCTTCTAAATAGTCTAAGAGACATATATGCAAAGCATCCAAACAGTACAATTCGCCAATTTTTTGTTCTACAAGTTTAAGTGAACAATGTGCCCCATTGTTAATCCTTTATCGGAAATTATTTGTAACTTTCGACAAGTAGAACAATGAATGGAACTGGTAGACGGTTGACATCTTTTTATATATTGCTTCTAAATAGTCTAAGAAACATATATGCAAAGCATCTAAACAGTAACAATCGCCAATTTTTTGACCTTCAAGTTTAAGTGAACAGCGAGCCCCATTGATAATCATGAAATGGAAATTATTTGTAACTTTCTACAAGTAGAACAATGAATAGTACAGGTAGACAGGTGAAATCTTTGTATATATTGCTTCTATATAATCTAAGAAACATATATGCAAAGCATCCAAACAGTACCATTCGCCAATTTTTTGTTCTTCAAGTTTAAGTGAACTACGAGCCCCATTGTTAATCCTTTAAAAGAAATTATTTGTAACTTGCGACAAGTAGAACAATGAATGGAACAGGTAGCCGGTTGAAATCAATGTATATATTGCTTCTAAATAGTCTAAGAAACATATATGCAAAGAATCCAAACAGTACAATTCGCCAATTTTTTGTTCTTCAAGTTTAAGTGAACTACGAGCCCCATTGTTAATCCTTTAAAGGAAATTATTTGTAACTTTCGACAAGTAGAACAATGAATGGAACAGGTAGACTGTTGAAATCATTGTATATATTGCTTCTATATAGTCTAAGAAACATATATGCAAAGCATCCAAACAGTACAATTCGCCAATTTATTGTTCTTCAAGTTTAAGTGAACAACGAGCCCCATTGTTAATCCTTTAAAGGAAATTATTTGTAAATTTCGACAAGTAGAACAATGAATGGAACAGGTAGACGGTTGAAATCTTAGTATATATTGCGTCTATATAGTCTAAGAACCATATATGCAAAGCATCCAAACAGTACCATTCGCCAATTTTTTGTTCTTCAAGTTTAAGTGAACTACGAGCCCCATTGTTAATCCTTTAAAGGAAATTATTTCTAAATTTCGACAAGTAGAACAATGATTGGAACACGTAGACGGTTGAAATCTTTGTATATATTGCTTCCATATAGTCTAAGAAACATGTACGCAAAGCATCCAAACAGTACCATTCGCCAATTTTTTGTTCTTCAAGTTTAAGTTAACAATGAGCCCCAATGGTTAATCCTTTATCGGAAATTATTTGTAACTTTCGACAAGTAGAACAATGAATGGAACAGGTAGACGGTTGAAATCTTTGTATATATTGCATCTATATAATCTAAGAAACATATATACAAAGCATCTAAACAGTAACAATCGCCAATTTTTTGATCTTCAAGTTTAAGTGAACAGCGAGCCCCATTGATAATCATGAAATGGAAATTATTTGTAACTTTCTACAAGTAGAACAATGAATAGTACAGGTAGACGGGTGAAATCTTTCTATATATTGCTTCTAAATAGTCTATGAAACATATATGCAAAGCATCCAAACAGTACCATTCGCCAATTTTTTGGTCTTCAACTTTAAGTGAACAATGAGCCCCATTGTTAATCCTTTATCGGAAATTATTTGTAAATATCGACAAGTAGAACAATGAATGGATCATGTAGACGGTTGAAGTCATTGTATATATTGCTTCTATATAGTCTACGAAACATATATGCAAAGCATCCAAACAGTACCATTCGCCAATTTTTTGTTCTTCAAGTTTAAGTGAACAACGAGCCCCATTGTAAATCATTTAAAGGAAATTATTTGTATTTTTCGAAAAGTAGAACAATGAATGGAACAGGTAGACTGTTGAAATCATTGTATATATTGCTTCTATATAGTCTAAGAAACATATATGCAGAGCATCCAGACAGTACAATTCGCCAATTTTTTGTTCTTCAAGTTTAAGTAAACTACGATCCCCATTGTTAATCCCTTAACGGAAATTATTTGTAACTTTCGACAAGTAGAACAATGAATGGAACAGGTAGACGGTTGAAATATTTGTATATATTGCTTCTATATAATATAAGAAACATATATTCAAAGCAACCAAACAGTACCATTCGCCAATTTTTTGGTCTTCAACTTTAAGTGAACAATGAGCCCCAATGGTTAATCCTTTATCGGAAATTATTTGTAATTTTCGACAAGTAGAACAATGAATGGAACAGGTAGACGGTTGAAATATTTGTATATATTGCTTTTATATAATATAAGAAACATATATTCAAAGCATCCAAACAGTACCATTCGCCAATTTTTTGTTCTTCAAGTTTAAGTGAACAACGAGCCCCATTGTTAATCCTTAAAAGGAAATTATTTGTAAATTTCGACAAGTAGAACAATGATTGGAACACGTAGACGGTTGAAATCTTTGTATATATTGCTTCCATATAGTCTAAGAAACATTTACGCAAAGCATCCAAACAGTACCATTCGCCAATTTTTTGTTCTTCAAGTTTAAGTGAACTACGAGCCCCATTGTTAATCCTTTAAAGGAAATTATTTGTAAATTTCGACAAGTAGAACAATGAATGGAACAGGTAGACTGTTGAAATCATTGTATATATTGCTTCTATATAGTCTAAGAAACATATATGCAAAGCATCTAAACAGTAACAATCGCCAATTTTTTGACCTTCAAGTTTAAGTGAACAGCGAGCCCCATTGATAATCATGAAATGGAAATTATTTGTAACTTTCTACAAGTAGAACAATGAATAGTACAGGTAGACAGGTGAAATCTTTCTGTATATTGCTTCTAAATAGTCTAAGAGACATATATGCAAAGCATCCAAACAGTACAATTCGCCAATTTTTTGTTCTTCAAGTTTAAGTGAACTACGAGCCCCATTGTTAATCCTTTAAAGGAAATTATTTGTAAATTTCGACAAGTAGAACAATGAATGGATCAGGTAGACGGTTGAAATCTTTGTATATATTGCATCTATATAATCTAAGAAACATATATGCAAAGCATCTAAACAGTAACAATCGCCAATTTTTTGATCTTCAAGTTTAAGTGAACAGCGAGCCCCATTGATAATCATGAAATGGAAATTATTTGTAACTTTCTACAAGTAGAACAATGAATAGTACAGGTAGACGGGTGAAATCTTTCTATATATTGCTTCTAAATAGTCTATGAAACATATATGCAAAGCATCCAAACAGTACAATTCGCCAATTTTTTGTTCTACAAGTTTAAGTGAACAATGTGCCCCATTGTTAATCCTTTATCGGAAATTATTTGTAACTTTCGACAAGTAGAACAATGAATGGAACTGGTAGACGGTTGAAATCTTTTTATATATTGCTTCTAAATAGTCTAAGAAACATATATGCAAAGTATCCAAACAGTACAATTCGCCAATTTTTTGTTCTTTAAGTTTAAGTGAACTACGAGCCCAATTGTTAATCCTTTAAAGGAAATTATTTGTAAATATCGACAAGTAGAACAATGAATGGATCATGTAGACGGTTGAAGTCATTGTATATATTGCTTCTATATAGTCTACGAAACATATATGCAAAGCATCCAAACAGTACCATTCGCCAATTTTTTGTTCTTCAAGTTTAAGTGAACAACGAGCCCCATTGATAATTATGAAACGGAAATTATTTGTAATTTTCTACAAGTAGAACAATGAATGGAACAGGTAGACGGTTGAAATCAATGTATATATTGCTTCTATATAGTCTAAGAAACATATATGCAAAGTATCCAAACAGTACCATTCGCCAATTTTTTGTTCTTCAAGTTTAAGTGAACAACGAGCCCCAATGGTTAATCCTTTATCGGAAATTATTTGTAACTTCCGACAAGTAGAACAATGAATGGAACAGGTAGACTGTTGAAATCTTTGTATATATTGCGTCTATATAGTCTAAGAAACATATATGCAAAGCATCCAAACAGTACCATTCGCCAATTTTTTGTTCTTCAAGTTTAAGTGAACTACGAGCCCCATTGTTAATCCTTTAAAGGAAATTATTTGTAAATTTCGACAAGTAGAACAATGAATGGAACAGGTAGACTGTTGAAATCATTGTATATATTGCTTCTATATAGTCTAAGAAACATATATGCAAAGCATCCAAACAGTACAATTCGCCAATTTATTGTTCTTCAAGTTTAAGTGAACAACGAGCCCCATTGTTAATCCTTTAAAGGAAATTATTTGTAAATTTCGACAAGTAGAACAATGAATGGAACAGGTAGACGGTCGAAATCTTTGTATATATTGCTTCTATATAATCTAAGAATCATATATGCAAAGCATCCAAACAGTACCATTCGCCAATTTTTTGTTCTTCAAGTTTAAGTGAACTACGAGCCCCATTGTTAATCCTTTAAAAGAAATTATTTGTAAATTTCGACAAGTAGAACAATGAATGGAACAGGTAGACTGTTGAAATCATTGTATATATTGCTTCTATATAGTCTAAGAAACATATATGCAAAGCGTCCAAACAGTACAATTCGCCAATTATTTGATCTTCAAGTTTAAGTGAACTACGAGCTCCATTGTTAATACTTTAACGGAAATTATTTGTAACTTGCGACAAGTAGAACAATGAATGGAACAGGTAGCCGGTTGAAATCAATGTATATATTGCTTCTAAATAGTCTAAGAAACATATATGCAAAGTATCCAAACAGTACAATTCGCCAATTTTTTGTTCTTTAAGTTTAAGTGAACTACGAGCCCAATTGTTAATCCTTTAAAGGAAATTATTTGTAACTTTCGACAAGTAGAACAATGAATGGAACAGGTAGACGGTTGAAATCATTGTATATATTGCTTCTATATAGTCTAAGAAACATATCTGCATATCATCCAAACAGTACAATTCGCCAATTATTTGATCTTCAAGTTTAAGTGAACTACGAGCCCCATTGTTAATCCTTTATCGGAAATTATTTGTAACTTTCGACAAGTAGAACAATGAATGGAAAAGGTAGACGGTTGAAAACTTTGTATATATTGCTTCTATATAGTCTAAGAAACATGTACGCAAAGCATCCAAACAGTACCATTCGCCAATTTTTTGTTCCTCAAGTTTAAGTGAACAATGAGCCCCATTGTTAATCCTTTATCGGAAATTATTTGTAACTTTCGACAAGTAGAACAATGAATGGAACAGGTAGACGGTTGAAATCTTTGTAAATATTGCTTCTATATAGTCTAAGAAACATATATGCAAAGCATCCAAACAGTACAATTCGCCAATTTTTTGTTCTTCAAGTTTAAGTGAACAATGAGCCCCAGTGGTTAATCCTTTATCGGAAATTATTTGTAACTTTCGACAAGTAGAACAATGAATGGAACAGGTAGACGGTTGAAATCATTGTATATATTGCTTCTATATAGTCTAAGAAACATATCTGCATATCATCCAAACAGTACAATTCGCCAATTATTTGATCTCCAAGTTTAAGTGAACTACGAGCCCCATTGTTAATCCTTTATCGGAAATTATTTGTAACTTTCGACAAGTAGAACAATGAATGGAACAGGTAGACGGTTGAAAACTTTGTATATATTGCTTCTATATAGTCTAAGAAACATGTACGCAAAGCATCCAAACAGTACGATTCGCCAATTTTTTGTTCCTCAAGTTTAAGTGAACAATGAGCCCCATTGTTAATCCTTTATCGGAAATTATTTGTAACTTTCGACAAGTAGAACAATGAATGGAACAGGTAGACGGTTGAAATCTTTGTAAATATTGCTTCTATATAGTCTAAGAAACATATATGCAAAGCATCCGAACAGTACAATTCGCCAATTTTTTGTTCTTCAAGTTTAAGTGAACAATGAGCCCCAATGGTTAATCCTTTATCGGAAATTATTTGTAACTTTCGACAAGTAGAACAATGAATGGAACAGGTAGACGGTTGAAATCATTGTATATATTGCTTCTATATAGTCTAAGAAACATATCTGCATATCATCCAAACAGTACAATTCGCCAATTATTTGATCTTCAAGTTTAAGTGAACTACGAGCCCCATTGTCAATACTTTAACGGAAATTATTTGTAACTTGCGACAAGTAGATCAATGAATGGAACAGGTAGACGGTTGAAATCAATGTATATATTGCTTCTATATAGTCTAAGAAATATATATGCAAAGCATCCAAAAGTACCATTCGCCAATTTTTTGTTCTTCAAGTTTAAGTGAACAACGAGCCCCATCGTTAATCCTTTAAAGGAAATTATTTGTAAATTTCGACAAGTAGAACAATGAATGGAACAGGTAGACGGTTGAAATCATTGTATATATTGCTTCTATATAGTCTTAGAAACATATATGCAAAGCATCCAAACAGTACAATTCGCCAATTTTTTGTTCTTCAAGTTTAAGTGAACAATGAGCCCCAATGGTTAATCCTTTATCGGAAATTATTTGTAACTTTCGACAAGTAGAACAATGAATGGAACAGGTAGACGGTTGAAATCATTGTATATATTGCTTCTATATAGTCTAAGAAACATATCTGCATATCATCCAAACAGTACAATTCGCCAATTATTTGATCTTCAAGTTTAAGTGAATTACGAGCCCCATTGTCAATACTTTAACGGAAATTATTTGTAACTTGCGACAAGTAGATCAATGAATGGAACAGGTAGACGGTTGAAATCAATGTATATATTGCTTCTATATAGTCTAAGAAATATATATGCAAAGCATCCAAAGAGTACCATTCGCCAATTTTTTGTTCTTCAAGTTTAAGTGAACAACGAGCCCCATCGTTAATCCTTTAAAGGAAATTATTTGTAAATTTCGACAAGTAGAACAATGAATGGAACAGGTAGACGGTTGAAATCATTGTATATATTGCTTCTATATAGTCTAAGAAACATGTACGCAAAGCATCCAAACAGTACCATTCGCCAATTTTTTGTTCCTCAAGTTTAAGTGAACAATGAGCCCCATTGTTAATCCTTTATCGGAAATTATTTGTAACTTTCGACAAGTAGAACAATGAATGGAACAGGTAGACGGTTGAAATCATTGTATATATTGCTTCTGTATAGTCTAAGAAACATATCTGCATATCATCCAAACAGTACAATTCGCCAATTATTTGATCTTCAAGTTTAAGTGAACTACGAGCCCCATTGTTAATACATTAACGGAAATTATTTGTAACTTGCGACAAGTAGATCAATGAATGGAACAGGTAGACGGTTGAAATCAATGTATATATTGCTTCTATATAGTCTAAGAAATATATATGCAAAGCATCCAAAAGTACCATTCGCCAATTTTTTGTTCTTCAAGTTTAAGTGAACAACGAGCCCCATCGTTAATCCTTTAAAGGAAATTATTTGTAAATTTCGACAAGTAGAACAATGAATGGAACAGGTAGACGGTTGAAATCATTGTATATATTGCTTCTATATAGTCTTAGAAACATATATGCAAAGCATCCAAACAGTACCATTCGCCAATTTTTTGGTCTTCAACTTTAAGTGAAAAATGAGCCCCATTGTTAATCCTTTATCGGAAATTATTTGTAACTTTCTACAAGTAGAACAATGAATAGAACTGGTAGACGGTTGAAAACTTTGTATATATTGCTTCTATATAGTCTAAGAAACATGTACGCAAAGCATCCAAACAGTACCATTCGCCAATTTTTTGTTCCTCAAGTTTATGTGAACAATGAGCCCCATTGTTAATCCTTTATCGGAAATTATTTGTAACTTTCGACAAGTAGAACAATGAATGGAACAGGTAGAAGGTTGAAATCTTTGTAAATATTGCTTCTATATAGTCTAAGAAACATATATGCAAAGCATCCGAACAGTACAATTCGCCAATTTTTTGTTCTTCAAGTTTAAGTGAATAATGAGCCCCAATGGTTAATCCTTTATCGGAAATTATTTGTAACTTTCGACAAGTAGAACAATGAATGGAACAGGTAGACGGTTGAAATCATTGTATATATTGCTTCTATATAGTCTAAGAAACATATCTGCATATCATCCAAACAGTACAATTCGCCAATTATTTGATCTTCAAGTTTAAGTGAACTACGAGCCCCATTGTTAATACTTTAACGGAAATTATTTGTAACTTGCGACAAGTAGATCAATGAATGGAACAGGTAGACGGTTGAAATCAATGTATATATTGCTTCTATATAGTCTAAGAAATATATATGCAAAGCATCCAAAGAGTACCATTCGCCAATTTTTTGTTCTTCAAGTTTAAGTGAACAATGAGCCCCATCGTTAATCCTTTAAAGGAAATTATTTGTAACTTTCTACAAGTAGAACAATGAATAGAACTGGTAGACGGTTGAAATATTTGTATATATTGCTTCTATATAGTCTAAGAAACATATATGCAAAGCATCCAAACAGTACCATTCGCCAATTTTTTGTTCATCAAGTTTAAGTGAACAACGAGCTCCATTGTTAATCCTTTAAAGGAAATTATTTGTAAATTTCGACAAGTAGAACAATGATTGGAACACGTAGACGGTTGAAATCTTTGTATATATTGCTTCCATATAGTCTAAGAAACATGTACGCATAGCATCCAAACAGTACCATTCGCCAATTTTTTGGTCTTCAACTTTAAGTGAACAATGAGCCCCAATGGTTAATCCTTTATCGGAAATTATTTGTAACTTTCGACAAGTAGAACAATGAATGGAACAGGTAGACGGTTGAAATCATTGTATATATTGCTTCTATATAGTCTAAGAAACATATATGCAAAGCATCCAAACAGTACCATTCGCCAATTTTTTGTTCTTCAAGGTTAAGTGAAAAATGAGCCCCATTGTTAATCCTTTATCGGAAATTATTTGTAACTTTCGACAAGTAGAACAATGAATGGAACAGGTATACGGCTGAAATTATTATATATATTGCTTCTATATAGTCTAAGAAACATATATGCATAGCATCCACACAGTACAATTCGCCAAATTATTGTTCTCCAAGTTTAAGTGAACAACGAGCCCCATTGTTAATCCTTTAAAGGAAATTATTTGTAACTTTCGACAAGTAGAACAATGAATGGAACAGGTAGACGGTTGAAATCAATGTATATATTGCTTCCATATAGTCTAAGAAACATGTACGCATAGCATCCAAACAGTACCATTCGCCAATTTTTTGGTCTTCAACTTTAAGTGAACAATGAGCCACATTGTTAATCCTTTATCGGAAACTATTTGTAACTTTCTACAAGTAGATCAATAATTGGAACACGTAGACGGTTGAAATCTTTGTATATATTGCTTCTATATAGACTAAGAAACATATATGCAAAGCATCCAAACAGTACCATTCGCCAATTTTTTGTTCTTCAAGTTTAAGTGAACAACGAGCCCCATTGATAACCATGAAACGGAAATTATTTGTAACTTTCGACATGCAGAACAATGAATGGAACAGGTAGACGGTTGAAATTATTATATATATTGCTTCTATATAGTCTAAGAAACATATATGCATAGCATCCACACAGTACAATTCGCCAAATTATTGTTCTCCAAGTTTAAGTGAACAACGAGCCCCATTGTTAATCCTTTAAAGGAAATTATTTGTAACTTTCGACAAGTAGAACAATGAATGGAACAGGTAGACGGTTGAAATCAATGTATATATTGCTTCTATATAGTCTAAGAAACATATATGCAAAGCATCCAAACAGTACCATTCGCCAATTTTTTGTTCTTCAAGTTTAAGTGAACTACGAGCCCCATTGTTAATACTTTAAAGGAAATTATTTGTAAATTTCGGCAAGTAGAACAATGAATGGAACACGTAGACGGTTGAAATCTTTGTATATATTGCTTCCATATAGGCTAAGAAACATGTACGCAAAGCATCCAAACAGTACCATTCGCCAATTTTTTGTTCTTCAAGTTTAAGTGAACTACGAGCCCCATTGTTAATCCTTTAAAGGAAATTATTTGTAAATTTCGACAAGTAGAACAATGAATGGAACAGGTAGACTGTTGAAATCTTTGTATATGTTGCTTCTATATAGTCTAAGAAACCTATATGCAAAGCATCTAAACAGTACCATTCGCCAATTTTTTGATCTTCAAGTTTAAGTGAACAGCGAGCCCCATTGATAATCATGAAATGCAAATTATTTGTAACTTTCTACAAGTAGAACAATGAATAGTGCAGGTAGAGGGGTGAAATCTTTCATTATATTGCTTCTAAATAGTCTAAGAAACATATATGCAAAGCATCCAAACAGTACAATTCGCCAATTTTTTGTTCTTCAAGTTTAAGTGAACTACGAGCCCCATTGTTAATCCTTTAAAGGAAATTATTTGTAAATTTCGACAAGTAGAACAATGAATGGAACAGGTAGACGGTTGAAATCTTTGTATATATTGCTTCTATATAGTCTAAGAAACATATATGCAAAGAATCCAAACAGTACATTTCGCCAATTTTTTGTTCTTCAAGTTTAAGTGAACTACGAGCCCCATTGTTAATACTTTAAAGGAAATTATTTGTAAATTTCGGCAAGTAGAACAATGAATGGAACACGTAGACGGTTGAAATCTTTGTATATATTGCTTCCATATAGGCTAAGAAACATGTACGCAAAGCATCCAAACAGTACAATTCGCCAATTTTTTGTTCTTCAAGTTTAAGTGAACTACGAGCCCCATTGTTAATCCTTTAAAGGAAATTATTTGTAAATTTCGACAAGTAGAACAATGAATGGAACAGGTAGACGGTTGAAATCTTTGTATATGTTGCTTCTATATAGTCTAAGAAACCTATATGCAAAGCATCTACACAGTACCATTCGCTAATTTTTTGTTCTTCAAGTTTAAGTGAACTACGAGCCCCGTTGTTAATCCTTTAACGGAAACTAATTGTAACTTTCTACAAGAAGAACAATGATTGGAACACGTAGACGGTTGAAATCTTTGTATATGTTGCTTCTATATAGTCTAAGAAACATATATGCAAAGCATCCAAACAGTACAGTTCGCCAATTTATTGTTCTTCAAGTTTAAGTGAACAACGAGCCCTATTGTTAATCCTTTAAAGGAAATTATGTGTAAATTTCGACAAGTAGAACAATGATTGGAACACGTAGACGGTCGAAATCATTGTATATATTGCTTCCATATAGTCTAAGAAACATGTACGCAAAGCATCCAAACAGTACCATTCGCCAATTTTTTGGTCTTCAAGTTTAAGTGAACAACGAGCCCCATTGATAATCATGAAACGGACATTATTTGTAACTTTCTACAAGTAGATCAATGAATAGAACAGGTAGACGGTTGAAATCTTTGTATATATTGCTTCTATATAATCTAAGAAAAATATATGCAAAGCATCCAAACAGTACCATTCGCCAATTTTTTGTTCTTCAAGTTTAAGTGAACTTCGAGCCCCATTGTTAATCCTTTAAAGGAAATTATTTGTAAATTTCGACAAGTAGAACAATGAATGGAACAGGTAGACGGTTGAAATCATTGTATATATTGCTTCTATATAGTCTAAGAAACATATATGCAAAGCATCCAAACAGTACAATTCGCCAATTTCTTGTTCTTCAAGTTTAAGTAAACTACGAGCCCCATTGTTAATACTTTAACGGAAATGATTTGTAAATTTCGACAAGTAGAACAATGATTGGAACACGTAGACTGTTGAAATCTTTGTATATATTGCTCCCATATAGTCTAAGAAACATGTACGCAAAGCATCCAAACAGTACAATTCGCCAATTTCTTGTTCTTCAAGTTTAAGTAAACTACGATCCCGATTGTTAATCCCTTAACGGAAATTATTTGTAACTTTCGACAAGTAGAACAATGAATGGAACAGGTAGACGGTTGAAATCATTGTATATATTGCTTGTATATAGTCTAAGAAACATATATGCAAATCATCCAAACAGTACTATTCGCCAATTATTTGATCTTCAAGTTTAAGTGAACTACGAGCCCCATTGTTAATACTTTAACGGAAATTATTTGTAAATTTCGACAAGTAGAACAATGATTGGAACACGTAGACTGTTGAAATCTTTGTATATATTGCTCCCATATAGTCTAAGAAACATGTACGCAAAGCATCCAAACAGTACAATTCGCCAATTTCTTGTTCTTCAAGTTTAAGTAAACTACGATCCCGATTGTTAATCCCTTAACGGAAATTATTTGTAACTTTCGACAAGTAGAACAATGAATGGAACAGGTAGACGGTTGAAATCATTGTATATATTGCTTGTATATAGTCTAAGAAACATATATGCAAATCATCCAAACAGTACTATTCGCCAATTATTTGATCTTCAAGTTTAAGTGAACTACGAGCCCCATTGTTAATACTTTAACGGAAATTATTTGTAAATTTCGACAAGTAGAACAATGAATGGATCATGTAGACAGTTGAAATGATTGTATATATTGCTTCTATATAGCCTACGAAACATATATGCAAAGCATCCAAACAGTACAATTCGCCAATTTTTTGTTCTTCAAGTTTAAGTGAACAATGAGCCCCATTGTTAATCCTTTATCGGAAATTATTTGTAACTTTCGACAAGTAGAACATTGAATGGGACAGGTAGACGGTTGAAATCTTTGTATATATTGCTTCTATATAGTATAAGAAACATATATGCAAATCATCCAAACAGTACAATTCGCCAATTATTTGATCTTCAAGTTTAAGTGAACTACGAGCCCCATTGTTAATACTTTAACGGAAATTATTTGTAACTTGCGACAAGTAGAACAATGAATGGAACAGGTAGTCGGTTGAAATCAATGTATATATTGCTTCTATATAGTCTAAGAAACATATATGCAAAGCATCCAAACAGTACCATTCATCAATTTTTTGTTCTTCAAGTTTAAGTGAACAACGAGCCCCATTGTTAATCCTTTATCGGAAATTATTTGTAATTTTCGACAAGTAGAACAATGAATGGAACAGGTAGACGGTTGAAATCTTTGTATATATTGCTTCTATATAATCTAAGAAACATATATGCAAAGCATCCAAACCGTACCATTCGCCAATTTTTTGTTCTTCAAGTTTTAGTGAACAACGAGCCCCATTGATAATCATGAAACGGAAATTATTTGTAACTTTCTACAAGTAGAACAATGAATAGAACAGGTAGACGGTTGAAATCTTTGTATATGTTGCTTCTATATAGTCTACTAAACCTATATGCAAAGCATCTAAACAGTAACAATCGCCAATTTTTTGATCTTCAAGTTTAAGTGAACAGCGAGCCCCATTGATAATCACGAAATGGAAATTATTTGTAACTTTCTACAAGTAGAACAATGAATAGTACAGGTAGACGGGTGAAATCTTTCTATATATTGCTTCTAAATAGTCTAAGAAACATATATGCAAAGCATCCAAACAGTACAATTCGCCAATTTTTTGTTCTTCAAGTTTAAGTGAACTACGAGCCCCATTGTTAATCCTTTAACGGAAATTAATTGTAACTTTCTACAAGTAGAACAATGATTGGAACACGCAGACGGTTGAAATCTTTGTATATATTGCTTCTATATAGTCTAAGAAACAGATATGCAAAGCATCCAAACAGTACAATTCGCCAATTTTTTGTTCTTCAAGTTTAAGTGAACAATGAGCCCCATTGTTAATCCTTTAAAGGAAATTATTTCTAACTTTCGACAAGTAGAACAATGAATGGAACAGGTAGACTGTTGAAATCATTGTATATATTGCGTCTATATAGTCTAAGAAACATATATGCAAAGCATCCAAACAGTACAATTCGCCAATTTTTTGGTCTTCAAGTTTAAGTGAACAATGAGCCCCATTGTTAATCCTTTAAAGGAAATTATTTCTAACTTTCGACAAGTAGAACAATGAGAGGAACAGGTAGACGGTTGAAATCTTTGTATATATTGCTTCTATATAGTCTAAGAAACATGTATGCAAAGCATCCAAACAGTACAATTCGCCAATTTTTTGTTCTTCAAGTTTAAGTGAACAATGAGCCCCAATGGGTAATCCTTTATTGGTAATTATTTGTAACTTTCGACAAGTAGAACAATGAATGGAACAGGTAGACGGATGAAATCCTTGTATATATTGCTTCCATATAGTCTAAGAAACATGTACGCAAAGCATCCAAACAGTACCATTCGCCAATTTTTTGTCCTTCAAGTTTAAGTGAACAATGAGCCCCATTGTTAATCCTTTATCGGAAATTATTTCTAACTTTCGACAAGTAGAACAATGAATCGAACAGGTAGACGGTTGAAATCTTTGTATATATTGCTTCTATATAGTCTAAAACACATATATGCAAAGCATCCAAACAGTACAATTCGCCAATTTTTTGTTCTTCAAGTTTAAGTGAACAATGAGCCCCAATGGTTAATCCTTTATCGGTAATTATTTGTAACTTTCGACAAGTAGAACAATGAATGGAACAGGTAGACGGTTGAAATCCTTGTATATATTGCGTCTATATAGTCTAAGAAACATATATGCAAAGCATCCAAACAGTACAATTCGCCAATTTTTTGTTCTTCAAGTTTTAGTAAACTACGATCCCCATTGTTAATCCCTTATCGGAAATTATTTGTAACTTTCGACAAGTTGGACAATGAATGGAACTGGTAGACGGTTGAAATCTTTTTATATATTGCTTCTATATAGTCTAAGAAACATATATGCAAAGCATCCAAACAGTACCAGTCGCCAATTTTTTGTCCTTCAAGTTTAAGTGAACAACGAGGATCATTGATAATCATGAAACGGAAATTATTTGTAACTTTCGACAAGATGAACAATGAATAGAACAGGTAGACGGTTGAAATCTTTGTATATGTTGCTTCTATATAGTCTAAGAAACCTATATGCGAAGCATCTAAACAGTAACATTCGCCAATTTTTTGATCTTCAAGGTTAAGTAAACTACGATCCCCATTGTTAATCCCTTAACGAAAATTATTTGTAACTTTCGACAAGTAGAACAATGAATGGAACAGGTAGACGGTTGAAATCATTGTATATATTGCTTCTATATAGTCTAAGAAACATATATGCAAAGCATCCAAACAGTACCAGTCGCCAATTTTTTGTCCTTCAAGTTTACGTGAACAACGAGGCCCATTGATAATCATGAAACGGAAATTATTTGTAACTTTCGACAAGATGAACAATGAATGGAACAGGTAGACTGTTGAAATCAATGTATATATTGCTTCTATATAGTCTAAGAAACATATATGCAGAGCATCCAGACAGTACCATTCGCCAATTTTTTGTTCTTCAAGTTTAAGTGAACAACGAGCCCCATTGTTAATCCTTTAAAGGAAATTATTTGTAACTTTCGAAAAGTAGAACAATGAATGGAACAGGTAGACTGTTGAAATCATTGTATATATTGCTTCTATATAGTCTAAGAAACATATATGCAGAGCATCCAGACAGTACAATTCGCCAATTTTTTGTTCTTCAAGTTTAAGTAAACTACGATCCCCATTGTTAATCCCTTAACGGAAATTATTTGTAACTTTCGACAAGTAGAACATTGAATGGAACAGGTAGTCGGTTGAAATCAATGTATATATTGCTTCTATATAGTCTAAGAAACATATATGCAAAGCATCCAAACAGTACCATTCATCAATTTTTTGTTCTTCAAGTTTAAGTGAACAACGAGCCCCATTGTTAATCCTTTATCGGAAATTATTTGTAATTTTCGACAAGTAGAACAATGAATGGAACAGGTAGACGGTTGAAATCTTTGTATATATTGCTTCTATATAATCTAAGAAACATATATGCAAAGCATCCAAACCGTACCATTCGCCAATTTTTTGTTCTTCAAGTTTAAGTGAACAACGAGGCCCATTGATAATCATGAAACGGAAATTATTTGTAACTTTCGACAAGATGAACAATGAATGGAACAGGTAGACTGTTGAAATCATTGTATATATTGCTTCTATATAGTCTAAGAAACATATATGCAGAGCATCCAGACAGTACCATTCGCCAATTTTTTGTTCTTCAAGTTTAAGTGAACAACGAGCCCCATTGTTAATCCTTTAAAGGAAATTATTTGTAATTTTCGAAAAGTAGAACAATGAATGGAACAGGTAGACTGTTGAAATCATTGTATATATTGTTTCTATATAGTCTAAGAAACATATATGCAGAGCATCCAGACAGTACCATTCGCCAATTTCTTGTTCTTCAAGTTTAAGTGAACAATGAGCCCCAATGGTTAATCCGTTATCGGAAATTATTTGTAACTTTCGACAAGTAGAACAATGAATGGAACAGGTAGACGGTTGAAATCTTTGTATATATTGCTTCTATATAGTCTAAGAAACATGTATGCAAAGCATCCAAACAGTACAATTCGCCAATTTTTTGTTCTTCAAGTTTAAGTGAACAATGAGCCCCAATGGGTAATCCTTTATCGGTAATTATTTGTAACTTTCGACAAGTAGAACAATGAATGGAACAGGTAGACGGATGAAATCCTTGTATATATTGCTTCCATATAGTCTAAGAAACATGTACGCAAAGCATCCAAACAGTACCATTCGCCAATTTTTTGTCCTTCAAGTTTAAGTGAACAATGAGCCCCATTGTTAATCCTTTATCGGAAATTATTTCTAACTTTCGACAAGTAGAACAATGAATCGAACAGGTAGACGGTTGAAATCTTTGTATATATTGCTTCTATATAGTATAAGAAACATATATGCAAATCATCCTAACAGTACAATTCGCCAATTATTTGATCTTCAAGTTTAAGTGAACTACGAGCCCCATTGTTAATACTTTAACGGAAATTATTTGTAACTTGCGACAAGTAGAACAATGAATGGAACAGGTAGTCGGTTGAAATCAATGTATATATTGCTTCTATATAGTCTAAGAAACATATATGCAAAGCATCCAAACAGTACCATTCATCAATTTTTTGTTCTTCAAGTTTAAGTGAACAACGAGCCCCATTGTTAATCCTTTATCGGAAATTATTTGTAATTTTCGACAAGTAGAACAATGAATGGAACAGGTAGACGGTTGAAATCTTTGTATATATTGCTTCTATATAATCTAAGAAACATATATGCAAAGCATCCAAACCGTACCATTCGCCAATTTTTTGTTCTTCAAGTTTAAGTGAACAACGAGCCCCATTGATAATCATGAAACGGAAACTATTTGTAACTTTCTACAAGTAGAACAATGAATAGAACAGGTAGACGGTTGAAATCTTTGTATATGTTGCTTCTATATAGTCTACGAAACCTATATGCAAAGCATCCAAACAGTACAATTCGCCAATTTTTTGTTCTTCAAGTTTAAGTGAACAATGAGCCCCATTGTTAATCCTTTAAAGGAAATTATTTCTAACTTTCGACAAGTAGAACAATGAATGGAACAGGTAGACTGTTGAAATCATTGTATATATTGCGTCTATATAGTCTAAGAAACATATATGCAAAGCATCCAAACAGTACAATTCGCCAATTTTTTGGTCTTCAAGTTTAAGTGAACAATGAGCCCCATTGTTAATCCTTTAAAGGAAATTATTTGTAACTTTCGACAAGTAGAACAATGAGAGGAACAGGTAGACGGTTGAAATCTTTGTATATATTGCTTCTATATAGTCTAAGAAACATGTATGCAAAGCATCCAAACAGTACAATTCGCCAATTTTTTGTTCTTCAAGTTTAAGTGAACAATGAGCCCCAATGGGTAATCCTTTATCGGTAATTATTTGTAACTTTCGACAAGTAGAACAATGAATGGAACAGGTAGACGGATGAAATCCTTGTATATATTGCTTCCATATAGTTTAAGAAACATGTACGCAAAGCATCCAAACAGTACCATTCGCCAATTTTTTGTCCTTCAAGTTTAAGTGAACAATGAGCCCCATTGTTAATCCTTTATCGGAAATTATTTCTAACTTTCGACAAGTAGAACAATGAATCGAACAGGTAGACGGTTGAAATCATTGTATATATTGCTTCTATATAGTCTAAGAAACATATATGCAAAGCATCCAAACAGTACCAGTCGCCAATTTTTTGTCCTGAAAGTTTAAGTGAACAACGAGGCCCATTGATAATCATGAAACGGAAATTATTTGTAACTTTCGACAAGATGAACAATGAATAGAACAGGTAGACGGTTGAAATCTTTGTATATGTTGCTTCTATATAGTCTAAGAAACCTATATGCGAAGCATCTAAACAGTAACATTCGCCAATTTTTTGTTCTTCAAGTTTAAGTAAACTACGATCCCCATTGTTAATCCCTTAACGAAAATTATTTGTAACTTTCGACAAGTAGAACAATGAATGGAACAGGTAGACGGTTCAAATCATTGTATATATTGCTTCTATATAGTCTAAGAAACATATATGCAAAGCATCCAAACAGTACAATTCGCCAATTTTTTGTTCTTCAAGTTTAAGTAAACTACGATCCCCATTGTTAATCCCTTAACGGAAATTATTTGTAACTTTCGACAAGTAGAACATTGAATGGAACAGGTAGACGGTTGAAATCTTTGTATCTATTGCTTCTATATAGTATAAGAAACATATATGCAGAGCATCCAGACAGTACCATTCGCCAATTTTTTGTTCTTCAAGTTTAAGTGAACAACGAGCCCCATTGTAAATCATTTAAAGGAAATTATTTGTATGTTTCGAAAAGTAGAACAATGAATGGAACAGGTAGACTGTTGAAATCATTGTATATATTGCTTCTATATAGTCTAAGAAACATATATGCAGAGCATCCAGACAGTACAATTCGCCAATTTTTTGTTCTTCAAGTTTAAGTAAACTACGATCCCCATTGTTAATCCCTTAACGGAAATTATTTGTAACTTTCGACAAGTAGAACATTGAATGGAACAGGTAGACGGTTGAAATCTTTGTATCTATTGCTTCTATATAGTATAAGAAACATATATGCAAAGCATCCAAACAGTACCATTCGCCAATTTTTTGTTCTTCAAGTTTAAGTGAACTGCGAGCTCCATTGTTAATCCTTTAAAGGAAATTATTTGTAACTTTCGACAAGTAGAACAATGAATGGAACAGGTAGACTGTTGAAAACATTGTATATATTGCTTCTATATAGTCTAAGAAACATTTATGCAAAGCATCCAAACAGTACAATTCGCCAATTTTTTGTTCTTCAAGTTTAAGTAAACTACGATCCCCATTGTTAATCCCTTAACGGAAATTATTTGTAACTTTCGACAAGTAGAACAGTGAATGGAACAGGTAGACGGTTGAAATCTTTGTATATATTGCTTCTATATAGTATAAGAAACATATATGCAGAGCATCCAGACAGTACCATTCGCCAATTTTTTGTTCTTCAAGTTTAAGTGAACAACGAGCCCCATTGTAAATCCTTTAAAGGAAATTATTTGTAATTTTCGAAAAGTAGAACAACGAATGGAACAGGTAGACTGTTGAAATCATTGTATATATTGCTTCTATATAGTCTAAGAAACATATATGCAGAGCATCCAGACAGTACCATTCGCCAATTTCTTGTTCTTCAAGTTTAAGTGAACAATGAGCCCCAATGGTTAATCCGTTATCGGAAATTATTTGTAACTTTCGACAAGTAGAACAATGAATGGAACGGGTAGACGGTTGAAATCTTTGTATATATTGCTTCTATATAGTCTAAGAAACATATATGCAAAGCATCCAAACAGTACCAGTCGCCAATTTTTTGTCCTGAAAGTTTAAGTGAACAACGAGGCCCATTGATAATCATGAAACGGAAATTATTTGTAACTTTCGACAAGATGAACAATGAATAGAACAGGTAGACGGTTGAAATCTTTGTATATGTTGCTTCTATATAGTCTAAGAAACCTATATGCGAAGCATCTAAACAGTAACATTCGCCAATTTTTTGTTCTTCAAGTTTAAGTAAACTACGATCCCCATTGTTAATCCCTTAACGAAAATTATTTGTAACTTTCGACAAGTAGAACAATGAATGGAACAGGTAGACGGTTCAAATCATTGTATATATTGCTTCTATATAGTCTAAGAAACATATATGCAAAGCATCCAAACAGTACAATTCGCCAATTTTTTGTTCTTCAAGTTTAAGTAAACTACGATCCCCATTGTTAATCCCTTAACGGAAATTATTTGTAACTTTCGACAAGTAGAACATTGAATGGAACAGGTAGACGGTTGAAATCTTTGTATCTATTGCTTCTATATAGTATAAGAAACATATATGCAGAGCATCCAGACAGTACCATTCGCCAATTTTTTGTTCTTCAAGTTTAAGTGAACAACGAGCCCCATTGTAAATCATTTAAAGGAAATTATTTGTATTTTTCGAAAAGTAGAACAATGAATGGAACAGGTAGACTGTTGAAATCATTGTATATATTGCTTCTATATAGTCTAAGAAACATATATGCAGAGCATCCAGACAGTACAATTCGCCAATTTTTTGTTCTTCAAGTTTAAGTAAACTACGATCCCCATTGTTAATCCCTTAACGGAAATTATTTGTAACTTTCGACAAGTAGAACATTGAATGGAACAGGTAGACGGTTGAAATCTTTGTATCTATTGCTTCTATATAGTATAAGAAACATATATGCAAAGCATCCAAACAGTACCATTCGCCAATTTTTTGTTCTTCAAGTTTAAGTGAACTGCGAGCTCCATTGTTAATCCTTTAAAGGAAATTATTTGTAACTTTCGACAAGTAGAACAATGAATGGAACAGGTAGACTGTTGAAAACATTGTATATATTGCTTCTATATAGTCTAAGAAACATTTATGCAAAGCATCCAAACAGTACAATTCGCCAATTTTTTGTTCTTCAAGTTTAAGTAAACTACGATCCCCATTGTTAATCCCTTAACGGAAATTATTTGTAACTTTCGACAAGTAGAACAGTGAATGGAACAGGTAGACGGTTGAAATCTTTGTATATATTGCTTCTATATAGTATAAGAAACATATATGCAGAGCATCCAGACAGTACCATTCGCCAATTTTTTGTTCTTCAAGTTTAAGTGAACAACGAGCCCCATTGTAAATCCTTTAAAGGAAATTATTTGTAATTTTCGAAAAGTAGAACAACGAATGGAAAAGGTAGACTGTTGAAATCATTGTATATATTGCTTCTATATAGTCTAAGAAACATATATGCAGAGCATCCAGACAGTACCATTCGCCAATTTCTTGTTCTTCAAGTTTAAGTGAACAATGAGCCCCAATGGTTAATCCGTTATCGGAAATTATTTGTAACTTTCGACAAGTAGAACAATGAATGGAACAGGTAGACGGTTGAAATCTTTGTATAGATTGCTTCTATATAGTCTAAGAAACATCTATGCAAAGCATCCAAACAGTACAATTCGCCAATTTTTTGTACTTCAAGTTTAAGTGAACTACGAGCCCCATTGATAATCACGAAAGGGAAATTTTTTCTAAGTTTCTACAAGTAGAACAATGAATAGAACAGGTAGACGGTTGAATTCTTTGTATATGTTGCTTCTATATAGTCTAGGAAATCTATATGCAAAGCATCCAAACACTAACATTTGCCAATTTTATGTTCTTGAAGTTTAAGTGAACTACGAGCCCCATTGTTAATCTTTTAACGGAAATTATTTGTAAATTTCGACAAGTAGAACAATGATTGGAACACGTAGACGGTTGAAATCTTTGTATATAATGCTTCTATATAGTCTAAGAAACATATATGCAAAGCATTGAAACAGTACAATTCGCCAATTTTTTGTTCTTCAAGTTTAAGTGAACAACGAGCCCCATTGATAATCATGAAGTGGAAATTATTTGTAACTTTCTACAAGTAGAACAATGAATAGTACAGGTAGACGGGTGAAATCAATGTATATGCGGCTTCTATATAGTCTAAGAAACCTATATGCAAAGCATCTAAACAGTAACATTCGCCAATTTTTTGTTCTTCAAGTTTAAGTGAACTACGAGCCCCATTGTTAATCCTTTAAAGGAAATTATTTGTAAATTTCGACAAGTAGAACAATGAATGGAACAGTTAGACGGTTGAAATCATAGTATATATTGCTTCTATATAGTCTAAGAAACACATATGCAAAGCATCCAAACAGTACAATTCGCCAATGTTATGTTCTTCAAGTTTAAATGAACTACGAACCCCATTGTTAATTATTTAACGGAAATTATTTGTAACATTCGACAAGTAAAACAATGAATGGAACAGGTAGACGGTTGAAATCTTTGTATATATATTGCTTCTATATAGTCTAAGAAACATATATGCAAAGCATCCAGACAGTACCATTCGCCAATTTTTTGTTCTTCAAGTTTAAGTGAACAACGAGCCCCATTGATAATCATGAAGTGGAAATTATTTGTAACTTTCTACAAGTAGAACAATGAATAGTACAGGTAGACGGGTGAAATCTTTCTATATATTGCTTCTATATAGTCTAAGAAATATATATGCAAAGCATCCAAACAGTACCATTCGCCGATTTTTTGTCCTTCAAGTTTAAGTGAACAATGAGCCCCATTGTTAAACCTTTATCGGAAATTATTTGTAACTTTCGACAAGTAGAACAATGAATGGAACAGGTGGACGGTTGAAATCTTTGTATATATTGCTTCTATATAGTCTAAGAAACAGATATGCAAAGCATCTAAACAGTACAATTCGCCAATTTTTTGTACTTCAAGTTTAAGTGAACTACGAGCCCCATTGTTAATCCTTTAAAGGAAATTATTTGTAACTTTCGACAAGTAGAACAATGAATGGAACAGGTAGACGGTTGAAATCTTTGTATATGTTGCTTCTATATAGTCTAAGAAACATATATGCTAAGCATCCAAACAGTACAATTCGCCAATTTTTTGTTCTTCAAGTTTAAGTGAACAATGAGCCCCAATGGTTAATCCATTATCTGAAATTATTTGTAAATTTCGACAAGTAGAACAATGAATGGATCATGTAGACGGTTGAAAAAATTGTATATATTGCTTCTATATAGTCTACGAAACATATATGCAAAGCATCCAAACAGTACAATTCGCCAATTTTTTGTACTTCAAGTTTAAGTGAACTACGAGCCCCATTGTTAATCCTTTAACGGAAATTAATTGTAACTTTCGAGAAGTAGAACAATGAATGGAACAGGTAGACGGTTGAAATCTTTGTATAGATTGCTTCTATATAGTCTAAGAAACATCTATGCAAAGCATCCAAACAGTACAATTCGCCAATTTTTTGTACTTCAAGTTTAAGTGAACTACGAGCCCCATTGATAATCACGAAAGGGAAATTTTTTCTAAGTTTCTACAAGTAGAACAATGAATAGAACAGGTAGACGGTTGAATTCTTTGTATATGTTGCTTCTATATAGTCTAGGAAATCTATATGCAAAGCATCCAAACACTAACATTTGCCAATTTTATGTTCTTCAAGTTTAAGTGAACTACGAGCCCCATTGTTAATCCTTTAACGGAAATTATTTGTAAATTTCGACAAGTAGAACAATGATTGGAACACGTAGACGGTTGAAATCTTTGTATATAATGCTTCTATATAGTCTAAGAAACATATATGCAAAGCATTGAAACAGTACAATTCGCCAATTTTTTGTTCTTCAAGATTAAGTGAACTACGAGCCCCATTGTTAATACTTTAACGGAAATTATTTGTAACTTTCGACAAGTAGATCAATGACTGGAACAGGTAGACGGTTGAAATCAATGTATATATTGCTTCTATATAGTCTAAGCAACATATATGCAAAGCATCTAAACAGTAACATTCGCCAATTTTTGTATCTTCAAGTATTAGTGAACAACGAGCCCCATTGATAATCATGAAATGGAAATTATTTGTAACTTTCTACAAGTAGAACAATGAATGGAACAGGTAGACGCTTAAATCATTGTATATATTCCTTCTGTATAGTCTAAGAAACATGTACGCAAACCATCCAAGCAGTACAATTCGCCAATTTATTGTTCTTCAAGTTTAAGTGAACAACGAGCCGCATTGTTAATCCTTGAAAGGAAATTATTTGTAAATTTCGACAAGTAGAACAATGAATGGAACAGGTAGACGGTTGAAATCATTGTATATATTGCTTCCATATAGTCTAAGAAACATGTACGCAAAGCATCCAAACAGTACCATTCGCCAATGTTATGTTCTTCAAGTTTAAATGAACTACGCACCCCATTGTTAATTATTTAACGGAAATTATTTGTAACATTCGACAAGTAAAACAATGAATGGAACAGGTAGACGGTTGAAATCTTTGTATATATATTGCTTCTATATAGTCTAAGAAACATATATGCAAAGCATCCAGACAGTACCATTCGCCAATTTTTTGTTCTTCAAGTTTAAGTGAACAACGAGCCCCATTGATAATCATGAAGTGGAAATTATTTGTAACTTTCTACAAGTAGAACAATGAATAGTACAGGTAGACGGGTGAAATCAATGTATATGCGGCTTCTATATAGTCTAAGAAACCTATATGCAAAGCATCTAAACAGTAACATTCGCCAATTTTTGTATCTTCAAGTATTAGTGAACAACGAGCCCCATTGATAATCATGAAATGGAAATTATTTGTAACTTTCTACAAGTAGAACAATGAATGGAACAGGTAGACGCTTAAATCATTGTATATATTCCTTCTATATAGTCTAAGAAACATGTACGCAAACCATCCAAGCAGTACAATTCGCCAATTTATTGTTCTTCAAGTTTAAGTGAACAACGAGCCGCATTGTTAATCCTTGAAAGGAAATTATTTGTAAATTTCGACAAGTAGAACAATGAATGGAACAGGTAGACGGTTGAAATCATTGTATATATTGCTTCCATATAGTCTAAGAAACATGTACGCAAAGCATCCAAACAGTACCATTCGCCAATTTTTTGTTCTTCAAGTTTAAGTGAACAATGAGCCCCATTGTTAATCCTTTATCGGAAATTATTTGTAATTTTCGACAAGTAGAACAATGAATGGAACAGGTAGACGGGTGAAATCTTTCTATATATTGCTTCTATATACTCTAAGAAACATATACGCAAAGCATCCAAACAGTACAATTCGCCAATTTTTTGTTCTTCAAGTTTAAGTGAACTACGAGCCGCATTGTTAATCTTTAAAGGAAATTATTTGTAACTTTCGACAAGTAGATCAATGACTGGAACAGGCAGACGGTTGAAATCAATGTATATATTGCTTCTATATAGTCTAAGCAACATATATGCAAAGCATCTAAACAGTACAAATCGCCAATTTTTTGTTCTTCAAGTTTAAGTGAACTACGAGCCCCATTGTTAATCCTTTAAAGGAAATTATTTGTAAATTTCGACAAGTAGAACAATGAATGGAACAGTTAGACGGTTGAAATCATAGTATATATTGCTTCTATATAGTCTAAGAAACACATATGCAAAGCATCCAAACAGTACAATTCGCCAATGTTATGTTCTTCAAGTTTAAATGAACTACGAACCCCATTGTTAATTATTTAACGGAAATTATTTGTAACATTCGACAAGTAAAACAATGAATGGAACAGGTAGACGGTTGAAATCTTTGTATATATATTGCTTCTATATAGTCTAAGAAACATATATGCAAAGCATCCAGACAGTACCATTCGCCAATTTTTTGTTCTTCAAGTTTAAGTGAACAACGAGCCCCATTGATAATCATGAAGTGGAAATTATTTGTAACTTTCTACAAGTAGAACAATGAATAGTACAGGTAGACGGGTGAAATCTTTCTATATATTGCTTCTATATAGTCTAAGAAACATATATGCAAAGAATCCAAACAATACAATTCGCCAATTTTTTGTTCTTCATGTTTAAGTGAACTACGAGCCCCATTGTTAATCCTTTAAAGGAAATTATTTGTAAATTTCGACAAGTAGAACAATGAATGGAACAGGTAGACGGTTGAGATCTTTGTATATATTGCTTCTATATAGTCTAAGAAACATATATGCAAAGAATCCAAACAGTACAATACGCCAATTTTTTGTTCTTCAAGTTTAAGTGAACAATGAGCCCCATTGTTAATCCTTTAATGGAAATTATTTGTAACTTTCGACAAGTAGAACAATGAATGGTACAGGTAGACGGTTGAAATCTTTGTATATATTGCTTCTACATAGTCTAAGAAACATATATGCAAATCATCCAAACAGTACAATTCGCCAATTTTTTGTTCTTCAAGTTTAAGTGAACAACGAGCCCCATTGATAATCACGAAAGGGAAATTTTTTGTAAATTTCGACAAGTAGAACAATGAATGGAACATGTAGATGGTTGAAATCTTTCTATATATTGCTTCTATATAGTCTAAGAAACATATATGCAAAGAATCCAAACAGTACAATTCGCCAATTTTTTGTTCTTCAAGTTTAAGTGAACTACGAGCCCCATTGTTAATCCTTTAAAGCAAATTATTTGTAAATTTCGACAAGTTGAACAATGATTGGAACACGTAGACGGTTGAGATCTTTGTATATATTGCTTCTATATAGTCTAAGAAACATATACGCAAAGCATCCAAACAGTACAATTTGCCAATTTTTTTTCTTCAAGTTTAAGTGAACTACGAGCCCCATTTTTAATCCTTTAAAGGAAATTATTTGTAAATTTCGACAAGTTGAAAAATGAATGGAACAGGTAGACGGTTGAAATCATTGTATATATTGCTTCTATATAGTCTAAGAAACATATATGCAAATCATCCAAACAGTACAATTCGCCAATTTTTTGTTCTTCAAGTTTAAGTGAACAACGAGCCCCATTGATAATCACGAAAGGGAAATTATTTGTAAGTTTCTACAAGTAGAACAATGAATAGAACAGGTAGACGGTTGAATTCTTTGTATATGTTGCTTCTATATAGTCTAGGAAATCTATATGCAAAGCATCCAAACACTAACATTTGCCAATTTTATGTTCTTCAAGTTTAAGTGAACTACGAGCCCCATTGTTAATCCTTTAACGGAAATTATTTGTAAATTTCGACAAGTAGAACAATGATTGGAACACGTAGACGGTTGAAATCTTTGTATATAATGCTTCTATATAGTCTAAGAAACATATATGCAAAGCATTGAAACAGTACAATTCGCCAATTTTTTGTTCTTCAAGATTAAGTGAACTACGAGCCCCATTGTTAATACTTTAACGGAAATTATTTGTAACTTTCGACAAGTAGATCAATGACTGGAACAGGTAGACGGTTGAAATCAATGTATATATTGCTTCTATATAGTCTAAGCAACATATATGCAAAGCATCTAAACAGTACAATTCGCCAATTTTTTGTTCTTCAAGTTTAAGTGAACTACGAGCCCCATTGTTAATCCTTTAAAGGAAATTATTTGTAAATTTCGACAAGTAGAACAATGAATGGAACAGGTAGACGGTTGAAATCATAGTATATATTGCTTCTATATAGTCTAAGAAACACATATG
Organism: Cerceris ruficornis; assembly: GCA_963989415.1. NCBI lineage: Eukaryota > Metazoa > Arthropoda > Insecta > Hymenoptera > Crabronidae > Cerceris > Cerceris ruficornis. Next base: position 207,312 of record CAXDIW010000440.1, read on the forward strand.
CAAAGCATCCAAACAGTACAATTCGCCAATTTTATGTTCTTCAAGTTTAAATGAACTACGAACTCCATTGTTAATTATTTAACGGAAATTATTTGTAACATTCGACAAGTAAAACAATGAATGGAACAGGTAGACGGTTGAAATCTTTGTATATATATTGCTTCTATATAGTCTAAGAAACATATATGCAAAGAATCCAAACAATACAATTCGCCAATTTTTTGTTCTTCATGTTTAAGTGAACTACGAGCCCCATTGTTAATCCTTTAAAGGAAATTATTTGTAAATTTCGACAAGTAGAACAATGAATGGAACAGGTAGACGGTGGAAATCAATGTATATATTGCTTCTATATAGTCTAAAAAACATACATGCAAAGAATCCAAACAGTACAATTCGCCAATTTTTTGTTCTTCAAGTATAAGTGAACAATGAGCCCTAATGGTTAATCCTTTATCGGAAATTATTTGTATCTTTCGACAAGTAGAACAATGAATGGAACAGGTAGACGGTTGAAATCATTGAATATATTGCTTCTGTATAGTCTAAGAAACATATATGCAAATCATCCAAACAGTACAATTCGCCAATTTTTTGTTCTTCAAGTTTAAGTGAACAACGAGCCCCATTGATAATCACGAAAGGGAAATTTTTTGTAAATTTCGACAAGTAGAACAATGAATGGAACAGGTAGATGGTTGAAATCTTTCTATATATTGCTTCTATATAGTCTAAGAAACATATATGCAAAGAATCCAAACAGCACAGTTCGCCAATTTTTTGTTCTTCAAGTTTAAGTGAACTACGAGCCCCATTGTTAATCCTTTAAAGGAAAGTATTTGTAAATTTCGACAAGTTGAACAATGATTGGAACACGTAGACGGTTGAGATCTTTGTATATATTGCTTCTATATAGTCTAAGAAACATATACGCAAAGCATCCAAACAGTACAATTAGCCAATTTTTTTTCTTCAAGTTTAAGTGAACTACGAGCCCAATTGTAAATCCTCTAAAGGAAATTATTTGTAAATTTCGACAAGTAGAACAATGAATGGAATAGGTAGACGGTTGAAATCATTGTATATGCTGCTTCTATATAGCATAAGAAACCTATATGCAAAGCATCTAAACAGTACCATTCGCCAATTTTTTGTTCTTCAAGTTTAAGTGAACAATGAGCCCCATTGTTAATCCTTTATCGGAAATTATTTGTAACTTTCGACAAGTAGAACAATGAGTGGAACAGGTAGACGGTTGAAATCTTTGTATATATTGCTTCTATATAGTCTAAGAAACATATATGCAAAGCATCCAAAGAGTACAATTCGCCAATTTATTGTTCTTCAAGTTGAAGTGAACAACGAGCCCCATTGATAATCATGAAATGGAAATTATTTGTAACTTTCTACAAGTAGAACAATGAATAGTAAAAGTAGACGGGTGAAATCTTTCTATATATTGCTTCTATATAGTCTAAGAAACATATACGCAAAGCATCCAAACAGTACAATTCGCCAATTTTTTGTACTGCAAGTTTAAGTGAACTACGAGCCGCATTGTTAATCCTTTAAAGGAAATTATTTGTAAATTTCGACAAGTAGAACAATGAATGGAACAGGTAGACGATTGAAATCATTGTATATATTGCTTCCATATAGTCTAAGAAATATGTACGCAAAGCATCCAAACAGTACCATTCGCCAATTTTTTGTTCTTCAAGTTTAAGTGAACAATGAGCCCCATTGTTAATCCATTATCGGAAATTATTTGTAATTTTCGACAAGTAGAACAATGAATGGAACAGGTAGACGGGTGAAATCTTTCTATATATTGCTTCTATATAGTCTAAGAAACATATACGCAAAGCACGGAAACAGTACAATTTGCCAATTTTTTGTTCTTCAAGTTTAAGTGAACTACGAGCCGCATTGTTAATCCTTTAAAGGAAATTATTTGTAAATTTCGACTAGTAGAACAATGATTGGAACACTTAGACGGTTGAAATTTTTGTATATATTGCTTCCATATAGTCTAAGAAACATGTACGCAAAGCATCCAAACAGTACCATTCGCCAATTTTTTGTTCTTCAAGTTTAAGTGAACAATGAGCCCCATTGTTAGTCCTTTATCGGAAATTATTTGTAATTTTCGACAAGTAGAACAATGAATGGAACAGGTAGACAGTTGAAATCTTTGTATATATTGCTTCAATATAGTCTAAGAAACATATACGCAAAGCATCAAAACAGTACAATTCGCCAATTTTTTTTCTTCAAGTTTAAGTGAACTACGAGCACCATTGTTAATCCTTTAAAGGAAATTATTTGTAACTTTCGACATGTAGAACAATGAATGGAACAGGTAGACTGTTGAGATCTTTGTATATATTGCTTCTATATAGTCTAAGAAACATATATGCAAAGCATCCAAACAGTACAATTCGCCAATTTATTGTTCTTCAAGTTTAAGTGAACTACGAGCCCCATTGTTAATCCTTTAAAGGAAATTATTTGTAAATTTCGAAAAGTATAACAATGAATGGAACAGGTAGACTGTTGAAATCATTGTATATATTGCTTCTATATAGTCTAAGAAACATATATGCAAAGCGTCCAAACAGTACAATTCGCCAATTTTTTGTTCTTCAAGTTTAAGTGAACTACGAGCCCAATTGTTAATCCTCTAAAGGAAATTATTTGTAAATTTCGACAAGTAGAACAATGAATGGAATAGGTAGACGGTTGAAATCATTGTATATGCTGCTTCTATATAGCATAAGAAACCTATATGCAAAGCATCTAAACAGTACCATTCGCCAATTTTTTGTTCTTCAAGTTTAAGTGAACAATGAGGCCCATTGTTAATCCTTTATCGGAAATTATTTGTAACTTTCGACAAGTATAACAATGAATGGAACAGGTAGACTGTTGAAATCATTGTATATATTGCTTCTATATAGTCTAAGAAACATATATGCAAAGTATCCAAAGAGTACAATTCGCCAATTTATTGTTCTTCAAGTTTAAGTGAACAACGAGCCCCATTGTTAATCCTTTAAAGGAAATTATTTGTAACTTTCGACAAGTATAACAATGAATGGAACAGGTAGACTGTTGAAATCATTGTATATATTGCTTCTATATTGTCTAAGAAACATATATGCAAATCATCCAAACAGTACAATTCGCCAATTTTTTGTTCTTCAAGTTTAAGTGAACAACGAGCCCCATTGATAATCACGAAAGGGAAATTATTTGTAAGTTTCTACAAGTAGAACAATGAATAGAACAGGTAGACGGTTGAATTCTTTGTATATGTTGCTTCTATATAGTCTAGGAAATCTATATGCAAAGCATCCAAACAGTACAATTCGCCAATTTTTTGTTCTTCAAGTTTATGTGAACAATGAGCCCCAATGGTTAATCCTTTATCGGAAATTATTTGTAAATTTCGACAAGTAGAACAATGAATGGAACAGGTAGACGGTTGAAATCATTGTATATGCTGCTTCTATATAGCATAAGAAACCTATATGCAAAGCATCTAAACAGTACCATTCGCCAAATTTTTGTTCTTCAAGTTTAAGTGAACAATGAGCCCCATTGTTAATCCTTTATCGGAAATTATTTGTAACTTTCGACAAGTAGAACAATGATTGGAACACGTAGACGGTTGAAATCATTGTATATGCTGCTTCTATATAGCATAAGAAACCTATATGCAAAGCATCTAAACAGTACCATTCGCCAATTTTTTGTTCTTCAAGTTTAAGTGAACAATGAGGCCCATTGTTAATCCTTTATCGGAAATTATTTGTAACTTTCGACAAGTATAACAATGAATGGAACAGGTAGACGGTTGAAATCTTTGTATCTATTGCTTCTATATAGTATAAGAAACATATATGCAAAGCATCCAAACAGTACCATTCGCCAATTTTTTGTTCTTCAAGTTTAAGTGAACTGCGAGCTCCATTGTTAATCCTTTAAAGGAAATTATTTATAACTTTCGACAAGTAGAACAATGAATGGAACAGGTAGACTGTTGAAATCATTGTATATATTGCTTCTATATAGTCTAAGAAACATATATGCAGAGCATCCAGACAGTACCATTCGCCAATTTTTTGTTCTTCAAGTTTAAGTGAACAACGAGCCCCATTGTTAATCCTTTAAAGGAAATTATATGTAATTTTTGAAAAGTAGAACAATGAGAGGAACAGGTAGACGGTTGAAATCTTTGTATATATTGCTTCCATATAGTCTAAGAAACATGTACGCAAAGCATCCAAACAGTACCATTCGCCAATTTTTTGTCCTTCAAGTTTAAGTGAACTACGAGCCCCATTGTTAATCCTTTAAAGGAAATTATTTGTAAATTTCGACAAGTAGAACATTGAATGGAACAGGTAGACGGTTGAAATCTTTGTATCTATTGCTTCTATATAGTATATGAAACATATATGCAAAGCATCCAAACAGTACCATTCGCCAATTTTTTGTTCTTCAAGTTTAAGTGAACTGCGAGCTCCATTGTTAATCCTTTAAAGGAAATTATTTGTAACTTTCGACAAGTAGAACAGTGAATGGAACAGGTGGACTGTTGAAAACATTGTATATATTGCTTCTATATAGTCTAAGAAACATTTATGCAAAGCATCCAAACAGTACCATTCGCCAATTTTTTGTCCTTCAAGTTTAAGTGAACAATGAGCCCCATTGTTAATCCTTTATCGGAAATTATTTGTAACTTTCGACAAGTAGAACAATGAATAGTACAGGTAGACGGGTGAATTCTTTCTATATATTGCTTCTATATAGTCTAAGAAACATATATGCAAAGCATCCAAACAGTACAATTCGCCAATTTTTTGTTCTTCAAGTTTAAGTGAACAATGAGCCCCAATGGTTAATCCTTTATCGGTAATTATTTGTAACTTTCGACAAGTAGAACAATGAATGGAACTGGTAGACGGTTGAAATCTTTGTATATATTGCTTCTAAATAGTCTAAGAAACATCTATGCAAAGCATCCAAACAGTACAATTCGCCAATTTTTTGATCTTCAAGTTTAAGTGAACAGCGAGCCCCATTGATAATCATGAAATGGAAACTATTTGTAACTTTCTACAAGTAGAACAATGAATGGAACAGGTAGACGGTCGAAATCTTTGTATATATTGCTTCTATATAATCTAAGAAACATATATGCAAAGCATCCAAACAGTACCATTCGCCAATTTTTTGTTCTTCAAGTTTAAGTGAACTACGAGCCCCATTGTTAATCCTTTAAAAGAAATTATTTGTAAATTTCGACAAGTAGAACAATGAATGGAACTGGTAGACTGTTGGAATCATTGGTTATATTGCTTCTATACAGTCTAAGAAACATATATGCAAACCGTCCAAACAGTACAATTCGTCAATTATTTGATCTTCAAGTTTAAGTGAACTGCGAGCTCCATTGTTAATACTTTAACGGAAATTATTTGTAACTGGCGACATGTAGAACAATGAATTGAACAGGTAGCCGGTTGAAATCAATGTATATATTGCTTCTAAATAGTCTAAGAAACATATATGCAAAGAATCCAAACAGTACAATTCGCCAATTTTTTGTTCTTCAAGTTTAAGTGAACTACGAGCCCCATTGTTAATCCTTTAAAGGAAATTATTTGTAACTTTCGACATGTAGAACAATGAATGGAACAGGTAGACTGTTGAAATCATTGTATATATTGCTTCTATATAGTCTAAGAAACATATATGCAAAGCATCCAAACAGTACAATTCGCCAATTTATTGTTCTTCAAGTTTAAGTGAACAACGAGCCCCATTGTTAATCCCTTAACGGAAATTATTTGTAACTTTCGACAAGTAGAACAGTGAATGGAACTGGTAGACGGTTGAAATCTTTTTATATATTGCTTCTAAATAGTCTAAGAAACATATATGCAAAGCATCCAAACAGTACAATTCGCCAATTTTTTGTTCTTCAAGTTTAAGTGAACAATGAGCCCCAATGGTTAATCCGTTATCGGAAATTATTTGTAAATTTCGACAAGTAGAACAATGATTGGAACACGTAGACGGTTGAAATCTTTGTATATATTGCTTCCATATAGTCTAAGAAACATGTACGCAAAGCATCCAAACAGTACCATTCGCCAATTTTTTGTTCTTCAAGTTTAAGTGAACAATGAGCCCCAATGGTTAATCCTTTATCGGAAATTATTTGTAATTTTAGACAAGTAGAACAATGAATGGAACAGGTAGACGGTTGAAATCTTTGTATATATTGCATATATATAATCTAAGAAACATATATGCAAAGCATCTAAACAGTAACAATCGCCAATTTTTTGATCTTCAAGTTTAAGTGAACAGCGAGCCCCATTGATAATCATGAAATGGAAATTATTTGTAAATTTCTACAAGTAGAACAATGAATAGTACAGGTAGACGGGTTAAATCATTCTATATATTGCTTCTAAATAGTCTAAGAAACATCTATGCAAAGCATCCAAACAGTACAATTCGCCAATTTTTTGTTCTTCAAGTTTAAGTAAACTTCGAGCCCCATTGTTAATCCTTTAAAGGAAATTATTTGTAACTTTCGACAAGTAGAACAATGAATGGAACAGGTAGACGGTTGAAATCCTTGTATATATTGCTTCCATATAGTCTAAGAAACATGTACGCATAGCATCCAAACAGTACCATTCGCCAATTTTTTGTCCTTCAAGTTTAAGTGAACAATGAGCCCCATTGTTAATCCTTTATCGGAAATTATTTGTAACTTTCGACAAGTAGAAGAATGAATGGAACATGTAGACGGTTGAAATCTTTGTATATATTGCTTCTATATAGTCTAAGAAACATATATGCAAAGCATCCAAACAGTACAATTCGCCAATTTTTTGTTCTTCAAGTTTAAGTAAACTACGATCCCCATTGTTAATCCCTTAACGGAAATTATTTGTAACTTTCGACAAGTAGAACAATGAATGGAACTGGTAGCCGGTTGAAATCTTTGTATATATTGCTTCTATATAGTCTAAGAAACATATATGCAAAGCATCCAAACAGTACAATTCGCCAATTTTTTGTTCTTCAAGTTTATGTGAACAATGAGCCCCAATGGTTAATCCTTTATCGGAAATTATTTGTAAATTTCGACAAGTAGAACAATGAATGGAACAGGTAGCCGGTTGAAATCAATGTATATATTGCTTCTATATAGTCTAAGAAACATATATGCAAAGCATCCAAACAGTACCATTCGCCAATTTCTTGTTCTTCAAGTTTAAGTAAACTACGGTCCCCATTGTTAATCCCTTAACGGAAATTATTTGTAACTTTCTACAAGTAGAACAATGAGTAGTACCGATAGACGGGTGAAAAATTTTAATATATTGCTTCTAAATAGTCTAAGAAACATATATGCAAAGCATCCAAACAGTACAATTCGCCAATTTTTTGATCTTCAAGGTTAAGTGAACAGCGAGCCCCATTGATAATCATGAAATGGAAATTATTTGTAACTTTCTACAAGTAGAACAATGAATAGTACAGGTAGACAGGTGAAATCTTTGTATATATTGCTTCCATATAGTCTAAGAAACATATATGCAAAGCATCCAAACAGTACCATTCGCCAATTTTTTGTTCTTCAAGTTTAAGTGAACAATGAGCCCCATTGTTAATCCTTTATCGGAAATTATTTGTAAATTTCGACAAGTAGAACATTGAATGGAACAGGTAGACGGTTGAAATCTTTGTATCTATTGCTTCTATATAGTATAAGAAACATATATGCAAAGCATCCAAACAGTACCATTCGCCAATTTTTTGTTCTTCAAGTTTAAGTGAACTGCGAGCTCCATTGTTAATCCTTTAAAGGAAATTATTTATAACTTTCGACAAGTAGAACAATGAATGGAACAGGTAGACTGTTGAAATCATTGTATATATTGCTTCTATATAGTCTAAGAAACATATATGCAGAGCATCCAGACAGTACCATTCGCCAATTTTTTGTTCTTCAAGTTTAAGTGAACAACGAGCCCCATTGTTAATCCTTTAAAGGAAATTATATGTAATTTTTGAAAAGTAGAACAATGAGAGGAACAGGTAGACGGTTGAAATCTTTGTATATATTGCTTCCATATAGTCTAAGAAACATGTACGCAAAGCATCCAAACAGTACCATTCGCCAATTTTTTGTCCTTCAAGTTTAAGTGAACTACGAGCCCCATTGTTAATCCTTTAAAGGAAATTATTTGTAAATTTCGACAAGTAGAACATTGAATGGAACAGGTAGACGGTTGAAATCTTTGTATCTATTGCTTCTATATAGTATATGAAACATATATGCAAAGCATCCAAACAGTACCATTCGCCAATTTTTTGTTCTTCAAGTTTAAGTGAACTGCGAGCTCCATTGTTAATCCTTTAAAGGAAATTATTTGTAACTTTCGACAAGTAGAACAGTGAATGGAACAGGTGGACTGTTGAAAACATTGTATATATTGCTTCTATATAGTCTAAGAAACATTTATGCAAAGCATCCAAACAGTACCATTCGCCAATTTTTTGTCCTTCAAGTTTAAGTGAACAATGAGCCCCATTGTTAATCCTTTATCGGAAATTATTTGTAACTTTCGACAAGTAGAACAATGAATAGTACAGGTAGACGGGTGAATTCTTTCTATATATTGCTTCTATATAGTCTAAGAAACATATATGCAAAGCATCCAAACAGTACAATTCGCCAATTTTTTGTTCTTCAAGTTTAAGTGAACAATGAGCCCCAATGGTTAATCCTTTATCGGTAATTATTTGTAACTTTCGACAAGTAGAACAATGAATGGAACTGGTAGACGGTTGAAATCTTTGTATATATTGCTTCTAAATAGTCTAAGAAACATCTATGCAAAGCATCCAAACAGTACAATTCGCCAATTTTTTGATCTTCAAGTTTAAGTGAACAGCGAGCCCCATTGATAATCATGAAATGGAAACTATTTGTAACTTTCTACAAGTAGAACAATGAATGGAACAGGTAGACGGTCGAAATCTTTGTATATATTGCTTCTATATAATCTAAGAAACATATATGCAAAGCATCCAAACAGTACCATTCGCCAATTTTTTGTTCTTCAAGTTTAAGTGAACTACGAGCCCCATTGTTAATCCTTTAAAAGAAATTATTTGTAAATTTCGACAAGTAGAACAATGAATGGAACTGGTAGACTGTTGGAATCATTGGTTATATTGCTTCTATACAGTCTAAGAAACATATATGCAAACCGTCCAAACAGTACAATTCGTCAATTATTTGATCTTCAAGTTTAAGTGAACTGCGAGCTCCATTGTTAATACTTTAACGGAAATTATTTGTAACTGGCGACATGTAGAACAATGAATTGAACAGGTAGCCGGTTGAAATCAATGTATATATTGCTTCTAAATAGTCTAAGAAACATATATGCAAAGAATCCAAACAGTACAATTCGCCAATTTTTTGTTCTTCAAGTTTAAGTGAACTACGAGCCCCATTGTTAATCCTTTAAAGGAAATTATTTGTAACTTTCGACATGTAGAACAATGAATGGAACAGGTAGACTGTTGAAATCATTGTATATATTGCTTCTATATAGTCTAAGAAACATATATGCAAAGCATCCAAACAGTACAATTCGCCAATTTATTGTTCTTCAAGTTTAAGTGAACAACGAGCCCCATTGTTAATCCCTTAACGGAAATTATTTGTAACTTTCGACAAGTAGAACAGTGAATGGAACTGGTAGACGGTTGAAATCTTTTTATATATTGCTTCTAAATAGTCTAAGAAACATATATGCAAAGCATCCAAACAGTACAATTCGCCAATTTTTTGTTCTTCAAGTTTAAGTGAACAATGAGCCCCAATGGTTAATCCGTTATCGGAAATTATTTGTAAATTTCGACAAGTAGAACAATGAATGGATCAGGTAGACGGTTGAAATCTTAGTATATATTGCGTCTATATAGTCTAAGAACCATATATGCAAAGCATCCAAACAGTACCATTCGCCGATTTTTTGTTCTTCAAGTTTAAGTGAACTACGAGCCCCATTGTTAATGCTTTAAAGGAAATTATTTCTAAATTTCGACAAGTAGAACAATGATTGGAACACGTAGACGGTTGAAATCTTTGTATATATTGCTTCCATATAGTCTAAGAAACATGTACGCAAAGCATCCAAACAGTACCATTCGCCAATTTTTTGTTCTTCAAGTTTAAGTGAACAATGAGCCCCAATGGTTAATCCTTTATCGGAAATTATTTGTAATTTTAGACAAGTAGAACAATGAATGGAACAGGTAGACGGTTGAAATCTTTGTATATATTGCATATATATAATCTAAGAAACATATATGCAAAGCATCTAAACAGTAACAATCGCCAATTTTTTGATCTTCAAGTTTAAGTGAACAGCGAGCCCCATTGATAATCATGAAATGGAAATTATTTGTAAATTTCGACAAGTAGAACAATGAATGGATCAGGTAGACGGGTGAAATCTTTCTATATATTACTTCTAAATAGTCTATGAAACATATATGCAAAGCATCCAAACAGTACAATTCGCCAATTTTTTGTTCTTCAAGTTTAAGTGAACAATGAGCCCCATTGTTAATCCTTTATCGGAAATTATTTGTAACTTTCGACAAGTAGAACAATGAATGGAACTGGTAGACGGTTGAAATCTTTTTATATATTGCTTCTAAATAGTCTAAGAAACATATATGCAAAGTATCCAAACAGTACAATTCGCCAATTTTTTGTTCTTTAAGTTTAAGTGAACTACGAGCCCAATTGTTAATCCTTTAAAGGATATTATTTGTAAATATCGACAAGTAGAACAATGAGTGGAACAGGTAGACGGTTGAAATCAATGTATAGATTGCTTCTATATAGTCTAAGAAACATATATGCAAAGCATCCAAACAGTACAATTCGCCAATTTTTTGTTCTTCAAGTTTAAGTGAACAATGAGCCCCAATGGTTAATCCTTTATCGGAAATTATTTGTAATTTTCGACAAGTAGAACAATGAATGGAACAGGTAGACGGTTGAAATCTTTGTATATATTGCTTCTATATAGTCTAAGAAACCTATATGCAAAGCATCTAAACAGTAACAATCGCCAATTTTTTGATCTTCAAGTTTAAGTGAACAGCGAGCCCCATTGATAATCATGAAATGGAAATTATTTGTAACTTTCTACAAGTAGAACAATGAATAGTACAGGTAGACGGGTTAAATCATTCTATATATTGCTTCTAAATAGTCTAAGAAACATATATGCAAAGCATCCAAATAGTACAATTCGCCATTTTTTTGTTCTTCAAGTTTAAGTGAACTACCAGCCCCATTGTTAATCCTTTAAAGGAAATTATTTGTAAATTTCGACAAGTAGAACAATGAATGGATCAGGTAGACGGTTGAAATCATTGTATATATTGCTTCTATATAATCTAAGCAACATATATGCAAAGCATCCAAACAGTACAATTCGCCAATTTTTTGTTCTTTAAGTTTAAGTGAACTACGAGCCCCATTGTTAATCCTTTAAAGGAAATTATTTGTAAATTTCGACAAGTAGAACAATGAATAGTACAGGTAGACGGGTGAATTCTTTCTATATATTGCTTCTAAATAGTCTAAGAAACATATATGCAAAGCAACCAAACAGTACAATTCGCCAATTTTTTGTTCTTCAAGTTTAAGTGAACTACCAGCCCCATTGTTAATCCTTTAAAGGAAATTATTTGTAACTTTCGACAAGTAGAACAATGAATGGAACTGGTAGCCGGTTGAAATCTTTGTATATATTGCTTCTATATAGTCTAAGAAACATATATGCAAAGCATCCAAACAGTACAATTCGCCAATTTTTTGTTCTTCAAGTTTATGTGAACAATGAGCCCCAATGGTTAATCCTTTATCGGAAATTATTTGTAAATTTCGACAAGTAGAACAATGAATGGAACAGGTAGCCGGTTGAAATCAATGTATATATTGCTTCTATATAGTCTAAGAAACATATATGCAAAGCATCCAAACAGTACCATTCGCCAATTTCTTGTTCTTCAAGTTTAAGTAAACTACGGTCCCCATTGTTAATCCCTTAACGGAAATTATTTGTAACTTTCTACAAGTAGAACAATGAGTAGTACCGATAGACGGGTGAAATCTTTTTATATATTGCTTCTAAATAGTCTAAGAAACATATATGCAAAGCATCCAAACAGTACAATTCGCCAATTTTTTGATCTTCAAGGTTAAGTGAACAGCGAGCCCCATTGATAATCATGAAATGGAAATTATTTGTAACTTTCTACAAGTAGAACAATGAATAGTACAGGTAGACAGGTGAAATCTTTGTATATATTGCTTCCATATAGTCTAAGAAACATATATGCAAAGCATCCAAACAGTACCATTCGCCAATTTTTTGTTCTTCAAGTTTAAGTGAACAATGAGCCCCATTGTTAATCCTTTATCGGAAATTATTTGTAAATTTCGACAAGTAGAACATTGAATGGAACAGGTAGACGGTTGAAATCTTTGTATCTATTGCTTCTATATAGTATAAGAAACATATATGCAAAGCATCCAAACAGTACCATTCGCCAATTTTTTGTTCTTCAAGTTTAAGTGAACTGCGAGCTCCATTGTTAATCCTTTAAAGGAAATTATTTATAACTTTCGACAAGTAGAACAATGAATGGAACAGGTAGACTGTTGAAATCATTGTATATATTGCTTCTATATAGTCTAAGAAACATATATGCAGAGCATCCAGACAGTACCATTCGCCAATTTTTTGTTCTTCAAGTTTAAGTGAACAACGAGCCCCATTGTTAATCCTTTAAAGGAAATTATATGTAATTTTTGAAAAGTAGAACAATGAGAGGAACAGGTAGACGGTTGAAATCTTTGTATATATTGCTTCCATATAGTCTAAGAAACATGTACGCAAAGCATCCAAACAGTATCATTCGCCAATTTTTTGTCCTTCAAGTTTAAGTGAACTACGAGCCCCATTGTTAATCCTTTAAAGGAAATTATTTGTAAATTTCGACAAATAGAACATTGAATGGAACAGGTAGACGGTTGAAATCTTTGTATCTATTGCTTCTATATAGTATATGAAACATATATGCAAAGCATCCAAACAGTACCATTCGCCAATTTTTTGTTCTTCAAGTTTAAGTGAACTGCGAGCTCCATTGTTAATCCTTTAAAGGAAATTATTTGTAACTTTCGACAAGTAGAACAGTAAATGGAACAGGTGGACTGCTGAAAACATTGTATATATTGCTTCTATATAGTGTAAGAAACATTTATGCAAAGCATCCAAACAGTACCATTCGCCAATTTTTTGTCCTTCAAGTTTAAGTGAACAATGAGCCCCATTGTTAATCCTTTATCGGAAATTATTTGTAACTTTCGACAAGTAGAACAATGAATCGAAAAGGTAGACGGTTGAAATCCTTGTATATATTGCTTCCATATAGTCTAAGAAACAAGTACGCAAAGCATCCAAACAGTACCATTCGCCAATTTTTTGTCCTTCAAGTTTAAGTGAACAATGAGCCCCATTGTTAATCCTTTATCGGAAAATATTTGTAACTTTCGACAAGTAGAACAATGAATTGAACAGGTATACGGTTGAAATCTTTGTATATATTGCTTCTATATAGTCTAAGAAACATATATGCAAAGCATCCAAACAGTACAATTCGCCAATTTTTTGTTCTTCAAGTTTAAGTGAACAATGAGCCCCAATGGTTAATCCTTTATCGGTAATTATTTGTAACTTTCGACAAGTAGAACAATGAATGGAACTGGTAGACGGTTGAAATCTTTGTATATATTGCTTCTAAATAGTCTAAGAAACATCTATGCAAAGCATCCAAACAGTACAATTCGCCAATTTTTTGATCTTCAAGTTTAAGTGAACAGCGAGCCCCATTGATAATCATGAAATGGAAACTATTTGTAACTTTCTACAAGTAGAACAATGAATGGAACAGGTAGACGGTCGAAATCTTTGTATATATTGCTTCTATATAATCTAAGAAACATATATGCAAAGCATCCAAACAGTACCATTCGCCAATTTTTTGTTCTTCAAGTTTAAGTGAACTACGAGCCCCATTGTTAATCCTTTAAAAGAAATTATTTGTAAATTTCGACAAGTAGAACAATGAATGGAACTGGTAGACTGTTGGAATCATTGGTTATATTGCTTCTATACAGTCTAAGAAACATATATGCAAACCGTCCAAACAGTACAATTCGTCAATTATTTGATCTTCAAGTTTAAGTGAACTGCGAGCTCCATTGTTAATACTTTAACGGAAATTATTTGTAACTGGCGACATGTAGAACAATGAATTGAACAGGTAGCCGGTTGAAATCAATGTATATATTGCTTCTAAATAGTCTAAGAAACATATATGCAAAGAATCCAAACAGTACAATTCGCCAATTTTTTGTTCTTCAAGTTTAAGTGAACTACGAGCCCCATTGTTAATCCTTTAAAGGAAATTATTTGTAACTTTCGACATGTAGAACAATGAATGGAACAGGTAGACTGTTGAAATCATTGTATATATTGCTTCTATATAGTCTAAGAAACATATATGCAAAGCATCCAAACAGTACAATTCGCCAATTTTTTGTACTTCAAGTTTAAGTGAACTACGAGCCCCATTGTTAATCCTTTAACGGAAATTAATTGTAACTTTCGACAAGTAGAACAATGAATGGAACAGGTAGACGGTTGAAATCTTTGTATATATTGCTTCTATATAGTCTAAGAAACATATATGCAAAGCATCCAAACAGTACAATTCGCCAATTTATTGTTCTTCAAGTTTAAGTGAACAACGAGCCCCATTGTTAATCCTTTAAAGGAAATTATTTGTAACTTTCGACAAGTAGAACAATGAATGGAACAGGTAGACGGTTGAAATCTTTGTATATATTGCTTCTATATAGTCTAAGAAACATAAATGCAAAGCATCCAAACAGTACAATTCGCCAATTTTTTGTTCTTCAAGTTTAAATGAGCAATGAGCCCCAATGGTTAATCCTTTATCGGAAATTATTTGTAAATTTCGACAAGTAGAACAATGAATGGAACTGGTAGCCGGTTGAAATCTTTGTATATATTGCTTCTATATAGTCTAAGAAACATATATGCAAAGCATCCAAACAGTACAATTCGCCAATTTTTTGTTCTTCAAGTTTAAGTGAACAATGAGCCCCAATGGTTAATCCTTTATCGGTAATTATTTGTAACTTTCGACAAGTAGAACAATGAATGGAACAGGTAGACGGTTGAAATCCTTGTATATATTGCTTCCATATAGTCTAAGAAACATGTACGCAAAGCATCCAAACAGTACCATTCGCCAATTTTTTGTCCTTCAAGTTTAAGTGAACAATGAGCCCCATTGTTAATCCTTTATCGGAAATTATTTGTAACTTTCGACAAGTAGAAGAATGAATGGAACATGTAGACGGTTGAAATCTTTGTATATATTGCTTCTATATAGTCTAAGAAACATATATGCAAAGCATCCAAACAGTACAATTCGCCAATTTTTTGTTCTTCAAGTTTAAGTGAACAATGAGCCCCAATGGTTAATCCTTTATCGGTAATTATTTGTAACTTTCGACAAGTAGAACAATGAATGGAACTGGTAGACGGTTGAAATCTTTGTATATATTGCTTCTATATAATCTAAGAAATATATATGCAAAGCATCTAAACAGTAACAATCGCCAATTTTTTGATCTTCAAATTTAAGTGAACAGCGAGCCCCATTGATAATCATGAAATGGAAACTATTTGTAACTTTCTACAAGTAGAACAATGAATAGTACAGGTATACGGGTGAAATCTTTCTATATATTGCTTCTAAATAGTCTAAGAAACATCTATGCAAAGCATCCAAACAGTACAATTCGCCAATTTTTTGTTCTTCAAGTTTAAGTGAACAATGAGCCCCAATGGTTAATCCTTTATCGGAAATTATTTGTAAATTTCGACAAGTAGAACAATGAATGGAACAGGTAGCCGGTTGAAATCAATGTATATATTGCTTCTATATAGTCTAAGGAACATATATGCAAAGCATCCAAACAGTACCATTCGCCAATTTTTTGTTCTTCAAGTTTAAGAGAACTACGAGCCCCATTGTTAATCCCTTAACGGAAATTAATTGTAACTTTCGACAAGTAGAACAGTGAATGGAACAGGTAGACGGTTGAAATCTTTGTATATACTACTTCTATATAGTCTAAGAAACATCTATGCAAAGCATCCAAACAGTACAATTCGCCAATTTTTTGTTCTTCAAGTTTAAGTAAACTACGATCCCCATTGTTAATCCCTTAACGGAAATTATTTGTAACTTTCGACAAGTAGAACAATGAATGGAACTGGTAGCCCGTTGAAATCTTTGTATATATTGCTTCTATATAGTCTAAGAAACATATATGCAAAGCATCCAAACAGTACAATTCGCCAATTTTTTGTTCTTCAAGTTTATGTGAACAATGAGCCCCAATGGTTAATCCTTTATCGGAAATTATTTGTAAATTTCGACAAGTAGAACAATGAATGGAACAGGTAGCCGGTTGAAATCAATGTATATATTGCTTCTATATAGTCTAGGAAACATATATGCAAAGCATCCAAACAGTACCATTCGCCAATTTTTTGTTCTTCAAGTTTAAGTGAACTACGAGCCCCATTGTTAATCCTTTAAAGGAAATTATTTGTAAATTTCGACAAGAAGAACAATGAATGGACCATGTAGACGGTTGAAAAAATTGTATATATTGCTTCTATATAGTCTACGAAACATATATGCAAAGCATCCAAACAGTACAATTCGCCAATTTATTGTTCTTCAAGTTTAAGTGAACAACGAGCCCCATTGTTAATCCTTTAAAGGAAATTATTTGTAACTTTCGACAAGTAGAACAATGAATGGAACAGGTAGACGGTTGAAATCTTTGTATATATTGCTTTTATATAGTCTAAGAAACATATATGCAAAGCATCCAAACAGTACCATTCGCCAATTTTTTGTTCTTCAAGTTTAAGAGAACTACGAGCCCCATTGTTAATCCCTTAACGGAAATTAATTGTAACTTTCGACAAGTAGAACAGTGAAAGGAACAGGTAGACGGTTGAAATCTTTGTATATACTACTTCTATATAGTATAAGAAACATATATGCAAAGCATCCAAACAGTACCATTCGCCAATTTTTTGTTCTTCAAGTTTAAGTGAACTGCGAGCCCCATTGTTAATCCTTTAACGGAAATTAATTGTAACTTTCGACAAGTAGAACAATGAATGGAACAGGTAGACGGTTGAAATCTTTGTATATATTGCTTCTATATAGTCTAAGAAACATGTACGCAAAGCATCCAAACAGTACCATTCGCCAATTTTTTGTTCTTCAAGTTTAAGTGAACAATGAGCCCCAATGGTTAATCCTTTATCGGAAATTATTTGTAATTTTCGACAAGTAGAACAATGAATGGAACAGGTAGACGGTTGAAATCTTTGTATATATTGCTTCTATATAGTCTAAGAAACATATATGCAAAGCATCCAAACAGTACAATTCGCCAATTTATTGTTCTTCAAGTTTGAGTGAACAACGAGCCCCATTGTTAATCCTTTAAAGGTAATTATTTGTAACTTTCGACAAGTAGAACAATGAATGGAACAGGTAGACGGTTGAAATCTTTGTATATATTGCTTCTATATAGTCTAAGAAACATAAATGCAAAGCATCCAAACAGTACAATTCGCCAATTTTTTGTTCTTCAAGTTTAAGTGAGCAATGAGCCCCAATGGTTAATCCTTTATCGGAAATTATTTGTAAATTTCGACAAGTAGAACAGTGAATGGAACAGGTAGACGGTTGAAATCTTTGTATATATTGCTTCTATATAGTATAAGAAACATATATGCAAAGCATCCAAACAGTACAATTCGCCAATTTTTTGTTCTTCAAGTTTATGTGAACAATGAGCCCCAATGGTTAATCCTTTATCGGAAATTATTTGTAAATTTCGACAAGTAAAACAATGAATGGAACAGGTAGCCGGTTAAAATCAATGTATATATTGCTTCTATATAGTCTAAGAAACATATATGCAAAGCATCCAAACAGTACCATTCGCCAATTTTTTGTTCTTCAAGTTTAAGTGAACAATGAGCCCCAATGGTTAATCCTTTATCGGAAATTATTTGTAAATTTCGACAAGTAGAACAATGAATAGTACAGGTAGACGGGTGAAATCTTTCTATATATTGCTTCTAAATAGTCTAAGAAACATCTATGCAAAGCATCCAAACAGTACAATTCGCCAATTTTTTGTTCTTCAGGTTTAAGTGAACTACGAGCCCCATTGTTAATCCTTTAAAGGAAATTATTTGTAAATTTCGACAAGTAGAACAATGAATGGATCATGTAGACGGTTGAAAAAATTGTATATATTGCTTCTATATAGTCTACGAAACATATATGCAAAGCATCCAAACAGTACAATTCGCCAATTTTTTGTACTTCAAGTTTAAGTGAACTACGAGCCCCATTGTTAATCCTTTAACGGAAATTAATTGTAACTTTCGACAAGTAGAACAATGAATGGAACAGGTAGACGGTTGAAATCTTTGTATATATTGCTTCTATATAGTCTAAGAAACATATACGCAAAGCATCCAAACAGTACCATTCGCCAATTTTTTGTTCTTCAAGTTTAAGTGAACAATGAGCCCCAATGGTTAATCCTTTATCGGAAATTATTTGTAAATTTCGACAAGTAGAACAATGAATAGTACAGGTAGACGGGTGAAATCTTTCTATATATTGCTTCTAAATAGTCTAAGAAACATCTATGCAAAGCATCCAAACAGTACAATTCGCCAATTTTTTGTACTTCAAGTTTAAGTGAACTACGAGCCCCATTGTTAATCCTTTAACGGAAATTAATTGTAACTTTCGACAAGTAGAACAATGAATGGAACAGGTAGACGGTTGAAATCTTTGTATATATTGCTTCTATATAGTCTAAGAAACATATATGCAAAGCATCCAAACAGTACAATTCGCCAATTTATTGTTCTTCAAGTTTGAGTGAACAACGAGCCCCATTGTTAATCCTTTAAAGGTAATTATTTGTAACTTTCGACAAGTAGAACAATGAATGGAACAGGTAGACGGTTGAAATCTTTGTATATATTGCTTCTATATAGTCTAAGAAACATAAATGCAAAGCATCCAAACAGTACAATTCGCCAATTTTTTGTTCTTCAAGTTTAAGTGAGCAATGAGCCCCAATGGTTAATCCTATATCGGAAATTATTTGTAAATTTCGACAAGTAAAACAATGAATGGAACAGGTAGCCGGTTGAAATCAATGTATATATTGCTTCTATATAGTCTAAGAAACATATATGCAAAGCATCCAAACAGTACCATTCGCCAATTTTTTGTTCTTCAAGTTTAAGTGAACAATGAGCCCCAATGGTTAATCCTTTATCGCAAATTATTTGTAAATTTCGACAAGTAGAACAATGAATGGAACTGGTAGCCGGTTGAAATCTTTGTATATATTGCTTCTATATAGTCTAAGAAACATATATGCAAAGCATCCAAACAGTACAATTCGCCAATTTTTTGTTCTTCATGTTTAAGTGAACAATGAGCCCCAATGGTTAATCCTTTATCGGAAATTATTTGTAAATTTCGACAACTCGAACAATGAATGGAACAGGTAGACGGTTGAAATATTTGTATATATTGCTTCTATATAATATAAGAAACATATATTCAAAGCATCCAAATAGTACCATTCGCCAATTTTTTGTTCTTCAAGTTTAAGTGAACTACGAGCCCCATTGTTAATCCTTTAAAGGAAATTATTTGTAAATTTCGGCAAGTAGAACAATGAATGGAAAAGGTAGACGGTTGAAATCATTGTATATATTGCTTCTATATAGTCTACGAAACATATATGCAAATCATCTAAACAGTAACAATCGCCAATTTTTTGATCTTCAAGTTTAAGTGAACAGCGAGCCCCATTGATAATCATGAAATGGAAATTATTTGTAACTTTCTACAAGTTGAACAATGAATAGTACAGGTAGACGGGTGAAATCTTTCTATATATTGCTTCTAAATAGTCTAAGAAACATCTATGCAAAGCATCCAAACAGTACAATTCGCCAATTTTTTGTTCTTCAAGTTTAAGTGAACTACGAGCCCCATTGTTAATCCTTTAACGGAAATTAATTGTAACTTTCTACAAGTAGAACAATGATTGGAACACGTAGACGGTTGAAATCTTTGTATATATTGCTTCCATATAGTCTAAGAAACATATATGCAAAGCATCCAAACAGTACCATTCGCCAATTTTTTGTTCTTCAAGTTTAAGTGAACAATGAGACCCATTGTTAATCCTTTATCGGAAATTATTTGTAACTTTCGGCAAGTAGATCAATGAATGGATCATGTAGACGGTTGAAAAAATTGTATATATTGCTTCTATATAGTCTAAGAAACATATATGCAAAGCATCCAAACAGTACAATTCGCCAATTTTTTGTTCTTCAAGTTTAAGTGAACAATGAGCCACATTGTTAATCCTTTAATGGAAATTATTTGTAACTTTCGACAAGTAGAACAATGAATGGAACAGGTAGACGGTTGAAATCTTTGTATATATTGCTTCTACATAGTCTAAGAAACATATATGCAAAGCATCCAAACAGTACAATTCGCCAATTTTTTGTTCTTCAAGTTTAAGTGAACAATGAGCCCCAATGGTTAATCCTTTATCGGTAATTATTTGTAACTTTCGACTAGTAGAACAATGAATGGAACAGGTAGACGGTTGAAATCTTTGTATACATTGCTTCTATATAGTCTAAGAAACATATATGCAAAGCATCCAAACAGTACAATTCGCCAATTTTTTGTTCTTCAAGTTTAAGTGAACAATGAGCCCCATTGTTAATCCTTTAATGGAAATTATTTGTAACTTTCGACAAGTAGAACAATGAATGGTACAGGTAGACGGTAGAAATCTTTGTATATATTGCTTCTACATAGTCTAAGAAACATATATGCAAAGCATCCAAACAGTACAATTCGCCAATTTTTTGTTCTTCAAGTTTAAGTGAACAATGAGCCCCAATGGTTAATCCTTTATCGGTAATTATTTGTAACTTTCGACTAGTAGAACAATGAATGGAACAGGTAGACGGTTGAAATCTTTGTATACATTGCTTCTATATAGTCTAAGAAACATATATGCAAAGCATCCAAACAGTACAATTCGCCAATTTTTTGTTCTTCAAGTTTAAGTGAACAATGAGCCCCATTGTTAATCCTTTAAAGGAAATTATTTGTAACTTTCGACAAGTAGAACAATGAATGGAACAGGTAGACGGTTGAAATCTTTGTATATATTGCTTCTACATAGTCTAAGAAACATATATGCAAAGCATCCAAACAGTACAATTCGCCAATTTTTTGTTCTTCAAGTTTAAGTGAACTACGAGCCCCATTGTTAATCCTTTAAAGGAAATTAATTGTAACTTTCTACAAGTAGAACAATGATTGGAACACGTAGACGGTTGAAATCTTTGTATATATTGCTTCCATATAGTCTAAGAAACATGTACGCAAAGCATCCAAACAGTACCATTCGCCAATTTTTTGTTCTTCAAGCTTAAGTGAACAATGAGCCCCATTGTTAATCCTTTATCGCAAATTATTTGTAAATTTCGACATGTAGAACAATGAATGGAACTGGTAGCCGGTTGAAATCTTTGTATATATTGCTTCTATATAGTCTAAGAAACATATATGCAAAGCATCCAAACAGTACAATTCGCCAATTTTTTGTTCTTCATGTTTAAGTGAACAATGAGCCCCAATGGTTAATCCTTTATCGGAAATTATTTGTAAATTTCGACAACTCGAACAATGAATGGAACAGGTAGACGGTTGAAATATTTGTATATATTGCTTCTATATAATATAAGAAACATATATTCAAAGCATCCAAATAGTACCATTCGCCAATTTTTTGTTCTTCAAGTTTAAGTGAACTACGAGCCCCATTGTTAATCCTTTAAAGGAAATTATTTGTAAATTTCGGCAAGTAGAACAATGAATGGAAAAGGTAGACGGTTGAAATCATTGTATATATTGCTTCTATATAGTCTACGAAACATATATGCAAATCATCTAAACAGTAACAATCGCCAATTTTTTGATCTTCAAGTTTAAGTGAACAGCGAGCCCCATTGATAATCATGAAATGGAAATTATTTGTAACTTTCTACAAGTTGAACAATGAATAGTACAGGTAGACGGGTGAAATCTTTCTATATATTGCTTCTAAATAGTCTAAGAAACATCTATGCAAAGCATCCAAACAGTACAATTCGCCAATTTTTTGTTCTTCAAGTTTAAGTGAACTACGAGCCCCATTGTTAATCCTTTAACGGAAATTAATTGTAACTTTCTACAAGTAGAACAATGATTGGAACACGTAGACGGTTGAAATCTTTGTATATATTGCTTCCATATAGTCTAAGAAACATATATGCAAAGCATCCAAACAGTACCATTCGCCAATTTTTTGTTCTTCAAGTTTAAGTGAACAATGAGACCCATCGTTAATCCTTTATCGGAAATTATTTGTAACTTTCGGCAAGTAGATCAATGAATGGATCATGTAGACGGTTGAAAAAATTGTATATATTGCTTCTATATAGTCTAAGAAACATATATGCAAAGCATCCAAACAGTACAATTCGCCAATTTTTTGTTCTTCAAGTTTAAGTGAACAATGAGCCCCAATGGTTAATCCTTTATCGGTAATTATTTGTAACTTTCGACTAGTAGAACAATGAATGGAACAGGTAGACGGTTGAAATCTTTGTATACATTGCTTCTATATAGTCTAAGAAACATATATGCAAAGCATCCAAACAGTACAATTCGCCAATTTTTTGTTCTTCAAGTTTAAGTGAACAATGAGCCCCATTGTTAATCCTTTAATGGAAATTATTTGTAACTTTCGACAAGTAGAACAATGAATGGTACAGGTAGACGGTTGAAATCTTTGTATATATTGCTTCTACATAGTCTAAGAAACATATATGCAAAGCATCCAAACAGTACAATTCGCCAATTTTTTGTTCTTCAAGTTTAAGTGAACAATGAGCCCCAATGGTTAATCCTTTATCGGTAATTATTTGTAACTTTCGACTAGTAGAACAATGAATGGAACAGGTAGACGGTTGAAATCTTTGTATACATTGCTTCTATATAGTCTAAGAAACATATATGCAAAGCATCCAAACAGTACAATTCGCCAATTTTTTGTTCTTCAAGTTTAAGTGAACAATGAGCCCCATTGTTAATCCTTTAAAGGAAATTATTTGTAACTTTCGACAAGTAGAACAATGAATGGAACAGGTAGACGGTTGAAATCTTTGTATATATTGCTTCTACATAGTCTAAGAAACATATATGCAAAGCATCCAAACAGTACAATTCGCCAATTTTTTGTTCTTCAAGTTTAAGTGAACTACGAGCCCCATTGTTAATCCTTTAAAGGAAATTAATTGTAACTTTCTACAAGTAGAACAATGATTGGAACACGTAGACGGTTGAAATCTTTGTATATATTGCTTCCATATAGTCTAAGAAACATGTACGCAAAGCATCCAAACAGTACCATTCGCCAATTTTTTGTTCTTCAAGCTTAAGTGAACAATGAGCCCCATTGTTAATCCTTTATCGGAAATTATTTGTAAATTTCGACAAGTAGAACAATGAATGGAACAGGTACACTGTTGAAATCATTGTATATGTTGCTTCTATATAGTCCAAGAGACATATATGCAAAGCGTCCAAACAGTACAATTCGCCAATTTTTTGTTCTTCAAGTTTAAGTGAACAATGAGCCCCATTGTTAATCCTTTATCGGAAATTATTTGTAACTTTCGACAAGTAGAACATTGAATGGAACAGGTAGACGGTTGAAATCTTTGTATATATTGCTTCTATATAGTATAAGAAACATATATGCAAAGCATCCAAACAGTACCATTCGCCAATTTTTTGTTCTTCAAGTGTAAGTGAACTACGAGCCCCATTGTTAATCCTTTAAAGGAATTTATTTGTAACTTTCGACAAGTAGAACAATGAATGAAACAGGTAGACTGTTGAAATCATTGTATATATTGCTTCTATATAGTCTAAGAAACATATATGCAAAGCATCCAAACAGTACCAGTCGCCAATTTTTTGATCTTCAAGATTAAGTGAACAGCGAGCCCCATTGATAATCATGAAATGGTAATTATTTGTAACTTTCTACAAGTAGAACAATGAATAGTACAGGTAGACGGGTGAAATCTTTCTATATATTGCTTCTAAATAGTCTAAGAAACATCTAGGCAAAGCATCCAAACAGTACCATTCGACAATTTTTCGTTCTTCAAGTTTAAGTGAACAATGAGCCCCATTGTTAATCCTTTAAAGGAAATTATTTGTAAATTTCGGCAAGTAGAACAATGAATGGAATAGGTAGACGGTTGAAATCATTGTATATATTCTTTCTATATAGTCTAAGAAACATATATGCAAAGCATCCAAACAGTACCATTCGCCAATTTTTTGTTCTTCAAGCTTAAGTGAACAATGAGCCCCATTGTTAATCCTTTATCGGAAATTATTTGTAAATTTCGACAAGTAGAACAATGAATGGAACAGGTACACTGTTGAAATCATTGTATATGTTGCTTCTATATAGTCCAAGAGACATATATGCAAAGCGTCCAAACAGTACAATTCGCCAATTTTTTGTTCTTCAAGTTTAAGTGAACAATGAGCCCCATTGTTAATCCTTTATCGGAAATTATTTGTAACTTTCGACAAGTAGAACATTGAATGGAACAGGTAGACGGTTGAAATCTTTGTATATATTGCTTCTATATAGTATAAGAAACATATATGCAAAGCATCCAAACAGTACCATTCGCCAATTTTTTGTTCTTCAAGTGTAAGTGAACTACGAGCCCCATTGTTAATCCTTTAAAGGAATTTATTTGTAACTTTCGACAAGTAGAACAATGAATGAAACAGGTAGACTGTTGAAATCATTGTATATATTGCTTCTATATAGTCTAAGAAACATATATGCAAAGCATCCAAACAGTACCAGTCGCCAATTTTTTGATCTTCAAGATTAAGTGAACAGCGAGCCCCATTGATAATCATGAAATGGTAATTATTTGTAACTTTCTACAAGTAGAACAATGAATAGTACAGGTAGACGGGTGAAATCTTTCTATATATTGCTTCTAAATAGTCTAAGAAACATCTAGGCAAAGCATCCAAACAGTACCATTCGACAATTTTTCGTTCTTCAAGTTTAAGTGAACAATGAGCCCCATTGTTAATCCTTTAAAGGAAATTATTTGTAAATTTCGGCAAGTAGAACAATGAATGGAATAGGTAGACGGTTGAAATCATTGTATATATTCTTTCTATATAGTCTAAGAAACATATATGCAAAGCATCCAAACAGTACAATTCGCCAATTTTTTGTTCTTCAAGTTTAAGTGAACAATGAGCCCCATTGTTAATCCTTTATCGGAAATTATTTGTAAATTTCGACAAGTTGAACAATGAATGGAACAGGTAGACTGTTGAAATCATTGCATATATTGCTTCTATATAGTCCATGAAACATATATGCAAAGCGTCCAAACAGTACAAATCGCCAATTTTTAGCTCTTCAAGTTTAAGTGAACTACGAGCTCCATTGTTAATCCTTTAAAGGAAAGTATTTGTAAATTTCGGAAAGTAGAACAATGAATGAAATAGGTAGACGGTTGAAATCATTGTATATATTGCTTCTATATAGTCTAAGAAACATATATGCAAAGCATCCAAACAGTACAATTCGCCAATTTTTTGTTCTTCAAGTTTAAGTGAACAATGAGCCCCAATGGTTAATCCTTTATCGGTAATTATTTGTAACTTTCGACAAGTAGAACAATGAATGGAACAGGTAGACGGTTGAAATCCTTGTATATATTGCTTCCATATAGTCTAAGAAACATGTACGCAAAGCATCCAAACAGTAACATTCGCCAATTTTTTGTCCTTCAAGTTTAAGTGAACTACGAGCTCCATTGTTAATCCTTTAAAGGAAATTATTTGTAAATTTCGGAAAGTAGAACAATGAATGAAATAGGTAGACGGTTGAAATCATTGTATATATTGTTTCTATATAATCTAAGAAACATATATGCAAAGCATCCAAACAGTACAATTCGCCAATTATTTCATCTTCATGTTTAAGAGAACTACGAGCCCCATTGTTAATACTTTAACGGAAATTATTTGTAACTTGCGACAAGTAGAACAATGAGTGGAACAGGTAGACGGTTGAAATCAATCTATATATTGCTTATATATAGTCTAAGAAACATATATGCAAAGCATCAAAACAGTACCATTCGCCAATTTTTTGTTCTTCAAGCTTAAGTGAACAATGAGCCCCATTGTTAATACTTTATCGGAAATTATTTGTAATTTTCGACAAGTAGAACAATGAATGGAATAGGTAGACGGCTGAAATCATTGTATATATTCTTTCTATATAGTCTAAGAAACATATATGCAAAGCATCCAAACAGTACAATTCGCCAATTTTTTGTTCTTCAAGTTTAAGTAAACTACGATCCCCATTGTTAATCCCTTAACGGAAATTATTTGTAACTTTCGACAAGTAGAACAATGAATGGAACAGGTAGACGGTTGAAATCATTGTATATATTGCTTTTATATAGTCTAAGAAACATATATGCAAAGCATCCAAACAGTACAATTCGACAATTTTTTGTTCTTCAAGTTTAGTGAACAATGAGCCCCATTGTTAATCCTTTAAAGGAAATTATTTGTAAATTTCGGCAAGTAGAACAATGAATGGAATAGGTAGACGGTTGAAATCATTGTATATATTCCTTCTATATAGTCTAAGAAACATATATGCAAAGCATCCAAACAGTACAATTCGCCAATTTTTTGTTCTTCAAGTTTAAGTGAACAATGAGCCCCATTGTTAATCCTTTATCGGAAATTATTTGTAAATTTCGACAAGTAGAACAATGAATGGAACAGGTAGACTGTTGAAATCATTGCATATATTGCTTCTATATAGTCCAAGAAACATATATGCAAAGCGTCCAAACAGTACAAATCGCCAATTTTTAGCTCTTCAAGTTTAAGTGAACTACGAGCTCCATTGTTAATCCTTTAAAGGAAATTATTTGTAAATTTCGGAAAGTAGAACAATGAATGAAATAGGTAGACGGTTGAAATCATTGTATATATTGCTTCTATATAGTCTAAGAAACATATATGCAAAGCATCCAAACAGTACAATTCGCCAATTTTTTGTTCTTCAAGTTTAAGTAAACTACGATCCCCATTGTTAATCCCTTAACGGAAATTATTTGTAACTTTCGACAAGTAGAACAATGAATGGAACAGGTAGACGGTTGAAATCATTGTATATATTGCTTCTATATAGTCTAAGAAACATATATGCAAAGTATCCAAACAGTACAATTCGACAATTTTTTGCTCTTCAAGTTTAAGTGAACTACGAGCCCCATTGTTAATCCTTTAAAGGAAATTATTTGTAAATTTCGGCAAGTAGAACAATGAATCGAATAGTTAGACGGTTGAAATCATTGTATATATTCCTTCTATATAGTCTAAGAAACATTATGCAAAGCATCCAAACAGTACAATTCGCCAATTTTTTGTTCTTCAAGTTTAAGTAAACTACGATCCCCATTGTTAATCCCTTAACGGAAATTATTTGTAACTTGCGACAAGTAGAACAATGAGTGGAACAGGTAGACGGTTGAAATCAATCTATATATTGCTTCTATATAGTCTAAGAAACATATATGCAAAGCATCAAAACAGTACCATTCGCCAATTTTTTGTTCTTCAAGCTTAAGTGAACAATGAACCCCATTGTTAATCCTTTATCGGAAATTATTTGTAAATTTCGACAAGTAGAACAATGAATGGAACAGGTACACTGTTGAAATCATTGTATATGTTGCTTCTATATAGTCCAAGAAACATATATGCAAAGCGTCCAAACAGTACAATTCGCCAATTTTTTGTTCTTCAAGTTTAAGCGAACAATGAGCCCCATTGTTAATCCTTTATCGGAAATTATTTGTAACTTTCGACAAGTAGAACATTGAATGGAACAGGTAGACGGTTGAAATCTTTGTATATATTGCTTCTATATAGTCGAAGAAACATATATGCAAAGCATCCAAACAGTACAATTCGCCAATTTTTTGTTCTTCAAGTTTAAGTGAACAATGAGCCCCAATGGTTAATCCGTTATCGGAAATTATTTGCAGCTTTCGACAAGTAGAACAATGATTGGAACAGGTAGACGGTTGAAATCTTTGTATATATTGCTTCCATATAGTCTAAGAAACATGTACGCAAAGCATCCAAACAGTACCATTCGCCAATTTTTTGGTCTTCAAGTTTAAGTGAACAATGAGCCCCAATGGTTAATCCTTTATCGGAAATTATTTGTAACTTTCGACAAGTCGAACAATGAATGGAACAGGTAGACGGTTGAAATCATTATATATATTGCTTCTATATAGTCTAAGAAACATATATGCAAAGCATCCCAACAGTACAATTCGCCAATTTTTTGTTCTTCAAGTTTAAGTGAACAGCGAGCCCCATTGATAATCATGAAATGGAAATTATTTGTAACTTTCTACAAGTAGAACAATGAATAGTGCAGGTAGACGGGTGAAATCATTCTATATATTGCTTCTAAATAGTCTAAGAAACATATATGCAAAGCATCCAAACAGTACAATTCGCCAATTTTTTGTTCTTCAAGTTTAAGTAAACTACGATCCCCTTTGTTAATCCCTTAACGGAAATTATTTGTAACATTCGACAAGTAGAACAATGAATGGAACAGGTAGACGGATGAAATCATTGTATATATTGCTTGTATATAGTCTAAGATACATATATGCAAAGCATCCAAACAGTACAATTCGCCAATTTTTTGTTCTTCAAGTTTAAGTGAACAATGAGCCCCAATGGTTAATCCTTTATCGGTAATTATTTGTAACTTTCGACTAGTAGAACAATGAATGGAACAGGTAGACGGTTGAAATCTTTGTATACATTGCTTCTATATAGTCTAAGAAACATATATGCAAAGCATCCAAACAGTACAATTCGCCAATTTTTTGTTCTTCAAGTTTAAGTGAACAATGAGCCCCAATGGTTAATCCTTTATCGGTAATTATTTGTAACTTTCGACAAGTAGAACAATGAATGGAACTGGTAGACGGTTGAAATCTTTGTATATATTGCTTCTATATAATCTAAGAAACATATATGCAAAGCATCTAAACAGTAACAATCGCCAATTTTTTGATCTTCAAATTTAAGTGAACAGCGAGCCCCATTGATAATCATGAAATGGAAACTTTTTGTAACTTTCTACAAGTAGAACAATGAATAGTACAGGTATACGGGTGAAATCTGTCTATATATTGCTTCTAAATAGTCTAAGAAACATCTATGCAAAGCATCCAAACAGTACAATTCGCCAATTTTTTGTTCTTCAAGTTTAAGTAAACTACGATCCCCATTGTTAATCCCTTAACGGAAATTATTTGTAACTTTCGACAAGTAGAACAATGAATGGAACTGGTAGCCGGTTGAAATCTTTGTATATATTGCTTCTATATAGTCTAAGAAACATATATGCAAAGCATCCAAACAGTACAATTCGCCAATTTTTTGTTCTTCAAGTTTATGTGAACAATGAGCCCCAATGGTTAATCCTTTATCGGAAATTATTTGTAAATTTCGACAAGTAGAACAATGAATGGAACAGGTAGCCGGTTGAAATCAATGTATATATTGCTTCTATATAGTCTAAGAAACATATATGCAAAGCATCCAAACAGTACCATTCGCCAATTTTTTGTTCTTCAAGTTTAAGTGAACTACGAGCCCCATTGTTAATCCTTTAAAGGAAATTATTTGTAAATTTCGACAAGTAGAACAATGAATGGACCATGTAGACGGTTGAAAAAATTGTATATATTGCTTCTATATAGTCTACGAAACATATATGCAAAGCATCCAAACAGTACAATTCGCCAATTTTTTGTACTTCAAGTTTAAGTGAACATTGAGCCCCAATGGTTAATCCTTTATCGGAAATTATTTGTAAATTTCGACAAGTAGAACAATGAATAGTACAGGTAGACGGGTGAAATCTTTCTATATATTGCTTCTAAATAGTCTAAGAAACATCTATGCAAAGCATCCAAACAGTACAATTCGCCAATTTTTTGTTCTTCAAGTTTAAGTGAACTACGAGCCCCATTGTTAATCCTTTAAAGGAAATTATTTGTAAATTTCGACAAGTAGAACAATGAATGGAACAGGTAGCCGGTTGAAATCAATGTATATATTGCTTCTATATAGTCTAGGAAACATATATGCAAAGCATCCAAACAGTACCATTCGCCAATTTTTTGTTCTTCAAGTTTAAGTGAACTACGAGCCCCATTGTTAATCCTTTAAAGGAAATTATTTGTAAATTTCGACAAGAAGAACAATGAATGGACCATGTAGACGGTTGAAAAAATTGTATATATTGCTTCTATATAGTCTACGAAACATATATGCAAAGCATCCAAACAGTACAATTCGCCAATTTATTGTTCTTCAAGTTTAAGTGAACAACGAGCCCCATTGTTAATCCTTTAAAGGAAATTATTTGTAACTTTCGACAAGTAGAACAATGAATGGAACAGGTAGACGGTTGAAATCTTTGTATATATTGCTTTTATATAGTCTAAGAAACATATATGCAAAGCATCCAAACAGTACCATTCGCCAATTTTTTGTTCTTCAAGTTTAAGAGAACTACGAGCCCCATTGTTAATCCCTTAACGGAAATTAATTGTAACTTTCGACAAGTAGAACAGTGAAAGGAACAGGTAGACGGTTGAAATCTTTGTATATACTACTTCTATATAGTATAAGAAACATATATGCAAAGCATCCAAACAGTACCATTCGCCAATTTTTTGTTCTTCAAGTTTAAGTGAACTGCGAGCCCCATTGTTAATCCTTTAACGGAAATTAATTGTAACTTTCGACAAGTAGAACAATGAATGGAACAGGTAGACGGTTGAAATCTTTGTATATATTGCTTCTATATAGTCTAAGAAACATGTACGCAAAGCATCCAAACAGTACCATTCGCCAATTTTTTGTTCTTCAAGTTTAAGTGAACAATGAGCCCCAATGGTTAATCCGTTATCGGAAATTATTTGTAGCTTTCGACAAGTAGAACAATGATTGGAACAGGTAGACGGTTGAAATCTTTGTATATATTGCTTCCATATAGTCTAAGAAACATGTACGCAAAGCATCCAAACAGTACCATTCGCCAATTTTTTGGTCTTCAAGTTTAAGTGAACAATGAGCCCCAATGGTTAATCCTTTATCGGAAATTATTTGTAATTTTCGACAAGTCGAACAATGAATGGAACAGGTAGACGGTTGAAATATTTGTATATATTGCTTCTATATAATATAAGAAACATATATTCAAAGCATCCAAAGAGTACCATTCGCCAATTTTTTGTTCTTCAAGTTTAAGTGAACTACGAGCCCCATTCTTAATCCTTTAAAGGAAATTATTTGTAAATTTCGGCAAGTAGAACAATGAATGGAATAGGTAGACGGTTGAAATCATTGTATATATTGCTTCTATATAGTCTAAGAAACATATATGCAAAGCATCCAAACAGTACAATTCGTCAATTTCTTGTTCTTCCAGTTTAAGTAAACTACGATCCCCATTGTTAATCCCTTAACGGAAATTATTTGCATCTATCGACAAGTAGAACAATGAATGGAACAGGTAGACGGTTGAAATCTTTGTATATATTGCTTCTATAAGGTCTAAGAAACATATATGCAAAGCAACCAAACATTACCATTCGCCAATTTTTTGTTCTTCAAGTTTAAGTGAACAATGAGACCCATTGTTAATCCTTTATCGGAAATTATTTGTAACTTTCGACAAGTAGAACAATGAATGGAACAGGTAGACGGTTGAAATCTTTGTATATATTGCTTCTATATAGTCTAAGAAACATATATGCAAAGCATCCAAACAATACAATTCGGCAATTTTTTGTTCTTTAAGTTTAAGTGAACAATGAGCCCCAATGTTAATCCTTTATCGGAAATTATTTGTAAATTTCGACAAGTAGAACAATGAATGGAACAGGTACACTGTTGAAATCATTGTATATGTTGCTTCTATATAGTCCAAGAAACATATATGCAAAGCGTCCAAACAGTACAATTCGCCAATTTTTTGTTCTTCAAGTTTAAGTGAACAATGAGCCCCATTGTTAATCCTTTATCGGAAATTATTTGTAACTTTCGACAAGTAGAACATTGAATGGAACAGGTAGACGGTTGAAATCTTTGTATATATTGCTTCTATATAGTATAAGAAACATATATGCAAAGCATCCAAACAGTACCATTCGCCAATTTTTTTTCTTCAAGTGTAAGTGAACTACGAGCCCCATTGTTAATCCTTTAAAGGAATTTATTTGTAACTATCGACAAGTAGAACAATGAATGAAACAGGTAGACTGTTGAAATCATTGTATATATTGCTTCTATATAATCTAAGAAACATATATGCAAAGCATCCAAACAGTACCATTCGCCAATTTTTTGTTCTTCAAGTTTAAGTGAACAATGAGACCCATTGTTAATCCTTTATCGGAAATTATTTGTAATTTTCGACAAGTAGAACAATGAATGGAACTGGTAGCCGGTTGAAATCTTTGTATATATTGCTTCTATATAGTCTAAGAAACATATATGCAAAGCATCCAAACAGTACCATTCGCCAATTTTTTGTTCTTCAAGTTTAAGTGAACAATGAGCCCCAATGGTTAATCCTTTATCGGAAATTATTTGTAAATTTCGACAAGTAGAACAATGAATAGTACAGGTAGACGGGTGAAATCTTTCTATATATTGCTTCTAAATAGTCTAAGAAACATCTATGCAAAGCATCCAAACAGTACAATTCGCCAATTTTTTGTTCTTCAAGTTTAAGTGAACTACGAGCCCCATTGTTAATCTTTTAAAGGAAATTATTTGTAAATTTCGACAAGTAGAACAATGAATGGATCATGTAGACGGTTGAAAAAATTTTATATATTGCTTCTATATAGTCTACGAAACATATATGCAAAGCATCCAAACAGTACAATTCGCCAATTTTTTGTTCTTCAAGTTTAAGTGAACAATGAGCCCCAATGGTTAATCCTTTATCGGAAAATACTTGTAATTTTCGACAAGTAGAACAATGAATGGAACAGGTAGACGGTTGAAATCTTTGTATATAATGGTTCTATATAGTCTACGAAACATATATGCAAAGCATCCAAACAGTACCATTCGCCAATTTTTTGTTCTTCAAGTTTAAGTGAACAGCAAGCCCCATTGATAATCATGAAATGGAAATTATTTGTAACTTTCTACAAGTAGAACAATGAATAGTACAGGTAGACGGGTGAAATCTTTCTATATATTGCTTCTAAATAGTCTAAGAAACATATATGCAAAGCATCCAAACAGTACAATTCGCCAATTTTTTGTTCTTCAAGTTTAAGTGAACAACGAGCCCCATTGTTAATCCTTTAAAGGAAGTTATTTGTAAATTTCGACAAGGAGAACAATGAATGGAACAGGTAGACGGTTGAAATCTTTGTATATATTGCTTCTATATAATCTAAGAAACATTAATGCAATGCATCCAAACAGTACAATTCGCAAATTTCTTGTTCCTCAAGTTTAAGTGAACTACGAGCCCCATTGTTAATCCTTTAACGGAAATTAATTGTAACTTTCTACAAGTAGGACAATGATTGGAACACGTAGACGGTTGAAATCTTTATATATATTGCTTCTATATAGTCTAAGAAACATATACGCAAAGCATCCAAACAGTACCATTCGCCAATTTTTTGTTCTTCAAGTTTAAGTGAACAATGAGCCCCAATGGTTAATCCTTTATCGGAAATTACTTGTAATTTTCGACAAGTAGAACAATGAATGGAACAGGTAGACGGTTGAAATCTTTGTATATATTGCTTCTATATAGTCTACGAAACATATATGCAAAGCATCCAAACAGTACCATTCGCCAATTTTTTGTTCTTCAAGGATAAGTGAACAGCAAGCCCCATTGATAATCATGAAATGGAAATTATTTGTAACTTTCTACAAGTAGAACAATGAATAGTACAGGTAGACGGGTGAAATCTTTCTATATATTGCTTCTAAATAGTCTAAGAAACATATATGCAAAGCATCCAAACAGTACAATTCGACAATTTTTTGTTCTTCAACTTTAAGTGAACTACGAGCCCCATTGTTAATGCCTTAAAGGAAATTATTTGTAACTTTCGACAAGTAGAACAATGAATGGAACAGGTAGACGGTTGAAATCTTTGTATATATTGCTTCCATATAGTCTAAGAAACATGTACGCAAAGCATCCAAACAGTACCATTCGCCAATTTTTTGTTCTTCAAGTTTAAGTGAACTCGAGCCCCATTGTTAATCCTTTAAAGGAAATTATTTGTAAATTTCGACAAGTAGAACAATGAATGGAACAGGTAGACGGTTGAAATATTTGTATATATTGATTCTATATAATCTAAGAAACATATATGCAAAGCATCCAAACAGTACCATTCGCCAATTTTTTGATCTTCAGGTTTAAGTGAACAGCGAGCCCCATTGATAATCATGAAATGGAAATTATTTGTAACATTCTACAAGTAGAACAATGAATAGTACAGGTAGACGGGTGAAATCTTTCTATATATTGCTTCCAAATAGTCTAAGAAACATATATGCAAAGCATACAATCAGTACAATTCGCCAATTTTTTGATCTTCAAGTTTAAGTGAACAGTGAGCCCCATTGATAATCATGAAACGGAAATTATTTGTAACTTTCTACAGGTAGAACAATGAATAGTACAGGTAGACGGGTGAAATCTTTCTATATATTGCTTCTAAATAGTCTAAGAAACATATATGCAAAGCATCCAAACAGTACAATTCGCCAATTTTTTGTTCTTCAAGTTTAAGTGAACAATGAGCCCCAATGGTTAATCCTTTATCGGAAATTACTTGTAATTTTCGACAAGTAGAACAATGAATGGAACAGGTAAACGGTTGAAATCCTTGTATATATTGCGTCTATATAATCTAAGAAACATATATGCAAAGCATCCAAACAGTACAATTCGCCAATTTTTTGTTCTTCAAGTTTAAGTGAACAATGAGCCCCAATGGTTAATCTTTTATCGGTAATTATTTGTAACTTTCGACAAGTAGAACAATGAATGGAACAGGTAGACGGTTGAAATCCTTGTATATATTGCTTCTATATAGTCTAAGAAACATATATGCAAAGCGTCCAAAGAGTACAATTCGCCAATTATTTGATCTTCAAGTTTAAGTGAACTACGAGCCCCATTGTTAGTACTTTAACGGAAATTATTTGTAACTTGCGACAAGTAGAACAATGAATGGAACAGGTAGCCGGTTGAAATCTTTGTATATATTGCTTCTATATAGTCTACGAAACATATATGCAAATCATCTAAACAGTAACAATCGCCAATTTTTTGATCTTCAAGTTTAAGTGAACAGCGAGCCCCATTGATTATCATGAAATGGAAATTATTTGTAACTTTCTACAAGTTGAACAATGAATAGTACAGGTAGACGGGTGAAATCTTTCTATATATTGCTTCTAAATAGTCTAAGAAACATCTATGCAAAGCATCCAAACAGTACAATTCGCCAATTTTTTGTTCTTCAAGTTTAAGTGAACTACGAGCCCCATTGTTAATCCTTTAACGGAAATTAATTGTAACTTTCTACAAGTAGAACAATGATTGGAACACGTAGACGGTTGAAATCTTTGTATATATTGCTTCCATATAGTCTAAGAAACATATATGCAAAGCATCCAAACAGTACCATTCGCCAATTTTTTGTTCTTCAAGTTTAAGTGAACAATGAGACCCATTGTTAATCCTTTATCGGAAATTATTTGTAACTTTCGGCAAGTAGATCAATGAATGGATCATGTAGACGGTTGACAAAATTGTATATATTGCTTCTATATAGTCTAAGAAACATATATGCAAAGCATCCAAACAGTACAATTCGCCAATTTTTTGTTCTTCAAGTTTAAGTGAACAATGAGCCCCATTGTTAATCCTTTAAAGGAAATTATTTGTAACTTTCGACAAGTAGAACAATGAATGGAACAGGTAGACGGTTGAAATCTTTGTATATATTGCTTCTACATAGTCTAAGAAACATGTATGCAAAGCATCCAAACAGTACAATTCGCCAATTTTTTGTTCTTCAAGTTTAAGTGAACAATGAGCCCCAATGGTTAATCCTTTATCGGTAATTATTTGTAACTTTCGACTAGTAGAACAATGAATGGAACAGGTAGACGGTTGAAATCTTTGTATATATTGCTTCTATATAGTCTAAGAAACATATATGCAAAGCATCCAAACAGTACCATTCGCCACTTTTTTGTTCTTCAAGTTTAAGTGAACAACGAGTCCCATTGTTAATCCTTTAAAGGAAATTATTTGTAAATTTCGACAAGTAGAACAATGATTGGAACACGTAGACGGTTGAAATCTTTGTATATATTGCTTCCATATAGTCTAAGAAACATGTACGTAAAGCATCCAAACAGTACAATTCGCCAATTTTTTGTTCTTCAAGTTTAAGTGAACAATGAGCCCCAATGGTTAATCCTTTATCGGAAATTATTTGTAACTTTCGACAAGTAGAACAATGAATGGAACAGGTAGACGGTTGAAATCTTTGTATATATTGCTTCTATATAGTCTAAGAAACATATATGCAAAGCATCCAAACAGTACAATTTGCCAATTTATTGTTCTTCAAGTTTAAGTTAACAACGAGCCCCATTGTTAATCCTTTAAAGGAAATTATGTGTAAATTTCGACAAGTAGAACAATGATTGGAACACGTAGACGGTTGAAATCTTTGTATATATTGCTTCCATATAGTCTAAGAAACATGTACGCAAAGCATCAAAACAGTACCATTCGCCAATTTTTTGGTCTTCAAGTTTAAGTGAACAATGAGCCCCAATGGTTAATCCTTTATCGGAAATTATTTGTAATTTTCGACAAGTCGAACAATGAATGGAACAGGTAGACGGTTGAAATATTTGTATATATTGCTTCTATATAATATAAGAAACATATATTCAAAGCATCCAAATAGTACCATTCGCCAATTTTTTGTTCTTCAAGTTTAAGTGAACTACGAGCCCCATTGTTAATCCTTTAATGGAAATTATTTGTAAATTTCGGCAAGTAGAACAATGAATGGAATAGGTTGACGGTTGAAATCATTGTATATATTGCTTCTATATAGTCTAAGAAACATATATGCAAAGCATCCAAACAGTACAATTCGCCAATTTCTTGTTCTTCAAGTTTAAGTAAACTACGATCCCCATTGTTAATCCCTTAACGGAAATTATTTGTAACTTTCGACAAGTAGAACAATGAATGGAACAGGTAGACGGTTGAAATCTTTGTATATATTGCTTCTATAAAGTCTAAGAAACATATATGCAAATCATCCAAACAGTACAATTCGCCAATTATTTATTCTTCAAGTTTAAGTGAACTACGAGCCCCATTGTTAATCCTTTAACGGAAATTAATTGTAACTTTCTACAAGTAGAACAATGATTGGAACACGTAGATGGTTGAAATCTTTGTATATATTGCTTCCATATAGTCTAAGAAACATATATGCAAAGCATCCAAACAGTACCATTCGCCAATTTTTTGTTCTTCAAGTTTAAGTGAACAATGAGACCCATTGTTAATCCTTTATCGGAAATTATTTGTAACTTTCGACAAGTAGATCAATGAATGGAACAGGTAGACGATTGAAATCGTTGT
This sequence comes from Cerceris ruficornis, assembly GCA_963989415.1. NCBI lineage: Eukaryota > Metazoa > Arthropoda > Insecta > Hymenoptera > Crabronidae > Cerceris > Cerceris ruficornis. The sequence goes on from CAXDIW010000440.1 coordinate 245,635, forward strand.
ATATATTGCTTCTATATAGTCGAAGAAACATATATGCAAAGCATCCAAACAGTACAATTCGCCAATTTTTTGTTCTTCAAGGTTAAGTGAACAATGAGCCCCAATGGCTAATCCGTTATCGGAAATTATTTGTAGCTTTCGACAAGTAGAACAATGATTGGAACAGGTAGACGGTTGAAATCAATGTATATATTGCTTCTATATAGTCTAAGAAACATATATGCAAAGCATCCAAACAGTACAATTCGCCAATTTTTTGTTCTTCAAGTTTAAGTGAACAATGAGCCCCAATGGTTAATCCTTTATCGGAAATTATTTGTAAATTTCGACAAGTAGAACAATGAATGGAACAGGTAGCCGGTTGAAATCAATGTATATATTGCTTCTATATAGTCTAAGAAACATATATGCAAAGCATCCAAACAGTACCATTCGCCAATTTTTTGTTCTTCAAGTTTAAGTGAACTACCAGCCCCATTGTTAATCCTTTAAAGGAAATTATTTGTAAATTTCGACAAGTAGAACAATGAATGGATCAGGTAGACGGTGGAAATCATTGTATATATTGCTTCTATATAATCTAAGAAACATATATGCAAAGCATCCAAACAGTACAATTCGCCAATTTTTTGTTCTTTAAGTTTAAGTGAACTACGAGCCCCATTGTTAATCCTTTAAAGGAAATTATTTGTAAATTTCGACAAGTAGAACAATGAATAGTACAGGTAGACGGGTGAATTCTTTCTATATATTGCTTCTAAATAGTCTAAGAAACATATATGCAAAGCAACCAAACAGTACAATTCGCCAATTTTTTGTTCTTCAAGTTTAAGTGAACTACGAGCACCATTGTTAATACTTTAAAGGAGATTATTTGTAAATTTCGACAAGTAGAACAATGATTGGACCAGGTAGACGGTTGAAATCTTTGTATATATTGCTTCTATATAGTCTAAGAAACATATATGCAAAGCATCCAAACAGTACAATTCGCCAATTTCTTGTTCTTCAAGTTTAAGTAAACTACGGTCCCCATTGTTAATCCCTTAACGGAAATTATTTGTAACTTTCTACAAGTAGAACAATGAATAGTACAGGTAGGCAGGTGAAATCTTTGTATATATTGCTTCCATATAGTCTAAGAAACATATATGCAAAGCATCCAAACAGTACCATTCGCCAATTTTTTGTTCTTCAAGTTTAAGTGAACAATGAGCCCCATTGTTAATCCTTTATCGGAAATTATTTGTAACTTTCGACAAGTAGAACATTGAATGGAACAGGTAGACGGTTGAAATCTTTGTATCTATTGCTTCTATATAGTATAAGAAACATATATGCAAAGCATCCAAACAGTACCATTCGCCAATTTTTTGTTCTTCAAGTTTAAGTGAACTGCGAGCTCCATTGTTAATCCTTTAAAGGAAATTATTTATAACTTTCGACAAGTAGAACAATGAATGGAACAGGTAGACTGTTGAAATCATTGTATATATTGCTTCTATATTGTCTAAGAAACATATATGCAGAGCATCCAGACAGTACCATTCGCCAATTTTTTGTTCTTCAAGTTTAAGTGAACAACGAGCCCCATTGTTAATCCTTTAAAGGAAATTATATGTAATTTTTGAAAAGTAGAACAATCAGAGAAACAGGTAGACGGTTGAAATCTTTGTATATATTGCTTCCATATAGTCTAAGAAACATGTACGCAAAGCATCCAAACAGTACCATTCGCCAATTTTTTGTCCTTCAAGTTTAAGTGAACTACGAGCCCCATTGTTAATCCTTTAAAGGAAATTATTTGTAAATTTCGACAAGTAGAACATTGAATGGAACAGGTAGACGGTTGAAATCTTTGTATCTATTGCTTCTATATAGTATATGAAACATATATGCAAAGCATCCAAACAGTACCATTCGCCAATTTTTTGTTCTTCAAGTTTAAGTGAACTGCGAGCTCCATTGTTAATCCTTTAAAGGAAATTATTTGTAACTTTCGACAAGTAGAACAGTGAATGGAACAGGTGGACTGTTGAAAACATTGTATATATTGCTTCTATATAGTCTAAGAAACATTTATGCAAAGCATCCAAACAGTACCATTCGCCAATTTTTTGTCCTTCAAGTTTAAGTGAACAATGAGCCCCATTGTTAATCCTTTATCGGAAATTATTTGTAACTTTCGACAAGTAGAACAATGAATCGAACAGGTAGACGGTTGAAATCCTTGTATATATTGCTTCCATATAGTCTAAGAAACAAGTACGCAAAGCATCCAAACAGTACTATTCGCCAATTTTTTGTCCTTCAAGTTTAAGTGAACAATGAGCCTCATTGTTAATCCTTTATCGGAAAATATTTGTAACTTTCGACAAGTAGAACAATGAATTGAACAGGTAGACGGTTGAAATCTTTGTATATATTGCTTCTATATAGTCTAAGAAACATATATGCAAAGCATCCAAACAGTACCATTCGCCAATTTTTTGTTCTTCAAGTTTAAGTGAACAATGAGCCCCAATGGTTAATCCTTTATCGGAAATTATTTGTAAATTTCGACAAGTAGAACAATGAATAGTACAGGTAGACGGGTGAAATCTTTCTATATATTGCTTCTAAATAGTCTAAGAAACATCTATGCAAAGCATCCAAACAGTACAATTCGCCAATTTTTTGTTCTTCAAGTTTAAGTGAACTACGAGCCCCATTGTTAATCCTTTAAAGGAAATTATTTGTAAATTTCGACAAGTAGAACAATGAATGGATCATGTAGACGGTTGAAAAAATTTTATATATTGCTTCTATATAGTCTACGAAACATATATGCAAAGCATCCAAACAGTACAATTCGCCAATTTTTTGTACTTCAAGTTTAAGTGAACTACGAGCCCCATTGTTAATCCTTTAACGGAAATTAATTGTAACTTTCGACAAGTAGAACAATGAATGGAACAGGTAGACGGTTGAAATCTTTGTATATATTGCTTCTATATAGTCTAAGAAACATATATGCAAAGCATCCAAATAGTACAATTCGCCAATTTATTGTTCTTCAAGTTTGAGTGAACAACGAGCCCCATTGTTAATCCTTTAAAGGAAATTATTTGTAACTTTCGACAAGTAGAACAATGAATGGAACAGGTAGACGGTTGAAATCTTTGTATATATTGCTTCTATATAGTCTAAGAAACATAAATGCAAAGCATCCAAACAGTACAATTCGCCAATTTTTTGTTCTTCAAGTTTAAGTGAGCAATGAGCCCCAATGGTTAATCCTTTATCGGAAATTATTTGTAAATTTCGACAAGTAGAACAATGAATGGAACTGGTAGCCGGTTGAAATCTTTGTATATATTGCTTCTATATAGTCTAAGAAACATATATGCAAATCATCCAAACAGTACAATTCGCCAATTTTTAGTTCTTCAAGTTTAAGTGAACAATGAGCCCCAATGGTTAATCCGTTATCGGAAATTATTTGTAACTTTCGACAAGTAGAACAATGAATGGAAAACTTAGACGGTTGAAATCTTTGTATATATTGCTTCTATATAGTCTAAGAAACATGTACGCAAAGCATCCAAACAGTACCATTCGCCAATTTTTTGTTCTTCAAGTTTAAGTGAACATTGAGCCCCAATGGTTAATCCTTTAACGGAAATTAATTGTAACTTTCGACAAGTAGAACAATGAATGGAACAGGTAGACGGGTGAAATCTTTGTATATATTGCTTCTATATAGTCTAAGAAACATATATGCAAAGCATCCAAACAGTACAATTCGACAATTTTTTGCTCTTCAAGTTTAAGTGAACTACGAGCCCCATTGTTAATGCCTTAACGGAAATTATTTGTAACTTTCGACAAGTAGAACAATGAATGGAACAGGTAGACGGTTGAAATCTTTGTATATATTGCTTCCATATAGTCTAAGAAACATGTACGCAAAGCATCCAAACAGTACCATTCGCCAATTTTTTGTTCTTCAAGTTTAAGTGAACTCGAGCCCCATTGTTAATCCTTTAAAGGAAATTATTTGTAAATTTCGACAAGTAGAACAATGAATAGTACAGGTAGACGGGTGAAATCTTTCTATATATTGCTTCTAAATAGTCTAAGAAACATATATGCAAAGCATCCAAACAGTACAATTCGCCAATTTTTTGTTCTTCAAGTTTAAGTGAACAATGAGCCCCAATGGTTAATCCTTTATCGGAAAATACTTGTAATTTTCGACAAGTAGAACAATGAATGGAACAGGTAGACGGTTGAAATCTTTGTATATAATGGTTCTATATAGTCTACGAAACATATATGCAAAGCATCCAAACAGTACCATTCGCCAATTTTTTGTTCTTCAAGTTTAAGTGAACAGCAAGCCCCATTGATAATCATGAAATGGAAATTATTTGTAACTTTCTACAAGTAGAACAATGAATAGTACAGGTAGACGGGTGAAATCTTTCTATATATTGCTTCTAAATAGTCTAAGAAACATATATGCAAAGCATCCAAACAGTACAATTCGCCAATTTTTTGTTCTTCAAGTTTAAGTGAACAACGAGCCCCATTGTTAATCCTTTAAAGGAAGTTATTTGTAAATTTCGACAAGGAGAACAATGAATGGAACAGGTAGACGGTTGAAATCTTTGTATATATTGCTTCTATATAATCTAAGAAACATTAATGCAATGCATCCAAACAGTACAATTCGCAAATTTCTTGTTCCTCAAGTTTAAGTGAACTACGAGCCCCATTGTTAATCCTTTAACGGAAATTAATTGTAACTTTCTACAAGTAGGACAATGATTGGAACACGTAGACGGTTGAAATCTTTATATATATTGCTTCTATATAGTCTAAGAAACATATACGCAAAGCATCCAAACAGTACCATTCGCCAATTTTTTGTTCTTCAAGTTTAAGTGAACAATGAGCCCCAATGGTTAATCCTTTATCGGAAATTACTTGTAATTTTCGACAAGTAGAACAATGAATGGAACAGGTAGACGGTTGAAATCTTTGTATATATTGCTTCTATATAGTCTACGAAACATATATGCAAAGCATCCAAACAGTACCATTCGCCAATTTTTTGTTCTTCAAGGTTAAGTGAACAGCAAGCCCCATTGATAATCATGAAATGGAAATTATTTGTAACTTTCTACAAGTAGAACAATGAATAGTACAGGTAGACGGGTGAAATCTTTCTATATATTGCTTCTAAATAGTCTAAGAAACATATATGCAAAGCATCCAAACAGTACAATTCGCCAATTTTTTGTTCTTCAACTTTAAGTGAACAACGAGCCCCATTGTTAATCCTTTAAAGGAAGTTATTTGTAAATTTCGACAAGGTGAACAATGAATGGAACAGGTAGACGGTTGAAATCTTTGTATATATTGCATCTATATAGTCTAAGAAACATATATGCAAAGCATCCAAACAGTACCATTCGCCAATTTTTTGTTCTTCAAGTTTAAGTGAACAATGAGCCCCAATGGTTAATCCTTTATCGGAAATTATTTGTAATTTTCGACAAGTAGAACAATGAATGGAACAGGTAGACGGTTGAAATCTTTGTATATATTGCTTCTATATAGTCTAAGAAACATATATGCAAAGCGTCCAAACAGTACAATTCGCCAATTATTTGATCTTCAAGTTTAAGAGAACTACGAGCCCCATTATTAGTACTTTAACGGAAATTATTTGTAACTTGCGACAAGTAGAACAATGAATGGAACAGGTAGCCGGTTGAAATCTTTGTATATATTGCTTCTATATAGTCTAAGAAACATATATGCAAAGCATCCAAAGAGTACAATTCGCCAATTTTTTGTTCTTCAAGTTTAAGTGAACAATGAGCCCCAATGGTTAATCCTTTATCGGAAATTATTTGTAATTTTCGACAAGTAGAACAATGAATGGAACAGGTAGACGGTTGAAATCTTTGTATATATTGCTTCTATATAGTCTAAGAAACATATATGCAAAGCGTCCAAACAGTACAATTCGCCAATTATTTGATCTTCAAGTTTAAGAGAACTACGAGCCCCATTATTAGTACTTTAACGGAAATTATTTGTAACTTGCGACAAGTAGAACAATGAATGGAACAGGTAGCCGGTTGAAATCTTTGTATATATTGCTTCTATATAGTCTAAGAAACATATATGCAAAGCATCCAAAGAGTACAATTCGCCAATTTTTTGTTCTTCAAGTTTAAGTGAACAATGAGCCCCAATGGTTAATCCTTTATCGGTAATTATTTGTAACTTTCGACAAGTAGAACAATGAATGGAACAGGTACACGATTGAAATCCTTGTATATATTGCGTCTATATAATCTAAGAAACATATATGCAAAGCATCCAAACAGTACAATTCGCCAATTTTTTGTTCTTCAAGTTTAAGTGAACAATGAGCCCCAATGGTTAATCTTTTATCGGTAATTATTTGTAACTTTCGACAAGTAGAACAATGAATGGAACAGGTAGACGGTTGAAATCCTTGTATATATTGCTTCTATATAGTCTAAGAAACATATATGCAAAGCGTCCAAAGAGTACAATTCGCCAATTATTTGATCTTCAAGTTTAAGTGAACTACGAGCCCCATTGTTAGTACTTTAACGGAAATTATTTGTAACTTGCGACAAGTAGAACAATGAATGGAACAGGTAGCCGGTTGAAATCTTTGTATATATTGCTTCTATATAGTCTAAGAAACATATATGCAATGCATCCAAACAGTACAATTCGCCAATTTTTTGTTCTTCAAGTTTAAGTGAACTACGAGCCCCATTGTTAATCCTTTAAAGGAAATTATTTGTAAACTTCGACAAGTAGAACAATGAATGGATCATGTAGACGGTTGAAATCATTGTATATACTGCTTCTATATAGCCTACGAAACATATATGCAAAGCATCCAAACAGTACAATTCGCCAATTTTTTGTTCTTCAAGTTTAAGTGAGCAATGAGCCCCAATGGTTAATCCTTTATCGGAAATTATTTGTATATTTCGACAAGTAGAACAATGAATGGAACTGGTAGCCGGTTGAAATCTTTGTATATATTGCTTCTATATAGTCTAAGAAACATATATGCAAAGCATCCAAACAGTACAATTCGCCAATTTTTTGTTCTTCAAGTTTAAGTGAACAATGAGCCCCATTGTTAATCCTTTAAAGGAAATTATTTGTAACTTTCGACAAGTAGAACAATGAATGGAACAGGTAGACGGTTGAAATCTTTGTATATATTGCTTCTACATAGTCTAAGAAACATATATGCAAAGCATCCAAACAGTACAATTCGCCAATTTTTTGTTCTTCAAGTTTAAGTGAACAGCGAGCCCCATTGATAATCATGAAATGGAAATTATTTGTAACTTTCTACAAGTAGAACAATGAATAGTGCAGGTAGACGGGTGAAAACATTCTATATATTGCTTCTAAATAGTCTAAGAAACATATATGCAAAGCATCCAAACAGTACAATTCGCCAATTTTTTGTTCTTCAAGTTTAAGTGAACCATGAGACCCATTGTTAATCCTTTATCGGAAATTATTTGTAACTTTCGACAAGTAGAACAATGAATGGAACAGGTAGACGGTTGAAATCTTTGTATATATTGCTTCTATATAGTCTAAGAAACATATATGCAAAGCATCCAAACAGTACCATTCGCCACTTTTTTGTTCTTCAAGTTTAAGTGAACAACGAGTCCCATTGTTAATCCTTTAAAGGAAATTATTTGTAAATTTCGACAAGTAGAACAATGATTGGAACACGTAGACGGTTGAAATCTTTGTATATATTGCTTCCATATAGTCTAAGAAACATGTACGTAAAGCATCCAAACAGTACAATTCGCCAATTTTTTGTTCTTCAAGTTTAAGTGAACAATGAGCCCCAATGGTTAATCCTTTATCGGAAATTATTTGTAACTTTCGACAAGTAGAACAATGAATGGAACAGGTAGACGGTTGAAATCTTTGTATATATTGCTTCTATATAGTCTAAGAAACATATATGCAAAGCATCCAAACAGTACAATTCGCCAATTTATTGTTCTTCAAGTTTAAGTTAACAACGAGCCCCAATGTTAATCCTTTAAAGGAAATTATGTGTAAATTTCGACAAGTAGAACAATGAATGGAACAGGTAGACGGTTGAAATCTTTGTATATATTGCTTCTATATAGTCTAAGAAACATATATGCAAAGCGTCCAAACAGTACAATTCGCCAATTATTTGATCTTCAAGTTTAAGAGAACTACGAGCCCCATTATTAGTACTTTAACGGAAATTATTTGTAACTTGCGACAAGTAGAACAATGAATGGAACAGGTAGCCGGTTGAAATCTTTGTATATATTGCTTCTATATAGTCTAAGAAACATATATGCAAAGCGTCCAAAGAGTACAATTCGCCAATTATTTGATCTTCAAGTTTAAGTGAACTACGAGCCCCATTGTTAGTACTTTAACGGAAATTATTTGTAACTTGCGACAAGTAGAACAATGAATGGAACAGGTAGCCGGTTGAAATCTTTGTATATATTGCTTCTATATAGTCTAAGAAACATATATGCAATGCATCCAAACAGTACAATTCGCCAATTTTTTGTTCTTCAAGTTTAAGTGAACTACGAGCCCCATTGTTAATCCTTTAAAGGAAATTATTTGTAAATTTCGACAAGGAGAACAATGAATGGAACAGGTAGACGGTTGAAATCTTTGTATATATTGCTTCTATATAATCTAAGAAACATTAATGCAATGCATCCAAACAGTACAATTCGCAAATTTCTTGTTCCTCAAGTTTAAGTGAACTACGAGCCCCATTGTTAATCCTTTAAAGGAAATTACTTGTAATTTTCGACAAGTAGAACAATGAATGGAACAGGTAGACGGTTGAAATCTTTGTATATATTGCTTCTATATAGTCTACGAAACATATATGCAAAGCATCCAAACAGTACCATTCGCCAATTTTTTGTTCTTCAAGGTTAAGTGAACAGCAAGCCCCATTGATAATCATGAAATGGAAATTATTTGTAACTTTCTACAAGTAGAACAATGAATAGTACAGGTAGACGGGTGAAATCTTTCTATATATTGCTTCTAAATAGTCTAAGAAACATATATGCAAAGCATCCAAACAGTACAATTCGCCAATTTTTTGTTCTTCAACTTTAAGTGAACAACGAGCCCCATTGTTAATCCTTTAAAGGAAGTTATTTGTAAATTTCGACAAGGTGAACAATGAATGGAACAGGTAGACGGTTGAAATCTTTGTATATATTGCATCTATATAGTCTAAGTAACATATATGCAAAGCATCCAAACAGTACCATTCGCCAATTTTTTGTTCTTCAAGTTTAAGTGAACAATGAGCCCCAATGGTTAATCCTTTATCGGAAATTATTTGCAATTTTCGACAAGTAGAACAATGAATGGAACAGGTAGACGGTTGAAATCTTTGTATATATTGCTTCTATATAGTCTAAGAAACATATATGCAAAGCGTCCAAACATTACAATTCGCCAATTATTTGATCTTCAAGTTTAAGAGAACTACGAGCCCCATTATTAGTACTTTAACGGAAATTATTTGTAACTTGCGACAAGTAGAACAATGAATGGAACAGGTAGCCGGTTGAAATCTTTGTATATATTGCTTCTATATAGTCTAAGAAACATATATGCAAAGCATCCAAAGAGTACAATTCGCCAATTTTTTGTTCTTCAAGTTTAAGTGAACAATGAGCCCCAATGGTTAATCCTTTATCGGTAATTATTTGTAACTTTCGACAAGTAGAACAATGAATGGAACAGGTACACGATTGAAATCCTTGTATATATTGCGTCTATATAATCTAAGAAACATATATGCAAAGCATCCAAACAGTACAATTCGCCAATTTTTTGTTCTTCAAGTTTAAGTGAACAATGAGCCCCAATGGTTAATCTTTTATCGGTAATTATTTGTAACTTTCGACAAGTAGAACAATGAATGGAACAGGTAGACGGTTGAAATCCTTGTATATATTGCTTCTATATAGTCTAAGAAACATATATGCAAAGCGTCCAAAGAGTACAATTCGCCAATTATTTGATCTTCAAGTTTAAGTGAACTACGAGCCCCATTGTTAGTACTTTAACGGAAATTATTTGTAACTTGCGACAAGTAGAACAGTGAATGGAACAGGTAGCCGGTTGAAATCTTTGTATATATTGCTTCTATATAGTCTAAGAAACATATATGCAATGCATCCAAACAGTACAATTCGCCAATTTTTTGTTCTTCAAGTTTAAGTGAACTACGAGCCCCATTGTTAATCCTTTAAAGGAAATTAGTTGTAAACTTCGACAAGTAGAACAATGAATGGATCATGTAGACGGTTGAAATCATTGTATATACTGCTTCTATATAGCCTACGAAACATATATGCAAAGCATCCAAACAGTACAATTCGCCAATTTTTTGTTCTTCAAGTTTAAGTGAGCAATGAGCCCCAATGGTTAATCCTTTATCGGAAATTATTTGTAAATTTCGACAAGTAGAACAATGAATGGAACTGGTAGCCGGTTGAAATCTTTGTATATATTGCTTCTATATAGTCTAAGAAACATATATGCAAAGCATCCAAACAGTACAATTCGCCAATTTTTTGTTCTTCAAGTTTAAGTGAACAATGAGCCCCAATGGTTAATCCTTTATCGGAAATTATTTGTAAATTTCGACAAGTCGAACAATGAATGGAACAGGTAGACGGTTGAAATATTTGTATATATTGCTTCTACATAGTCTAAGAAACATATATGCAAAGCATCCAAACAGTACAATTCGCCAATTTTTTGTTCTTCAAGTTTAAGTGAGCAATGAGCCCCAATGGTTAATCCTTTATCGGAAATTATTTGTAAATTTCGACAAGTAGAACAATGAATGGAACTGGTAGCCGGTTGAAATCTTTGTATATATTGCTTCTATATAGTCTAAGAAACATATATGCAAAGCATCCAAACAGTACAATTCGCCAATTTTTTGTTCTTCAAGTTTAAGTGAACAATGAGCCCCAATGGTTAATCCTTTATCGGAAATTATTTGTAAATTTCGACAAGTCGAACAATGAATGGAACAGGTAGACGGTTGAAATATTTGTATATATTGCTTCTACATAGTCTAAGAAACATATATGCAAAGCATCCAAACAGTACAATTCGCCAATTTTTTGTTCTTCAAGTTTAAGTGAACAGCGAGCCCCATTGATAATCATGAAATGGAAATTATTTGTAACTTTCTACAAGTAGAACAATGAATAGTGCAGGTAGACGGGTGAAAACATTCTATATATTGCTTCTAAATAGTCTAAGAAACATATATGCAAAGCATCCAAACAGTACAATTCGCCAATTTTTTGTTCTTCAAGTTTAAGTGAACCATGAGACCCATTGTTAATCCTTTATCGGAAATTATTTGTAACTTTCGACAAGTAGAACAATGAATGGAACAGGTAGACGGTTGAAATCTTTGTATATATTGCTTCTATATAGTCTAAGAAACATATATGCAAAGCATCCAAACAGTACCATTCGCCACTTTTTTGTTCTTCAAGTTTAAGTGAACAACGAGTCCCATTGTTAATCCTTTAAAGGAAATTATTTGTAAATTTCGACAAGTAGAACAATGATTGGAACACGTAGACGGTTGAAATCTTTGTATATATTGCTTCCATATAGTCTAAGAAACATGTACGTAAAGCATCCAAACAGTACAATTCGCCAATTTTTTGTTCTTCAAGTTTAAGTGAACAATGATCCCCAATGGTTAATCCTTTATCGGAAATTATTTGTAACTTTCGACAAGTAGAACAATGAATGGAACAGGTAGACGGTTGAAATCTTTGTATATATTGCTTCTATATAGTCTAAGAAACATATATGCAAAGCATCCAAACAGTACAATTCGCCAATTTATTGTTCTTCAAGTTTAAGTTAACAACGAGCCCCATTGTTAATCCTTTAAAGGAAATTATGTGTAAATTTCGACAAGTAGAACAATGAATGGAACAGGTAGACGGTTGAAATCTTTGTATATATTGCTTCTATATAGTCTAAGAAACATATATGCAAAGCGTCCAAACAGTACAATTCGCCAATTATTTGATCTTCAAGTTTAAGAGAACTACGAGCCCCATTATTAGTACTTTAACGGAAATTATTTGTAACTTGCGACAAGTAGAACAATGAATGGAACAGGTAGCCGGTTGAAATCTTTGTATATATTGCTTCTATATAGTCTAAGAAACATATATGCAAAGCATCCAAAGAGTACAATTCGCCAATTTTTTGTTCTTCAAGTTTAAGTGAACAATGATCCCCAATGGTTAATCCTTTACCGGTAATTATTTGTAACTTTCGACAAGTAGAACAATGAATGGAACAGGTAAACGGTTGAAATCCTTGTATATATTGCGTCTATATAATCTAAGAAACATATATGCAAAGCATCCAAACAGTACAATTCGCCAATTTTTTGTTCTTCAAGTTTAAGTGAACAATGAGCCCCAATGGTTAATCTTTTATCGGTAATTATTTGTAACTTTCGACAAGTAGAACAATGAATGGAACAGGTAGACGGTTGAAATCCTTGTATATATTGCTTCTATATAGTCTAAGAAACATATATGCAAAGCGTCCAAAGAGTACAATTCGTCAATTATTTGATCTTCAAGTTTAAGTGAACTACGAGCCCCATTGTTAGTACTTTAACGGAAATTATTTGTAACTTGCGACAAGGAGAACAATGAATGGAACAGGTAGACGGTTGAAATCTTTGTATATATTGCTTCTATATAATCTAAGAAACATTAATGCAATGCATCCAAACAGTACAATTCGCAAATTTCTTGTTCCTCAAGTTTAAGTGAACTACGAGCCCCATTGTTAATCCTTTAACGGAAATTAATTGTAACTTTCTACAAGTAGGACAATGATTGGAACACGTAGACGGTTGAAATCTTTATATATATTGCTTCTATATATTCTAAGAAACATATACGCAAAGCATCCAAACAGTACCATTCGCCAATTTTTTGTTCTTCAAGTTTAAGTGAACAATGAGCCCCAATGGTTAATCCTTTATCGGAAATTACTTGTAATATTCGACAAGTAGAACAATGAATGGAACAGGTAGACGGTTGAAATCTTTGTATATATTGCTTCTATATAGTCTACGAAACATATATGCAAAGCATCCAAACAGTACCATTCGCCAATTTTTTGTTCTTCAAGGTTAAGTGAACAGCAAGCCCCATTGATAATCATGAAATGGAAATTATTTGTAACTTTCTACAAGTAGAACAATGAATAGTACAGGTAGACGGGTGAAATCTTTCTATATATTGCTTCTAAATAGTCTAAGAAACATATATGCAAAGCATCCAAACAGTACAATTCGCCAATTTTTTGTTCTTCAACTTTAAGTGAACAACGAGCCCCATTGTTAATCCTTTAAAGGAAGTTATTTGTAAATTTCGACAAGGTGAACAATGAATGGAACAGGTAGACGGTTGAAATCTTTGTATATATTGCATCTATATAGTCTAAGAAACATATATGCAAAGCATCCAAACAGTACCATTCGCCAATTTTTTGTTCTTCAAGTTTAAGTGAACAATGAGCCCCAATGGTTAATCCTTTATCGGAAATTATTTGTAATTTTCGACAAGTAGAACAATGAATGGAACAGGTAGACGGTTGAAATCTTTGTATATATTGCTTCTATATAGTCTAAGAAACATATATGCAAAGCGTCCAAACAGTACAATTCGCCAATTATTTGATCTTCAAGTTTAAGAGAACTACGAGCCCCATTATTAGTACTTTAACGGAAATTATTTCTAACTTGCGACAAGTAGAACAATGAATGGAACAGGTAGCCGGTTGAAATCTTTGTATATATTGCTTCTATATAGTCTAAGAAACATATATGCAAAGCATCCAAAGAGTACAATTCGCCAATTTTTTGTTCTTCAAGTTTAAGTGAACAATGAGCCCCAATGGTTAATCCTTTATCGGTAATTATTTGTAACTTTCGACAAGTAGAACAATGAATGGAACAGGTACACGATTGAAATCCTTGTATATATTGCGTCTATATAATCTAAGAAACATATATGCAAAGCATCCAAACAGTACAATTCGCCAATTTTTTGTTCTTCAAGTTTAAGTGAACAATGAGCCCCAATGGTTAATCTTTTATCGGTAATTATTTGTAACTTTCGACAAGTAGAACAATGAATGGAACAGGTAGACGGTTGAAATCCTTGTATATATTGCTTCTATATAGTCTAAGAAACATATATGCAAAGCGTCCAAAGAGTACAATTCGCCAATTATTTGATCTTCAAGTTTAAGTGAACTACGAGCCCCATTGTTAGTACTTTAACGGAAATTATTTGTAACTTGCGACAAGTAGAACAATGAATGGAACAGGTAGCCGGTTGAAATCTTTGTATATATTGCTTCTATATAGTCTAAGAAACATATATGCAATGCATCCAAACAGTACAATTCGCCAATTTTTTGTTCTTCAAGTTTAAGTGAACTACGAGCCCCATTGTTAATCCTTTAAAGGAAATTATTTGTAAACTTCGACAAGTAGAACAATGAATGGATCATGTAGACGGTTGAAATCATTGTATATACTGCTTCTATATAGCCTACGAAACATATATGCAAAGCTTCCAAACAGTACAATTCGCCAATTTTTTGTTCTTCAAGTTTAAGTGAGCAATGAGCCCCAATGGTTAATCCTTTATCGGAAATTATTTGTAAATTTCGACAAGTAGAACAATGAATGGAACTGGTAGCCGGTTGAAATCTTTGTATATATTGCTTCTATATAGTCTAAGAAACATATATGCAAAGCATCCAAACAGTACAATTCGCCAATTTTTTGTTCTTCAAGTTTAAGTGAACAATGAGCCCCAATGGTTAATCCTTTATCGGAAATTATTTGTAAATTTCGACAAGTCGAACAATGAATGGAACAGGTAGACGGTTGAAATATTTGTATATATTGCTTCTATATAATATAAGAAACATATATTCAAAGCATCCAAGTAGTACCATTCGCCAATTTTTTGTTCTTCAAGTTTAAGTGAACTACGAGCCCCATTGTTAATCCTTTAAAGGAAATTATTTGTAAATTTCGGCAAGTAGAACAATGAATGGAATAGGTTGACGGTTGAATTCATTGTATATATTGCTTCTATATAGTCTAAGAAACATATATGCAAAGCATCCAAACAGTACAATTCGCCAATTTCTTGTTCTTCAAGTTTAAGTAAACTACGATCCCCATTGTTAATCCCTTAACGGAAATTATTTGTAACTTTCGACAAGTAGAACAATGAATGGAACAGGTAGACGGTTGAAATCTTTGTATATATTGCTTCTATAAAGTCTAAGAAACATATATGCAAATCATCCAAACAGTACAATTCGCCAATTATTTATTCTTCAAGTTTAAGTGAACTACGAGCCCCATTGTTAATCCTTTAACGGAAATTAATTGTAACTTTCTACAAGTAGAACAATGATTGGAACACGTAGACGGTTGAAATCTTTGTATATATTGCTTCCATATAGTCTAAGAAACATATATGCAAAGCATCCAAACAGTACCATTCGCCAATTTTTTGTTCTTCAAGTTTAAGTGAACAATGAGACCCATTGTTAATCCTTTATCGGAAATTATTTGTAACTTTCGACAAGTAGATCAATGAATGGAACAGGTAGACGATTGAAATCTTTGTATATATTGCTTCTATATAGTCGAAGAAACATATATGCAAAGCATCCAAACAGTACAATTCGCCAATTTTTTGTTCTTCAAGGTTAAGTGAACAATGAGCCCCAATGGTTAATCCGTTATCGGAAATTATTTGTAGCTTTCGACAAGTAGAACAATGATTGGAACAGGTAGACGGTTGAAATCTTTGTATATATTGCTTCCATATAGTCTAAGAAACATGTACGCAAAGCATCCAAACAGTACCATTCGCCAATTTTTTGGTCTTCAAGTTTAAGTGAACAATGAGCCCCAATGGTTAATCCTTTATCGGAAATTATTTGTAATTTTCGACAAGTCGAACAATGAATGGAACAGGTAGACGGTTGAAATATTTGTATATATTGCTTCTATATAATATAAGAAACATATATTCAAAGCATCCAAATAGTACCATTCGCCAATTTTTTGTTCTTCAAGTTTAAGTGAACTACGAGCCCCATTGTTAATCCTTTAAAGGAAATTATTTGTAAATTTCGGCAAGTAGAACAATGAATGGAATAGGTAGACGGTTGAAATCATTGTATATATTGCTTCTATATAGTCTAAGAAACATATATGCAAAGCATCCAAACAGTACAATTCGTCAATTTCTTGTTCTTCCAGTTTAAGTAAACTACGATCCCCATTGTTAATCCCTTAACGGAAATTATTTGCATCTATCGACAAGTAGAACAATGAATGGAACAGGTAGACGGTTGAAATCTTTGTATATATTGCTTCTATAAGGTCTAAGAAACATATATGCAAAGCATCCAAACAATACAATTCGGCAATTTTTTGTTCTTTAAGTTTAAGTGAACAATGAGCCCCATTGTTAATCCTTTATCGGAAATTATTTGTAAATTTCGACAAGTAGAACAATGAATGGAACAGGTACACTGTTGAAATCATTGTATATGTTGCTTCTATATAGTCCAAGAAACATATATGCAAAGCGTCCAAACAGTACAATTCGCCAATTTTTTGTTCTTCAAGTTTAAGTGAACAATGAGCCCCATTGTTAATCCTTTATCGGAAATTATTTGTAACTTTCGACAAGTAGAACATTGAATGGCACAGGTAGACGGTTGAAATCTTTGTATATATTGCTTCTATATAGTATAAGAAACATATATGCAAAGCATCCAAACAGTACCATTCGCCAATTTTTTTTCTTCAAGTGTAAGTGAACTACGAGCCCCATTGTTAATCCTTTAAAGGAATTTATTTGTAACTATCGACAAGTAGAACAATGAATGAAACAGGTAGACTGTTGAAATCATTGTATATATTGCTTCTATATAATCTAAGAAACATATATGCAAAGCATCCAAACAGTACAATTCGCCAATTTTTTGTTCTTCAAGTTTAAGTAAACTACGATCCCCATTGTTAATCCCTTAACGGAAATTATTTGTAACATTCGACAAGTAGAACAATGAATGGAACAGGTAGACGGTTGAAATCCTGGTATATATTGCTTCCATATAGTCTAAGAAACATGTACGCATAGCATCCAAACAGTACCATTCGCCAATTTTTTGTCCTTCAAGTTTAAGTGAACTACGAGCCCCATTGTTAATCCTTTATCGGAAATTATTTGTAAATTTCGACAAGTAAAACAATGAATGGAACAGGTAGCCGGTTGAAATCAATGTATATATTGCTTCTATATAGTCTAAGAAACATATATGCAAAGCATCCAAACAGTACCATTCGCCAATTTATTGTTCTTCAAGTTTAAGTGAACAACGAGCCCCATTGTTAATCCTTTAAAGGAAATTATTTGTAACTTTCGACAAGTAGAACAATGAATGGAACAGGTAGACGGTTGACATCTTTGTATATATTGCTTTTATATAGTCTAAGAAACATATATGCAAAGCATCCAAACAGTACAATTCGCCAATTTTTTGTTCTTCAAGTTTAAGTGAGCAATGAGCCCCAATGGTTAATCCTTTATCGGAAATTATTTGTAAATTTCGACAAGTAGAACAATGAATGGAACTGGTAGCCGGTTGAAATCTTTGTATATATTGCTTCTATATAGTCTAAGAAACATATATGCAAAGCATCCAAACAGTACCATTCGCCAATTTTTTGTTCTTCAAGTTTAAGTGAACAATGAGCCCCAATGGTTAATCCTTTATCGGAAATTATTTGTAAATTTCGACAAGTAGAACAATGAATAGTACAGGTAGACGGGTGAAATCTTTCTATATATTGCTTCTAAATAGTCTAAGAAACATCTATGCAAAGCATCCAAACAGTACAATTCGCCAATTTTTTGTTCTTCAAGTTTAAGTGAACTACGAGCCCCATTGTTAATCCTTTAAAGGAAATTATTTGTAAATTTCGACAAGTAGAACAATGAATGGATCATGTAGACGGTTGAAAAAATTTTATATATTGCTTCTATATAGTCTACGAAACATATATGCAAAGCATCCAAACAGTACAATTCGCCAATTTTTTGTTCTTCAAGTTTAAGTGAACAATGAGCCCCAATGGTTAATCCTTTATCGGAAAATACTTGTAATTTTCGACAAGTAGAACAATGAATGGAACAGGTAGACGGTTGAAATCTTTGTATATATTGGTTCTATATAGTCTACGAAACATATATGCAAAGCATCCAAACAGTACCATTCGCCAATTTTTTGTTCTTCAAGTTTAAGTGAACAGCAAGCCCCATTGATAATCATGAAATGGAAATTATTTGTAACTTTCTACAAGTAGAACAATGAATAGTACAGGTAGACGGGTGAAATCTTTCTATATATTGCTTCTAAATAGTCTAAGAAACATATATGCAAAGCATCCAAACAGTACAATGCGCCAATTTTTTGTTCTTCAAGTTTAAGTGAACAACGAGCCCCATTGTTAATCCTTTAAAGGAAGTTATTTGTAAATTTCGACAAGGAGAACAATGAATGGAACAGGTAGACGGTTGAAATCTTTGTATATATTGCTTCTATATAATCTAAGAAACATTAATGCAATGCATCCAAACAGTACAATTCGCAAATTTCTTGTTCCTCAAGTTTAAGTGAACTACGAGCCCCATTGTTAATCCTTTAACGGAAATTAATTGTAACTTTCTACAAGTAGGACAATGATTGGAACACGTAGACGGTTGAAATCTTTATATATATTGCTTCTATATAGTCTAAGAAACATATACGCAAAGCATTCAAACAGTACCATTCGCCAATTTTTTGTTCTTCAAGTTTAAGTGAACAATGAGCCCCAATGGTTAATCCTTTATCGGAAATTACTTGTAATTTTCGACAAGTAGAACAATGAATGGAACAGGTAGACGGTTGAAATCTTTGTATATATTGCTTCTATATAGTCTACGAAACATATATGCAAAGCATCCAAACAGTACCATTCGCCAATTTTTTGTTCTTCAAGGTTAAGTGAACAGCAAGCCCCATTGATAATCATGAAATGGAAATTATTTGTAACTTTCTACAAGTAGAACAATGAATAGTACAGGTAGACGGGTGAAATCTTTCTATATATTGCTTCTAAATAGTCTAAGAAACATATATGCAAAGCATCCAAACAGTACAATTCGACAATTTTTTGTTCTTCAACTTTAAGTGAACTACGAGCCCCATTGTTAATGCCTTAAAGGAAATTATTTGTAACTTTCGACAAGTAGAACAATGAATGGAACAGGTAGACGGTTGAAATCTTTGTATATATTGCTTCCATATAGTCTAAGAAACATATATGCAAAGCATACAATCAGTACAATTCGCCAATTTTTTGATCTTCAAGTTTAAGTGAACAGTGAGCCCCATTGATAATCATGAAACGGAAATTATTTGTAACTTTCTACAGGTAGAACAATGAATAGTACAGGTAAACGGTTGAAATCCTTGTATATATTGCGTCTATATAATCTAAGAAACATATATGCAAAGCATCCAAACAGTACAATTCGCCAATTTTTTGTTCTTCAAGTTTAAGTGAACAATGAGCCCCAATGGTTAATCTTTTATCGGTAATTATTTGTAACTTTCGACAAGTAGAACAATGAATGGAACAGGTAGACGGTTGAAATCCTTGTATATATTGCTTCTATATAGTCTAAGAAACATATATGCAAAGCGTCCAAAGAGTACAATTCGCCAATTATTTGATCTTCAAGTTTAAGTGAACTACGAGCCCCATTGTTAGTACTTTAACGGAAATTATTTGTAAATTGCGACAAGTAGAACAATGAATGGAACAGGTAGCCGGTTGAAATCTTTGTATATATTGCTTCTATATAGTCTAAGAAACATATATGCAATGCATCCAAACAGTACAATTCGCCAATTTTTTGTTCTTCAAGTTTAAGTGAACTACGAGCCCCATTGTTAATCCTTTAAAGGAAATTATTTGTAAACTTCGACAAGTAGAACAATGAATGGATCATGTAGACGGTTGAAATCATTGTATATACTGCTTCTATATAGCCTACGAAACATATATGCAAAGCATCCAAACAGTACAATTCGCCAATTTTTTGTTCTTCAAGTTTAAGTGAGCAATGAGCCCCAATGGTTAATCCTTTATCGGAAATTATTTGTAAATTTCGACAAGTAGAACAATGAATGGAACTGGTAGCCGGTTGAAATCTTTGTATATATTGCTTCTATATAGTCTAAGAAACATATATGCAAAGCATCCAAACAGTACAATTCGCCAATTTTTTGTTCTTCAAGTTTAAGTGAACAATGAGCCCCAATGGTTAATCCTTTATCGGAAATTATTTGTAAATTTCGACAAGTCGAACAATGAATGGAACAGGTAGACGGTTGAAATATTTGTATATATTGCTTCTATATAATATAAGAAACATATATTCAAAGCATCCAAATAGTACCATTCGCCAATTTTTTGTTCTTCAAGTTTAAGTGAACTACGAGCCCCATTGTTAATCCTTTAAAGGAAATTATTTGTAAATTTCGGCAAGTAGAACAATGAATGGAATAGGTTGACGGTTGAAATCATTGTATATATTGCTTCTATATAGTCTAAGAAACATATATGCAAAGCATCCAAACAGTACAATTCGCCAATTTCTTGTTCTTCAAGTTTAAGTAAACTACGATCCCCATTGTTAATCCCTTAACGGAAATTATTTGTAACTTTCGACAAGTAGAACAATGAATGGAACAGGTAGACGGTTGAAATCTTTGTATATATTGCTTCTATAAAGTCTAAGAAACATATATGCAAATCATCTAAACAGTACAATTCGCCAATTATTTATTCTTCAAGTTTAAGTGAACTACGAGCCCCATTGTTAATCCTTTAACGGAAATTAATTGTAACTTTCTACAAGTAGAACAATGATTGGAACACGTAGACGGTTGAAATCTTTGTATATATTGCTTCCATATAGTCTAAGAAACATATATGCAAAGCATCCAAACAGTACCATTCGCCAATTTTTTGTTCTTCAAGTTTAAGTGAACAATGAGACCCATTGTTAATCCTTTATCGGAAATTATTTGTAACTTTCGACAAGTAGATCAATGCATGGAACAGGTAGACGATTGAAATCTTTGTATATATTGCTTCTATATAGTCGAAGAAACATATATGCAAAGCATCCAAACAGTACAATTCGCCAATTTTTTGTTCTTCAAGGTTAAGTGAACAATGAGCCCCAATGGCTAATCCGTTATCGGAAATTATTTGTAGCTTTCGACAAGTAGAACAATGATTGGAACAGGTAGACGGTTGAAATCTTTGTATATATTGCTTCCATATAGTCTAAGAAACATGTACGCAAAGCATCCAAACAGTACCATTCGCCAATTTTTTGGTCTTCAAGTTTAAGTGAACAATGAGCCCCAATGGTTAATCCTTTATCGGAAATTATTTGTAATTTTCGACAAGTCGAACAATGAATGGAACAGGAAGACGGTTGAAATATTTGTATATATTGCTTCTATATAATATAAGAAACATATATTCAAAGCATCCAAATAGTACCATTCGCCAATTTTTTGTTCTTCAAGTTTAAGTGAACTACGAGCCCCATTGTTAATCCTTTAAAGGAAATTATTTGTAAATTTCGGCAAGTAGAACAATGAATGGAATAGGTAGACGGTTGAAATCATTGTATATATTGCTTCTATATAGTCTAAGAAACATATATGCAAAGCATCCAAACAGTACAATTCGTCAATTTCTTGTTCTTCCAGTTTAAGTAAACTACGATCCCCATTGTTAATCCCTTAACGGAAATTATTTGCATCTATCGACAAGTAGAACAATGAATGGAACAGGTAGACGGTTGAAATCTTTGTATATATTGCTTCTATAAGGTCTAAGAAACATATATGCAAAGCAACCAAACAGTACCATTCGCCAATTTTTTGTTCTTCAAGTTTAAGTGAACAATGAGACCCATTGTTAATCCTTTATCGGAAATTATTTGTAACTTTCGACAAGTAGAACAATGAATGGAACAGGTAGACGGTTGAAATCTTTGTATATATTGCTTCTATATAGTCTAAGAAACATATATGCAAAGCATCCAAACAATACAATTCGGCAATTTTTTGTTCTTTAAGTTTAAGTGAACAATGAGCCCTATTGTTAATCCTTTATCGGAAATTATTTGTAAATTTCGACAAGTAGAACAATGAATGGAACAGGTACACTGTTGAAATCATTGTATATGTTGCTTCTATATAGTCCAAGAAACATATATGCAAAGCGTCCAAACAGTACAATTCGCCAATTTTTTGTTCTTCAAGTTTAAGTGAACAATGAGCCCCATTGTTAATCCTTTATCGGAAATTATTTGTAACTTTCGACAAGTAGAACATTGAATGGAACAGGTAGACGGTTGAAATCTTTGTATATATTGCTTCTATATAGTATAAGAAACATATATGCAAAGCATCCAAACAGTACCATTCGCCAATTTTTTTTCTTCAAGTGTAAGTGAACTACGAGCCCCATTGTTAATCCTTTAAAGGAATTTATTTGTAACTATCGACAAGTAGAACAATGAATGAAACAGGTAGACTGTTGAAATCATTGTATATATTGCTTCTATATAATCTAAGAAACATATATGCAAAGCATCCAAACAGTACCAGTCGCCAATTTTTTGATCTTCAAGATTAAGTGAACAGCGAGCCCCATTGATAATCATGAAATGGTAATTATTTGTAACTTTCTACAAGTAGAACAATGAATAGTACAGGTAGACGGGTGAAATCTTTCTATATATTGCTTCTAAATAGTCTAAGAAACATCTAGGCAAAGCATCCAAACAGTACCATTCGACAATTTTTCGTTCTTCAAGTTTAAGTGAACAATGAGCCCCATTGTTAATCCTTTAAAGGAAATTATTTGTAAATTTCGGCAAGTAGAACAATGAATGGAATAGGTAGACGGTTGAAATCATTGTATATATTCTTTCTATATAGTCTAAGAAACATATATGCAAAGCATCCAAACAGTACAATTCGCCAATTTTTTGTTCTTCAAGTTTAAGTAAACTACGATCCCCATTGTTAATCCCTTAACGGAAATTATTTGTAACATTCGACAAGTAGAACAATGAATGGAACAGGTAGACGGTTGAAATCTTTGTATATATTGCTTCTATAAAGTCTAAGAAACATATATGCAAATCATCCAAACAGTACAATTCGCCAATTATTTGTTCTTCAAGTTTAAGTGAACTACGAGCCCCATTGTTAATCCTTTAACGGAAATTAATTGTAACTTTCTACAAGTAGAACAATGATTGGAACACGTAGACGGTTGAAATCTTTGTATATATTGCTTCCATATAGTCTAAGAAACATATATGCAAAGCATCCAAACAGTACCATTCGCCAATTTTTTGTTCTTCAAGTTTAAGTGAACAATGAGACCCATTATTAATCCTTTATCGGAAATTATTTGTAACTTTCGACAAGTAGATCAATGAATGGAACAGGTAGACGATTGAAATCTTTGTATATATTGCTTCTATATAGTCGAAGAAACATATATGCAAAGCATCCAAACAGTACAATTCGCCAATTTTTTGTTCTTCAAGGTTAAGTGAACAATGAGCCCCAATGGTTAATCCGTTATCGGAAATTATTTGTAGCTTTCGACAAGTAGAACAATGATTGGAACAGGTAGACGGTTGAAATCTTTGTATATATTGCTTCCATATAGTCTAAGAAACATGTACGCAAAGCATCCAAACAGTACCATTCGCCAATTTTTTGGTCTTCAAGTTTAAGTGAACAATGAGCCCCAATGGTTAATCCTTTATCGGAAATTATTTGTAATTTTCGACAAGTCGAACAATGAATGGAACAGGTAGACGGTTGAAATATTTGTATATATTGCTTCTATATAATATAAGAAACATATATTCAAAGCATCCAAATAGTACCATTCGCCAATTTTTTGTTCTTCAAGTTTAAGTGAACTACGAGCCCCATTGTTAATCCTTTAAAGGAAATTATTTGTAAATTTCGGCAAGTAGAACAATGAATTGAATAGGTAGACGGTTGAAATCATTGTATATATTGCTTCTATATAGTCTAAGAAACATATATGCAAATCATCCAAACAGTACAATTCGTCAATTTCTTGTTCTTCCAGTTTAAGTAAACTACGATCCCCATTGTTAATCCCTTAACGGAAATTATTTGCATCTATCGACAAGTAGAACAATGAATGGAACAGGTAGACGGTTGAAATCTTTGTATATATTGCTTCTATAAGGTCTAAGAAACATATATGCAAAGCAACCAAACAGTACCATTCGCCAATTTATTGTTCTTCAAGTTTAAGTGAACAATGAGACCCATTGTTAATCCTTTATCGGAAATTATTTGTAACTTTCGACAAGTAGAACAATGAATGGAACAGGTAGACGGTTGAAATCTTTGTATATATTGCTTCTATATAGTCTAAGAAACATATATGCAAAGCATCCAAACAGTACAATTCGCCAATTTTTTGTTCTTCAAGTTTAAGTGAACAATGAGCCCCATTGTTAATCCTTTATCGGAAATTATTTGTAAATTTCGACAAGTAGAACAATGAATGGAACAGGTAGACTGTTGAAATCATTGCATATATTGCTTCTATATAGTCCAAGAAACATATATGCAAAGCGTCCAAACAGTACAAATCGCCAATTTTTTGTTCTTCAAGTGTAAGTGAACTACGAGCCCCATTGTTAATCCTTTAAAGGAATTTATTTGTAACTTTCGACAAGTAGAACAATGAATGAAACAGGTAGACTGTTGAAATCATTGTATATATTGCTTCTATATAGTCTAAGAAACATATATGCAAAGCATCCAAACAGTACCAGTCGCCAATTTTTTGATCTTCAAGATTAAGTGAACAGCGAGCCCCATTGATAATCATGAAATGGTAATTATTTGTAACTTTCTACAAGTAGAACAATGAATAGTACAGGTAGACGGGTGAAATCTTTCTATATATTGCTTCTAAATAGTCTAAGAAACATCTAGGCAAAGCATCCAAACAGTACCATTCGACAATTTTTCGTTCTTCAAGTTTAAGTGAACAATGAGCCCCATTGTTAATCCTTTATCGGAAATTATTTGTAACTTTCGACAAGTAGAACATTGAATGGAACAGGTAGACGGTTGAAATCTTTGTATATATTGCTTCTATATAGTATAAGAAACATATATGCAAAGCATCCAAACAGTACCATTCGCCAATTTTTTGTTCTTCAAGTGTAAGTGAACTACGAGCCCCATTGTTAATCCTTTAAAGGAATTTATTTGTAACTATCGACAAGTAGAACAATGAATGAAACAGGTAGACTGTTGAAATCATTGTATATATTGCTTCTATATAATCTAAGAAACATATATGCAAAGCATCCAAACAGTACCAGTCGCCAATTTTTTGATCTTCAAGATTAAGTGAACAGCGAGCCCCATTGATAATCATGAAATGGTAATTATTTGTAACTTTCTACAAGTAGAACAATGAATAGTACAGGTAGACGGGTGAAATCTTTCTATATATTGCTTCTAAATAGTCTAAGAAACATCTAGGCAAAGCATCCAAACAGTACCATTCGACAATTTTTCGTTCTTCAAGTTTAAGTGAACAATGAGCCCCATTGTTAATCCTTTAAAGGAAATTATTTGTAAATTTCGGCAAGTAGAACAATGAATGGAATAGGTAGACGGTTGAAATCATTGTATATATTCTTTCTATATAGTCTAAGAAACATATATGCAAAGCATCCAAACAGTACAATTCGCCAATTTTTTGTTCTTCAAGTTTAAGTAAACTACGATCCCCATTGTTAATCCCTTAACGGAAATTATTTGTAACTTTCGACAAGTAGAACAATGAATGGAACAGGTAGACGGTTGAAATCATTGTATATATTGCTTTTATATAGTCTAAGAAACATATATGCAAAGCATCCAAACAGTACAATTCGACAATTTTTTGTTCTTCAAGTTTAGTGAACAATGAGCCCCATTGTTAATCCTTTAAAGGAAATTATTTGTAAATTTCGGCAAGTAGAACAATGAATGGAATAGGTAGACGGTTGAAATCATTGTATATATTCCTTCTATATAGTCTAAGAAACATATATGCAAAGCATCCAAACAGTACCAGTCGCCAATTTTTTGATCTTCAAGATTAAGTGAACAGCGAGCCCCATTGATAATCATGAAATGGTAATTATTTGTAACTTTCTACAAGTAGAACAATGAATAGTACAGGTAGACGGGTGAAATCTTTCTATATATTGCTTCTAAATAGTCTAAGAAACATCTAGGCAAAGCATCCAAACAGTACCATTCGACAATTTTTCGTTCTTCAAGTTTAAGTGAACAATGAGCCCCATTGTTAATCCTTTATCGGAAATTATTTGTAACTTTCGACAAGTAGAACATTGAATGGAACAGGTAGACGGTTGAAATCTTTGTATATATTGCTTCTATATAGTATAAGAAACATATATGCAAAGCATCCAAACAGTACCATTCGCCAATTTTTTGTTCTTCAAGTGTAAGTGAACTACGAGCCCCATTGTTAATCCTTTAAAGGAATTTATTTGTAACTATCGACAAGTAGAACAATGAATGAAACAGGTAGACTGTTGAAATCATTGTATATATTGCTTCTATATAATCTAAGAAACATATATGCAAAGCATCCAAACAGTACCAGTCGCCAATTTTTTGATCTTCAAGATTAAGTGAACAGCGAGCCCCATTGATAATCATGAAATGGTAATTATTTGTAACTTTCTACAAGTAGAACAATGAATAGTACAGGTAGACGGGTGAAATCTTTCTATATATTGCTTCTAAATAGTCTAAGAAACATCTAGGCAAAGCATCCAAACAGTACCATTCGACAATTTTTCGTTCTTCAAGTTTAAGTGAACAATGAGCCCCATTGTTAATCCTTTAAAGGAAATTATTTGTAAATTTCGGCAAGTAGAACAATGAATGGAATAGGTAGACGGTTGAAATCATTGTATATATTCTTTCTATATAGTCTAAGAAACATATATGCAAAGCATCCAAACAGTACAATTCGCCAATTTTTTGTTCTTCAAGTTTAAGTAAACTACGATCCCCATTGTTAATCCCTTAACGGAAATTATTTGTAACTTTCGACAAGTAGAACAATGAATGGAACAGGTAGACGGTTGAAATCATTGTATATATTGCTTTTATATAGTCTAAGAAACATATATGCAAAGCATCCAAACAGTACAATTCGACAATTTTTTGTTCTTCAAGTTTAGTGAACAATGAGCCCCATTGTTAATCCTTTAAAGGAAATTATTTGTAAATTTCGGCAAGTAGAACAATGAATGGAATAGGTAGACGGTTGAAATCATTGTATATATTCCTTCTATATAGTCTAAGAAACATATATGCAAAGCATCCAAACAGTACCAGTCGCCAATTTTTTGATCTTCAAGATTAAGTGAACAGCGAGCCCCATTGATAATCATGAAATGGTAATTATTTGTAACTTTCTACAAGTAGAACAATGAATAGTACAGGTAGACGGGTGAAATCTTTCTATATATTGCTTCTAAATAGTCTAAGAAACATCTAGGCAAAGCATCCAAACAGTACCATTCGACAATTTTTCGTTCTTCAAGTTTAAGTGAACAATGAGCCCCATTGTTAATCCTTTATCGGAAATTATTTGTAACTTTCGACAAGTAGAACATTGAATGGAACAGGTAGACGGTTGAAATCTTTGTATATATTGCTTCTATATAGTATAAGAAACATATATGCAAAGCATCCAAACAGTACCATTCGCCAATTTTTTGTTCTTCAAGTGTAAGTGAACTACGAGCCCCATTGTTAATCCTTAAAAGGAATTTATTTGTAACTATCGACAAGTAGAACAATGAATGAAACAGGTAGACTGTTGAAATCATTGTATATATTGCTTCTATATAATCTAAGAAACATATATGCAAAGCATCCAAACAGTACCAGTCGCCAATTTTTTGATCTTCAAGATTAAGTGAACAGCGAGCCCCATTGATAATCATGAAATGGTAATTATTTGTAACTTTCTACAAGTAGAACAATGAATAGTACAGGTAGACGGGTGAAATCTTTCTATATATTGCTTCTAAATAGTCTAAGAAACATCTAGGCAAAGCATCCAAACAGTACCATTCGACAATTTTTCGTTCTTCAAGTTTAAGTGAACAATGAGCCCCATTGTTAATCCTTTAAAGGAAATTATTTGTAAATTTCGGCAAGTAGAACAATGAATGGAATAGGTAGACGGTTGAAATCATTGTATATATTCTTTCTATATAGTCTAAGAAACATATATGCAAAGCATCCAAACAGTACAATTCGCCAATTTTTTGTTCTTCAAGTTTAAGTAAACTACGATCCCCATTGTTAATCCCTTAACGGAAATTATTTGTAACTTTCGACAAGTAGAACAATGAATGGAACAGGTAGACGGTTGAAATCATTGTATATATTGCTTTTATATAGTCTAAGAAACATATATGCAAAGCATCCAAACAGTACAATTCGACAATTTTTTGTTCTTCAAGTTTAGTGAACAATGAGCCCCATTGTTAATCCTTTATAGGAAATTATTTGTAAATTTCGGCAAGTAGAACAATGAATGGAATAGGTAGACGGTTGAAATCATTGTATATATTCCTTCTATATAGTCTAAGAAACATATATGCAAAGCATCCAAACAGTACAATTCGCCAATTTTTTGTTCTTCAAGTTAAGTAAACTACGATCCCCATTGTAAATCCCTTAACGGAAATTATTTGT
This sequence comes from Cerceris ruficornis, assembly GCA_963989415.1. Classification (NCBI taxonomy): domain Eukaryota; kingdom Metazoa; phylum Arthropoda; class Insecta; order Hymenoptera; family Crabronidae; genus Cerceris; species Cerceris ruficornis. The sequence continues at coordinate 274,819 of CAXDIW010000440.1, forward strand.
AACATTCGACAAGTAGAACAATGAATGGAACAGGTAGACGGTTGAAATCATTGTATATATTGCTTTTATATAGTCTAAGAAACATATATGCAAAGCATCGAAACAGTACAATTCGACAATTTTTTGTTCTTCAAGTTTAGTGAACAATGAGCCCCAATGGTTAATCCTTTATCGGAAATTATTTGTAATTTTCGACAAGTAGAACAATGAATGGAACAGGTAGACGGTTGAAATCTTTGTATATATTGTTTCTATATAATCTAAGAAACATATATGCAAAGCATCCAAACAGTACAATTCGCCAATTATTTCATCTTCATGTTTAAGTGAACTACGAGCCCCATTGTTAATACTTTAACGGAAATTATTTGTAACTTGCGACAAGTAGAACAATGAGTGGAACAGGTAGACGGTTGAAATCAATCTATATAATGCTTCTATATAGTCTAAGAAACATATATGCAAAGCATCAAAACAGTACCATTCGCCAATTTTTTGTTCTTCAAGCTTAAGTGAACAATGAACCCCATTGTTAATCCTTTATCGGAAATTATTTGTAAATTTCGACAAGTAGAACAATGAATGGAACAGGTACACTGTTGAAATCATTGTATATGCTGCTTCTATATAGTCCAAGAAACATATATGCAAAGCGTCCAAACAGTACAATTCGCCAATTTTTTGTTCTTCAAGTTTAAGTGAACAATGAGCCCCATTGTTAATCCTTTATCGGAAATTATTTGTAACTTTCGACAAGTAGAACATTGAATGGAACAGGTAGACGGTTGAAATCTTTGTATATATTGCTTCTATATAGTATAAGAAACATATATGCAAAGCATCCAAACAGTACCATTCGCCAATTTTTTGTTCTTCAAATGTAAGTGAACTACGAGCCCCATTGTTAATCCTTTAAAGGAATTTATTTGTAACTTTCGACAAGTAGAACAATGAATGAAACAGGTAGACTGTTGAAATCATTGTATATATTGCTTCTATATAGTCTAAGAATCATATATGCAAAGCTTCCAAACAGTACAATTCGCCAATTTTTTGTTCTTCAAGTTTAAGTAAACTACGATCCCCATTGTTAATCCCTTAACGGAAATTATTTGTAATTTTCGACAAGTAGAACAATGAATGGAACTGGTAGACGGTTGAAATCTTTTTATATATTGCTTCTATATAGTCTAAGAAACATATATGCAAAGCATCCAAACAGTACCAGTCGCCAATTTTTTGATCTTCAAGATTAAGTGAACAGCGAGCCCCATTGATAATCATGAAATGGTAATTATTTTTAACTTTCTACAAGTAGAACAATGAATAGTTCAGGTAGACGGGTGAAATCTTTCTATATATTGCTTCTAAATAGTCTAAGAAACATCTATGCAAAGCATCCAAACAGTACCATTCGACAATTTTTCGTTCTTCAAGTTTAAGTGAACAATGAGCCCCATTGTTAATCCTTTAAAGGAAATTATTTGTAAATTTCGGCAAGTAGAACAATGAATGGAATAGGTAGACGGTTGAAATCATTGTATATATTCTTTCTATATAGTCTAAGAAACATATATGCAAAGCATCCAAACAGTACAATTCGCCAATTTTTTGTTCTTCAAGTTTAAGTAAACTACGATCCCCATTGTTAATCCCTTAACGGAAATTATTTGTAACTTTCGACAAGTAGAACAATGAATGGAACAGGTAGACGGTTGAAATCATTGTATATATTGCTTTTATATAGTCTAAGAAACATATATGCAAAGCATCCAAACAGTACAATTCGACAATTTTTTGTTCTTCAAGTTTAGTGAACAATGAGCCCCATTGTTAATCCTTTAAAGGAAATTATTTGTAAATTTCGGCAAGTAGAACAATGAATGGAATAGTTAGACGGTTGAAATCATTGTATATATTCCTTCTATATAGTCTAAGAAACATATATGCAAAGCATCCAAACAGTACAATTCGCCAATTTTTTGTTCTTCAAGATTAAGTGAACAATGAGCCCCATTGTTAATCCTTTATCGGAAATTATTTGTTAATTTCGACAAGTAGAACAATGAATGGAACAGGTAGACTGTTGAAATCATTGCATATATTGCTTCTATATAGTCCAAGAAACATATATGCAAAGCGTCCAAACAGTACAAATCGCCAATTTTTAGCTCTTCAAGTTTAAGTGAACTACGAGCTCCATTGTTAATCCTTTAAAGGAAATTATTTGTAAATTTCGGAAAGTAGAACAATGAATGAAATAGGTAGACGGTTGAAATCATTGTATATATTGCTTCTATATAGTCTAAGAAACATATATGCAAAGTATCCAAACAGTACAATTCGACAATTTTTTGCTCTTCAAGTTTAAGTGAACTACGAGCCCCATTGTTAATCCTTTAAAGGAAATTATTTGTAAATTTCGGCAAGTAGAACAATGAATGGAATAGGTAGACGGTTGAAATCATTGTATATATTCCTTCTATATAGTCTAAGAAACATATATGCAAAGCATCCAAACAGTACAATTCGCCAATTTTTTGTTCTTCAAGTTTAAGTAAACTACGATCCCCATTGTTAATCCTTTATCGGAAATTATTTGTAAATTTCGACAAGTAGAACAATGAATGGATCATGTAGACGGTTGAAATCATTGTATATATTGCTTCCATATAGTCTAAGAAACATATATGCAAAGCATCCAAACAGTACCATTCGCCAATTTTTTGTTCTTCAAGTTTAAGTGAACAACGAGCCCCATTGTTAATCCTTTAAAGAAAATTATTTGTAAATTTCGACAAGTAGAACAATGATTGGAACAGGTAGAAGGTTGAAATCTTTGTATATATTGCTTCTATATAATCTAAGAAACATATATGCAAAGCATCCAAACAGTACCATTCGCCAATTTTTTGTTCTTCAAGCTTAAGTGAACTACGAGCCCCAGTGTTAATCCTTTATCGGAAATTATTTGTAAATTTCGACAAGTAGAACAATGAATGGAACAGGTAGACTGTTGAAATCATTGCATATATTGCTTCTATATAGTCTAAGAAACATATATGCAAAGCATCCAAACAGTACAATTCGCCAATTTTTTGTTCTTCAAGTTTAAGTGAACAATGAGCCCCATTGTTAATCCTTTATCGGAAATTATTTGTAAATTTCGACAAGTAGAACAATGAATGGAACAGGTAGACTGTTGAAATCATTGCATATATTGCTTCTATATAATCTAAGAAACATATATGCAAAGCATCTAAACAGTAACAATCGCCAATTTTTTGAACTACAAGTTTAAGTGAACAACGAGCCCCATTGTTAATCCTTTAAAGGAAATTATTTGTAAATTTCGACAAGTAGAACAATGAATGGAACAGGTAGACGGTTGAAATCTTTGTATCTATCGCTTCTATATAGGATAAGAAACATATATGCAAAGCATCCAAACAGTACCATTCGCCACTTTTTTGTTCTTCAAGTTTAAGTGAACAACGAGCCCCATTGTTAATCCTTTAAAGGAAACTATTTGTAAATTTCGACAAGTAGAACAATGAATGGATCAGGTAGACGGTTGAAATCATTGTATATATTGCTTCTATATAGCCTACGAAACATATATGCAAAGCATCCAAACAGTACCATTCGCCACTTTTTTGTTCTTCAAGTTTAAGTGAACAACGAGCCCCATTGTTAATCCTTTAACGGAAATTAATTGTAACTTTCTACAAGTAGAACAATGATTGGAACACGCAGACGGTTGAAATCTTTGTATATATTGCTTCCATATAGTCTAAGAAACATATATGCAAAGCATCCAAACAGTACCATTCGCCAATTTTTTGTTCTTCAAGTTTAAGTGAACAATGAGCCCCATTGTTAATCCTTTATCGGAAATTATTTGTAACTTTCGACAAGTAGAACATTGAATGGAACAGGTAGACGGTTGAAATCTTTGTATATATTGCTTCTATAAAGTCTAAGAAACATATATTCAAATCATCCAAACAGTACAATTCGCCAATTATTTGTTCTTCAAGTTTAAGTGAACTACGAGCCCCATTGTTAATCCTTTAACGGAAATTAATTGTAACTTTCTACAAGTAGAACAATGATTGGAACACGTAGACGGTTGAAATCTTTGTATATATTGCTTCCATATAGTCTAAGAAACATATATGCAAAGCATCCAAACAGTACCATTCGCCAATTTTTTGTTCTTCAAGTTTAAGTGAACAATGAGCCCCATTGTTAATCCTTTAAAGGAAATTATTTGTAATTTTCGACAAGTAGAACAATGAATGGAACAGGTAGACGGTTGAAATCTTTGTATATATTGCTTCTATATAATCTAAGAAACATATATGCAAAGCATCTAAACAGTAACAATCGCCAATTTTTTGAACTACAAGTTTAAGTGAACAACGAGCCCCATTGTTAATCCTTTAAAGGAAATTATTTGTAAATTTCGGCTAGTAGAACAATGAATGGAATAGGTAGACGGTTGAAATCATTGTATATATTCCTTCTATATAGTCTAAGAAACATATATGCAAAGCATCCAAACAGTACAATTCGCCAATTTTTTGTTCTTCAAGTTTAAGTGAACAATGAGCCCCATTGTTAATCCTTTATCGGAAATTATTTGTAAATTTCGACAAGTAGAACAATGAATGGAACAGGTAGACTGTTGAAATCATTGCATATATTGCTTCTATATAGTCCATGAAACATATATGCAAAGCGTCCAAACAGTACAAATCGCCAATTTTTAGCTCTTCAAGTTTAAGTGAACTACGAGCTCCATTGTTAATCCTTTAAAGGAAATTATTTGTAAATTTCGGAAAGTAGAACAATGAATGAAATAGGTAGACGGTTGAAATCATTGTATATATTGCTTCTATATAGTCTAAGAAACATATATGCAAAGCATCCAAACAGTACAATTCGCCAATTTTTTGTTCTTCAAGTTTAAGTAAACTACGATCCCCATTGTTAATCCCTTAACGGAAATTATTTGTAACTTTCGACAAGTAGAACAATGAATGGAACAGGTAGACGGTTGAAATCATTGTATATATTGCTTCTATATAGTCTAAGAAACATATATGCAAAGTATCCAAACAGTACAATTCGACAATTTTTTGCTCTTCAAGTTTAAGTGAACTACGAGCCCCATTGTTAATCCTTTAAAGGAAATTATTTGTAAATTTCGGCAAGTAGAACAATGAATGGAATAGGTAGACGGTTCAAATCATTGTATATATTCCTTCTATATAGTCTAAGAAACATATATGCAAAGCATCCAAACAGTACAATTCGCCAATTTTTTGTTCTTCAAGTTAAGTAAACTACGATCCCCATTGTAAATCCCTTAACGGAAATTATTTGTAACATTCGACAAGTAGAACAATGAATGGAACAGGTAGACGGTTGAAATCATTGTATATATTGCTTTTATATAGTCTAAGAAACATATATGCAAAGCATCGAAACAGTACAGTTCGACAATTTTTTGTTCTTCAAGTTTAGTGAACAATGAGCCCCAATGGTTAATCCTTTATCGGAAATTATTTGTAATTTTCGACAAGTAGAACAATGAATGGAACAGGTAGACGGTTGAAATCTTTGTATATATTGTTTCTATATAATCTAAGAAACATATATGCAAAGCATCCAAACAGTACAATTCGCCAATTATTTCATCTTCATGTTTAAGTGAACTACGAGCCCCATTGTTAATACTTTAACGGAAATTATTTGTAACTTGCGACAAGTAGAACAATGAGTGGAACAGGTAGACGGTTGAAATCAATCTATATAATGCTTCTATATAGTCTAAGAAACATATATGCAAAGCATCAAAACAGTACCATTCGCCAATTTTTTGTTCTTCAAGCTTAAGTGAACAATGAACCCCATTGTTAATCCTTTATCGGAAATTATTTGTAAATTTCGACAAGTAGAACAATGAATGGAACAGGTACACTGTTGAAATCATTGTATATGTTGCTTCTATATAGTCCAAGAAACATATATGCAAAGCGTCCAAACAGTACAATTCGCCAATTTTTTGTTCTTCAAGTTTAAGTGAACAATGAGCCCCATTGTTAATCCTTTATCGGAAATTATTTGTAACTTTCGACAAGTAGAACATTGAATGGAACAGGTAGACGGTTGAAATCTTTGTATATATTGCTTCTATATAGTATAAGAAACATATATGCAAAGCATCCAAACAGTACCATTCGCCAATTTTTTGTTCTTCAAATGTAAGTGAACTACGAGCCCCATTGTTAATCCTTTAAAGGAATTTATTTGTAACTTTCGACAAGTAGAACAATGAATGAAACAGGTAGACTGTTGAAATCATTGTATATATTGCTTCTATATAGTCTAAGAAACATATATGCAAAGCATCCAAACAGTACAATTCGCCAATTTTTTGTTCTTCAAGTTTAAGTAAACTACGATCCCCATTGTTAATCCCTTAACGGAAATTATTTGTAACTTTCGACAAGTAGAACAATGAATGGAACTGGTAGACGGTTGAAATCTTTTTATATATTGCTTCTATATAGTCTAAGAAACATATATGCAAAGCATCCAAACAGTACCAGTCGCCAATTTTTTGATCTTCAAGATTAAGTGAACAGCGAGCCCCATTGATAATCATGAAATGGTAATTATTTGTAACTTTCTACAAGTAGAACAATGAATAGTTTAGGTAGACGGGTGAAATCTTTCTATATATTGCTTCTAAATAGTCTAAGAAACATCTATGCAAAGCATCCAAACAGTACCATTCGACAATTTTTCGTTCTTCAAGTTTAAGTGAACAATGAGCCCCATTGTTAATCCTTTAAAGGAAATTATTTGTAAATTTCGGCAAGTAGAACAATGAATGGAATAGGTAGACGGTTGAAATCATTGTATATATTCTTTCTATATAGTCTAAGAAACATATATGCAAAGCATCCAAACAGTACAATTCGACAATTTTTTGTTCTTCAAGTTTAGTGAACAATGAGCCCCATTGTTAATCCTTTAAAGGAAATTATTTGTAAATTTCGGCAAGTAGAACAATGAATGGAATAGGTAGACGGTTGAAATCATTGTATATATTCCTTCTATATAGTCTAAGAAACATATATGCAAAGCATCCAAACAGTACAATTCGCCAATTTTTTGTTCTTCAAGATTAAGTGAACAATGAGCCCCATTGTTAATCCTTTATCGGAAATTATTTGTAAATTTCGACAAGTAGAACAATGAATGGAACAGGTAGACTGTTGAAATCATTGCATATATTGCTTCTATATAGTCCAAGAAACATATATGCAAAGCGTCCAAACAGTACAAATCGCCAATTTTTAGCTCTTCAAGTTTAAGTGAACTACGAGCTCCATTGTTAATCCTTTTTTAGGAAATTATTTGTAAATTTCGGAAAGTAGAACAATGAATGAAATAGGTAGACGGTTGAAATCATTGTATATATTGCTTCTATATAGTCTAAGAAACATATATGCAAAGTATCCAAACAGTACAATTCGACAATTTTTTGCTCTTCAAGTTTAAGTGAACTACGAGCCCCATTGTTAATCCTTTAAAGGAAATTATTTGTAAATTTCGGCAATTAGAACAATGAATGGAATAGGTAGACGGTTGAAATCATTGTATATATTCCTTCTATATAGTCTAAGAAACATATATGCAAAGCATCCAAACAGTACAATTCGCCAATTTTTTGTCCTTCAAGTTTAAGTAAACTACGATCCCCATTGTTAATCCCTTAACGGAAATTATTTGTAACTTTCGACAAGTAGAACAATGAATGGAACTGGTAGACGGTTGAAATCTTTTTATATATTGCTTCTATATAGTCTAAGAAACATATATGCAAAGCATCCAAACAGTACCAGTCGCCAATTTTTTGATCTTCAAGATTAAGTGAACAGCGAGCCCCATTGATAATCATGAAATGGTAATTATTTGTAACTTTCTACAAGTAGAACAATGAATAGTACAGGTAGACGGGTGAAATCTTTCTATATATTGCTTCTAAATAGTCTAAGAAACACATATGCAAAGCATCCAAACAGCACAATCCGCCAATTCTTCGTACTTCACGTTTAAGTGAACTACGAGCCCCATTGTTAATCCTTTAAAGGAAATTATTTGTAAATTTCGACAAGTAGAACAATGAATGGATCATGTAGACGGTTGAAATCATTGTATATATTGCTTCCATATAGTCTAAGAAACATATATGCAAAGCATCCAAACAGTACCATTCGCCAATTTTTTGTTCTTCAAGTTTAAGTGAACAACGAGCCCCATTGTTAATCCTTTAAAGGAAATTATTTGTAAATTTCGACAAGTAGAACAATGATTGGAACAGGTAGAAGGTTGAAATCTTTGTATATATTGCTTCTATATAATCTAAGAAACATATATGCAAAGCATCCAAACAGTACCATTCGCCAATTTTTTGTTCTTCAAATGTAAGTGAACTACGAGCCCCATTGTTAATCCTTTAAAGGAATTTATTTGTAACTTTCGACAAGTAGAACAATGAATGAAACAGGTAGACTGTTGAAATCATTGTATATATTGCTTCTATATAGTCTAAGAAACATATATGCAAAGCATCCAAACAGTACAATTCGCCAATTTTTTGTTCTTCAAGTTTAAGTAAACTACGATCCCCATTGTTAATCCCTTAACGGAAATTATTTGTAACTTTCGACAAGTAGAACAATGAATGGAACTGGTAGACGGTTGAAATCTTTTTATATATTGCTTCTATATAGTCTAAGAAACATATATGCAAAGTATCCAAACAGTACAATTCGCCAATTTTTTGTTCTTCAAGTTTAAGTGAACAATGAGCCCCAATGGTTAATCCGTTATCGGAAATTATTTGCAGATTTCGACAAGTAGAACAATGATTGGAACAGGTAGACGGTTGAAATCTTTGTATATATTGCTTCTATATAGCCTACGAAACATATATGCAAAGCATCCAAACAGTAAAATTCGCCAATTTTTTGTTCTTCAAGATTAAGTGAACAATGAGCCCCATTGTTAATCCTTTATCGGAAATTATTTGTAAATTTCGACAAGTAGAACAATGAATGGAACAGGTAGACGGTTGAAATCATTGTATATATTGCTTTTATATAGTCTAAGAAACATATATGCAAAGCATCCAAACAGTACAATTCGACAATTTTTTGTTCTTCAAGTTTAGTGAACAATGAGCCCCATTGTTAATCCTTTAAAGGAAATTATTTGTAAATTTCGGCTAGTAGAACAATGAATGGAATAGGTAGACGGTTGAAATCATTGTATATATTCCTTCTATATAGTCTAAGAAACATATATGCAAAGCATCCAAACAGTACAATTCGCCAATTTTTTGTTCTTCAAGATTAAGTGAACAATGAGCCCCATTGTTAATAATTTATCGGAAATTATTTGTAAATTTCGACAAGTAGAACAATGAATGGAACAGGTAGACTGTTGAAATCATTGCATATATTGCTTCTATATAGTCCAAGAAACATATATGCAAAGCGTCCAAACAGTACAAATCGCCAATTTTTAGCTCTTCAAGTTTAAGTGAACTACGAGCTCCATTGTTAATCCTTTAAAGGAAATTATTTGTAAATTTCGGAAAGTAGAACAATGAATGAAATAGGTAGACGGTTGAAATCATTGTATATATTGCTTCTATATAGTCTAAGAAACATATATGCAAAGTATCCAAACAGTACAATTCGACAATTTTTTGCTCTTCAAGTTTAAGTGAACTACGAGCCCCATTGTTAATCCTTTAAAGGAAATTATTTGTAAATTTCGGCAAGTAGAACAATGAATGGAATAGGTAGACGGTTGAAATCATTGTATATATTCCTTCTATATAGTCTAAGAAACATATATGCAAAGCATCCAAACAGTACAATTCGCCAATTTTTTGTCCTTCAAGTTTAAGTAAACTACGATCCCCATTGTTAATCCCTTAACGGAAATTATTTGTAACTTTCGACAAGTAGAACAATGAATGGAACTGGTAGACGGTTGAAATCTTTTTATATATTGCTTCTATATAGTCTAAGAAACATATATGCAAAGCATCCAAACAGTACCAGTCGCCAATTTTTTGATCTTCAAGATTAAGTGAACAGCGAGCCCCATTGATAATCATGAAATGGTAATTATTTGTAACTTTCTACAAGTAGAACAATGAATAGTACAGGTAGACGGGTGAAATCTTTCTATATATTGCTTCTAAATAGTCTAAGAAACACATATGCAAAGCATCCAAACAGCACAATCCGCCAATTCTTCGTTCTTCACGTTTAAGTGAACTACGAGCCCCATTGTTAATCCTTTAAAGGAAATTATTTGTAAATTTCGACAAGTAGAACAATGAATGGATCATGTAGACGGTTGAAATCATTGTATATATTGCTTCCATATAGTCTAAGAAACATATATGCAAAGCATCCAAACAGTACCATTCGCCAATTTTTTGTTCTTCAAGTTTAAGTGAACAACGAGCCCCATTGTTAATCCTTTAAAGGAAATTATTTGTAAATTTCGACAAGTAGAACAATGATTGGAACAGGTAGAAGGTTGAAATCTTTGTATATATTGCTTCAATATAATCTAAGAAACATATATGCAAAGCATCCAAACAGTACCATTCGCCAATTTTTTGTTCTTCAAATGTAAGTGAACTACGAGCCCCATTGTTAATCCTTTAAAGGAATTTATTTGTAACTTTCGACAAGTAGAACAATGAATGAAACAGGTAGACTGTTGAAATCATTGTATATATTGCTTCTATATAGTCTAAGAAACATATATGCAAAGCATCCAAACAGTACAATTCGCCAATTTTTTGTTCTTCAAGTTTAAGTAAACTACGATCCCCATTGTTAATCCCTTAACGGAAATTATTTGTAACTTTCGACAAGTAGAACAATGAATGGAACTGGTAGACGGTTGAAATCTTTTTATATATTGCTTCTATATAGTCTAAGAAACATATATGCAAAGCATCCAAACAGTACCAGTCGCCAATTTTTTGATCTTCAAGATTAAGTGAACAGCGAGCCCCATTGATAATCATGAAATGGTAATTATTTGTAACTTTCTACAAGTAGAACAATGAATAGTTCAGGTAGAAGGGTGAAATCTTTCTATATATTGCTTCTAAATAGTCTAAGAAACATCTATGCAAAGCATCCAAACAGTACCATTCGACAATTTTTCGTTCTTCAAGTTTAAGTGAACAATGAGCCCCATTGTTAATCCTTTAAAGGAAATTATTTGTAAATTTCGGCAAGTAGAACAATGAATGGAATAGGTAGACGGTTGAAATCATTGTATATATTCTTTCTATATAGTCTAAGAAACATATATGCAAAGCATCCAAACAGTACAATTCGCCAATTTTTTGTTCTTCAAGTTTAAGTAAACTACGATCCCCATTGTTAATCCCTTAACGGAAATTATTTGTAACTTTCGACAAGTAGAACAATGAATGGAACAGGTAGACGGTTGAAATCATTGTATATATTGCTTCTATATAGCCTACGAAACATATATGCAAAGCATCCAAACAGTACAATTCGCCAATTTTTTGTTCTTCAAGTTTAAGTGAACAATGAGCCCCATTGTTAATCCTTTATCGGAAATTATTTGTAAATTTCGACAAGTAGAACAATGAATGGATCATGTAGACGGTTGAAATCATTGTATATATTGCTTCCATATAGTCTAAGAAACATATATGCAAAGCATCCAAACAGTACCATTCGCCAATTTTTTTTCTTCAAGTTTAAGTGAACAACGAGCCCCATTGTTAATCCTTTAAAGAAAATTATTTGTAAATTTCGACCAGTAGAACAATGATTGGAACAGGTAGAAGGTTGAAATCTTTGTATATATTGCTTCTATATAATCTAAGAAACATATATGCAAAGCATCCAAACAGTACCATTCGCCAATTTTTTGTTCTTCAAGTTTAAGTGAACTACGAGCCCCATTGTTAATCCTTTATCGGAAATTATTTGTAAATTTCGACAAGTAGAACAATGAATGGAACAGGTAGACTGTTGAAATCATTGCATATATTGCTTCTATATAGTCTAAGAAACATATATGCAAAGCATCCAAACAGTACAATTCGCCAATTTTTTGTTCTTCAAGTTTAAGTGAACAATGAGCCCCATTGTTAATCCTTTATCGGAAATTATTTGTAAATTTCGACAAGTAGAACAATGAATGAAACAGGTAGACTGTTGAAATCATTGCATATATTGCTTCTATATAGTCCAAGAAACATATATGCAAAGCGTCCAAACAGTTCAAATCGCCAATTTTTAGCTCTTCAAGTTTAAGTGAACTACGAGCTCCATTGTTAATCCTTTAAAGGAAATTATTTGTAAATTTCGGAAAGTAGAACAATGAATGAAATAGGTAGACGGTTGAAATCATTGTATATATTGCTTCTATATAGCCTACGAAACATATATGCAAAGCATCCAAACAGTACAATTCGCCAATTTTTTGTTCTTCAATTTTAAGTGAGCAATGAGCCCCATTGTTAATCCTTTATCGGAAATTATTTGTAACTTTCGACAAGTAGAATATTGAATGGAACAGGTAGACGGTTGAAATCTTTGTATATATTGCTTCCATATAGTCTAAGAAACATATATGCAAAGCATCCAAACAGTACCAGTCGCCAATTTTTTGATCTTCAAGATTAAGTGAACAGCGAGCCCCATTGATAATCATGAAATGGTAATTATTTGTAACTTTCTACAAGTAGAACAATGAATAGTACAGGTAGACGGGTGAAATCTTTCTATATATTGCTTCTAAATAGTCTAAGAAACATCTAGGCAAAGCATCCAAACAGTACCATTCGACAATTTTTCGTTCTTCAAGTTTAAGTGAACAATGAGCCCCATTGTTAATCCTTTAAAGGAAATTATTTGTAAATTTCGGCAAGTAGAACAATAAATGGAATAGGTAGACGGTTGAAATCATTGTATATATTCTTTCTATATAGTCTAAGAAACATATATGCAAAGCATCCAAACAGTACAATTCGCCAATTTTTTGTTCTTCAAGTTTAAGTAAACTACGATCCCCATTGTTAATCCCTTAACGGAAATTATTTGTAACTTTCGACAAGTAGAACAATGAATGGAACAGGTAGACGGTTGAAATCATTGTATATATTGCTTTTATATAGTCTAAGAAACATATATGCAAAGCATCCAAACAGTACAATTCGACAATTTTTTGTTCTTCAAGTTTAGTGAACAATGAGCCCCATTGTTAATCCCTTAAAGGAAATTATTTGTAAATTTCGGCAAGTAGAACAATGAATGGAATAGGTAGACGGTTGAAATCATTGTATATATTCCTTCTATATAGTCTAAGAAACATATATGCAAAGCATCCAAACAGTACAATTCGCCAATTTTTTGTTCTTCAAGTTTAAGTGAACAATGAGCCCCATTGTTAATCCTTTATCGGAAATTATTTGTAAATTTCGACAAGTAGAACAATGAATGGAACAGGTAGACTGTTAAAATCATTGCATATATTGCTTCTATATAGTCCATGAAACATATATGCAAAGCGTCCAAACAGTACAAATCGCCAATTTTTAGCTCTTCAAGTTTAAGTGAACTACGAGCTCCATTGTTAATCCTTTAAAGGAAATTATTTGTAAATTTCGGAAAGTAGAACAATGAATGAAATAGGTAGACGGTTGAAATCATTGTATATATTGCTTCTATATAGTCTAAGAAACATATATGCAAAGCATCCAAACAGTACAATTCGCCAATTTTTTGTTCTTCAAGTTTAAGTAAACTACGATCCCCATTGTTAATACCTTAACGGAAATTATTTGTAACTTTCGACAAGTAGAACAATGAATGGAACAGGTAGACGGTTGAAATCATTGTATATATTGCTTCTATATAGTCTAAGAAACATATATGCAAAGTATCCAAACAGTACAATTCGACAATTTTTTGCTCTTCAAGTTTAAGTGAACTACGAGCCCCATTGTTAATCCTTTAAAGGAAATTATTTGTAAATTTCGGCAAGTAGAACAATGAATGGAATAGGTAGACGGTTGAAATCATTGTATATATTCCTTCTATATAGTCTAAGAAACATATATGCAAAGCATCCAAACAGTACAATTCGCCAATTTTTTGTTCTTCAAGTTAAGTAAACTACGATCCCCATTGTAAATCCCTTAACGGAAATTATTTGTAACATTCGACAAGTGGAACAATGAATGGAACAGGTAGACGGTTGAAATCATTGTATATATTGCTTTTATATAGTCTAAGAAACATATATGCAAAGCATCCAAACAGTACAATTCGACAATTTTTTGTTCTTCAAGTTTAGTGAACAATGAGCCCCATTGTTAATCCTTTAAAGGAAATTATTTGTAAATTTCGGCTAGTAGAACAATGAATGGAATAGGTAGACGGTTGAAATCATTGTATATATTCCTTCTATATAGTCTAAGAAACATATATGCAAAGCATCCAAACAGTACAATTCGCCAATTTTTTGTTCTTCAAGATTAAGTGAACAATGAGCCCCATTGTTAATAATTTATCGGAAATTATTTGTAAATTTCGACAAGTAGAACAATGAATGGAACAGGTAGACTGTTGAAATCATTGCATATATTGCTTCTATATAGTCCAAGAAACATATATGCAAAGCGTCCAAACAGTACAAATCGCCAATTTTTAGCTCTTCAAGTTTAAGTGAACTACGAGCTCCATTGTTAATCCTTTAAAGGAAATTATTTGTAAATTTCGGAAAGTAGAACAATGAATGAAATAGGTAGACGGTTGAAATCATTGTATATATTGCTTCTATATAGTCTAAGAAACATATATGCAAAGCATCCAAACAGTACAATTCGCCAATTTTTTTTTCTTCAAGTTTAAGTAAACTACGATCCCCATTGTTAATCCCTTAACGGAAATTATTTGTAACTTTCGACAAGTAGAACAATGAATGGAACAGGTAGACGGTTGAAATCATTGTATATATTGCTTCTATATAGTCTAAGAACATATATGCAAAGTATCCAAACAGTACAATTCGACAATTTT